>PVIJ01000046.1:0-206790 GCA_004024925.1 Scalopus aquaticus
CCAATCATGGGGCCTTAGGCAATGGAGAGGTTATGTCTGCAGGCATAGTGGAGAAACTTAGTTACTGTTCTCCTGAAATTATACTTAAATTTATTTGCAAGAAGAAATATCGCATCCTGACTTTTGGGAACACTTCATTGAAGGCTCCGCCCATAGAGTGACCTTGTCAAGACAATATGGGGGTCTAGGTTGCGACACCTTGGGTTGGATTGTGTTTTATCAGCTAGTCATATCCCTGTACACTTTGTGTCATTATATCAAAAAGAATTTTCTTTCCTAGGTAGCTAATCATCTGTTGTCATCCTTGGCTTCCTGTACTTTAGTGTGAATTCAATAGCATATTTAAATAGTTGTGAGAAAGAAATCAAGTGTATTTAAATATTTACTGTAATTTTATAACTTAAAGTGGGAGACCTACAGTAATTATGTGGACCATTTTGAGTTTCGTCATTTCCACTGAGGTTTTCATTACACTACTCAATTGCTAGACATCTAACTCTATTAGCAGTGTTTTTCCAGATGCCAAGAGTCATGTTCTTATAGTAGCTAAAGTCTCTGTTTAAATTTCCCCCACAAATTGTCACCCCAGTATACTACTGTGGTGACTCATAAATCAGAGGCTGAAAGCCAGCCACTCATCATGACAACAATTAATTTGGACACATCTTAATATACAGGCCCATTTTTCAGTCTCAGAATTAATTTGCTGCTTTGGATGAAATCCTATTTGTGAAAATCAAACAGAGGTTAACTGAAGATTAGGCTATTCTGCTGTTTAAATGTCCTTAGCTTTGATATGACACCAGTGTGACACTAGGTTTTTTATTTCTGTCTCCATATTTTTCTACCTTCCTATCTCAGAGATCATGTCCTTGTGCCAGTTAGCAAAGACAAGTAATTCACAAAAATTAGTATGCTTGTCACAACTGCTATCATTGTGGAAGTCCCTCATAACAACTCAGGATATAAAAGACAACAAAAATAAAGCCTGTTTAGTGTAGCTTGATTTCTAGGAAATGTTGGTGTCAAGAAACTGCACCTCATCCTCTATACCATCAATTTTAAAAAGTCTTTTAACTTGAAACAAAAATAAGTTGTAGGATTTTTTTAATGAAAAATGCTGTGCAGTAATGAACATATATGATACTACATATTTTTGGTCAATAACTTGGTAAACTGCAACAATCTATATGATGGAGAGACACCATTGCTCTAAAATTAATACCCTCATTTGTAGAGCAAATCAGTTTTCTATAACTTATATTCCTATTTAGCCTAGTGAAGTTTGTTTATAATGAGCTATGAAAAAAAAAACTTGAATCAAATAGAATAAAACTATATACAGAATAAACTCGTATGTTGACCTTCCCTAAAAGGACTTTCTTTTTTAACATCTGCAGTTATTTCCATTTTGTGTGTTTTCCACTAATGTTTTTACTTTGCTACTTGTGCTCTAGTCACAAAGTTTGTGAAAGTTGCAGTTTGAACATTGATATTTAATAAAAATATTACCTAGCTTTAATGTATATATATATATGCAAATCACTTTGAAGCGTGAATATGCAAGTTCACGCTTCATTTCTCTTCCCAGAAAAAAATTCAGTTGTTTATACAATTGTGCAACATAATCAACTCTTTATTTGAGATAGGCTGAGGTGGTTTACACATTAGCCATGGGTAAATGAAAATACTAAAATTCATATATATTGAATTTCCCTGAAGTGATCTAATTATTTTACTGTACTGACACCTAAAACTAGGTTATAGAGTGTAACTTAATTACCCACTGACTCCTAAATTATTACTTAAACTCTTGATCTGTTTTCACAAATACAAATAATAAATTAAATTATATCTAATATACATATAGTAATGTTTTGTCTTTAGTGCCTATTATATTCAGTTAGCATAAATTCATTATTTAACTCTTAGAACTTTGAGCTGATGTTTATTCACAGAATTATATTGACTATAGTCTGCTCTTTTTTTGAGAAGTCAGTAATGTGTATCAATGACCACTGACCAACTAGCCAAATTGCCTCAGATGAAGTAGTCTCTAGTCTTTAAAAAGCTAAGTCTGACTTTACATAAAGTTGTGAACCACCTCTTTAACCAAGCAGTGTTTATTTTCCTTTCTATCTGTTGAAACTTAATAATAGCACTCCTATCTCTATATTAAATTATATATTAGGTTAAAAGGTTTGTAGAAAGTGTATCTTTTAATTTAGTGGCTGCTAATCACTAGGAAGCAGAGTTCATGTTGTATATTTTTCTCCCTCATTCAAGGATTTCCTCTTGTTTTCATTACTTTAAAGTTAATTGATGTTTTTATAATATTTATAACTTGACTTTATCATTTGTTGCTTTGTTATCCTCTTAAAAAAATCTAATATGTTGAAACAATCTCCCTTTCTTTTGATTAATTTTCATGTGATTTAGCCTTAGGTTTGCATATAAATGAATTTTTTAATATAATTTTGATTTCTGAATGAAACTTTGACAAGTTAAAAAAGTGTTTGCAAACTTATAATACTGAAATGAATTATAGGACCCAGAAATCTAAAACAAAACATTTAGTTTTTCAGAAGGACTATCTTTTACTTTCACTTTTTTTTGTTAGGTGGTTAATTGAAGTAAAATTCACCATTAGGTGTATAGTTGCTGTGATTAAGAAAAGGATATAAAGAAGTTATTACCACCACAATCAAGATATGTGATTCCCAATAAATTCCTCCTCATACTAGCCCACAGTACCCTCTAATCTGCTGATTATCCCTATATTTTTGCTTTCTCAAGAATGTGATATACACAAAATCTTACATTATGTAAGCTTCTGACTGTGGCTTTTTAAATATCTTCTATTTTTGGCGATAGCATTATTATTTTCTTAGTTTGGCTGTTTATATTATTGAATAAAGACAAACATCCTTATCTTGTGTGGGTGTGCTAGGAGAGAAATTTTGTAACTACAGTTATGTAGTTGTTTCATTCTCCTCAAATTATTACTATTATTTTGTTTTTTTATTATTCATATTTTTTACATTATAGTGAATTCCCCATAGGTTACCCACCACCAATTCACCCGTGAACCATCACCATAATCCCATGTGCTCTTTTCTACCCCTCTGAGCCCTTATCCTCCCCCTCTCTTGCTGGATGTCTCTTTCTTGTTTGGTTCGCCTATATTCCAGTTATACGTGAAACCATTCAATATTTTTCTTTCTTTTGGCTAATTTCGCTGAGCATTATCCCTTCTAGCTCTATCCATGTTGCTGCGAATTGCATATGTTTATCTTTTTTGAATGCTGAATACTATTCTATTTTATATATATACCACATCTTCTTGATCTAATCATCTCTTTTTGGGGATCTGGGTTGTTTCCATATTTTAGCTATTGTAAGCAATGCTGCAATAAACATATGGGTGCATGTATCTTTTTGGATTAATTTTTTTGTGTCCTTCGGGTAGATTCCCAGAAGTGATATTACTGAGTCATATGGAGGCCCCATTTTTAGCAATTTGAGGAACTGCCATATGGCTTTCCATAGTGGTTGGACCAGTTTGCATTCCCACCAGCAGTGGAGGAGACTTCCTTTTTCTCCACATCCTCGCCAACATTTGTTGTTCCCTATTTTTTTTTTTTTTTAATACATGCCATTCTTGCTGGTGTAAGATGGTATCTCATTGTGGTTTTTATTTGCATTTCCCTGATTATGAGGGATGTTGAACATTTTTTTTTCATATGCCTTTTGGCCATTTGCATTTCTTCTCTGGAGATGTACTTTTAAGTTCTTCTGCCCATTTTTTGACTGGATTTTTTTGCTTTGTTCTTGTTAAGCTGTGTGAGTTCTTTGTAGATTTTTGTAATCAGTCCCTTGTCTGCTGTATGGAGTGCAAAAATTTTTTCCCAGTCTGTAGGCTGTTTGTTTTGATTAATGTCTCTTTTGCTGTACTGAAGCTTTTTAGTTTGCTGTAATCCCAGTTATTTATCTTTTCCTTCACTATCCTTGCTTTGGGGGGATATTATTATTATTTTGATATGTGGCTTATGGTGAACGTTAAAGTATTATCCTCATGGATCTCTGAGACACAATTAATGAAAGGTTGAAATTTCTTTTTAAAATGTGTTTGTTATTCTATATCTTCTCCCTAAATCATTGAACTCTTCATCACTTTTTCTTAGTATACAGTTAGTATTTAGCAAGACAAGTGAATGATTTATCAACATATGAATTATCTTATTTTTTAACCTACTGTTCTAAATCAATATGTACTATCAGGTAGAGACTGGTTATAAAATAACAACAGTGCTATTCATTGATGATTGATGATATGTAGTATTTTTGATAGATCTCCATGATTTTACCTTAAAAAGTCAATTAACATAATTAAGATAGACATATGTTTTGTAGGAATTGTATGTACTTTCAATAATTAGGGGTAAGCATAGTGACTAGTTTTTAGTAGTTTTCACTTTAGTATTTTAGGAGTATAATTTTGATTGTGCTGGATTTATATTTCTCTCCTGAAATGTTTGTATCAGTGGAATTCAGAAGTTATTTGGCATGCAGCATAAAATTGCCTATTCATATAAGACCTTGAAGTACCAATTGTGCCTTGCTTTACCTCTTTACCCTGTAAGATTATTGATTTTCACTTATGCTTTCACTTACCTCACAGTAGTCCTGTAAATCAGTTATTTAGTTTTAAACTTAGTATTCTATGTTTTTGTCTTTCATTCTGTCTGCCAGTATTTCCCTCAGATGTTAGTACAGATGTCAACATGAATTTAATTTCTAAGTGGATATATATACTTGCTATTTTATCTGTAAAGAAATTGGGTAGAGAGAAAAGATGTGATTTCTATTTTTATCTCAAAAATAAAATAGCAAGGAGTAGCAGGAAGTTTTGCTGTTTAATTTCTATATGTTGATGATACACACTTAATGGGGAAGCTGTCCTATGATTCAACAGTGAAAAATCAATCACTAGTGTCACTAATATGTGGGATAAAAGTAACTGAACTAATAGTCAGATAAAGACAAACTTAAATGTTAACTCTTGATAGCTGATTATAGAACTAAAGCAAAAAGGGAGGATGGGATGGGGAAGGGGTAAGAGCAAAGAGGAAAGGAAGTACAGTGGCCTGTGGTGGTAGAATATGGATGAGTTGATGGAGGGTGCACTGTGGTGGTACTTGATGGAAGTATCCTAATAATACCTCAATTTAAATAAATAAATAATTTAATTAATTTTTTAAAATAAGTTACTTGCTGAACATTAAGTTGTTTCCATAACTTGGCTATTTTAAATTGTGCTGCAGTGAACATAAAAGCGGATAAAGAAGGTCTGGTATATAAACAGTGAAATACTACTCAGCTATAAAAAGAGATGAAATCTTGCTATTTGCAGCAACATGGATGGAGCTGGAGGGAATTATCCTAAGTAAATGAATCAGTAAGAGAAAAGACAAATACCAGCTGATTTCACTCAAATGTGCAATATAAAGAAACATACAAAACTAAAGCAAAAGTGTTACTGGTGGTAGAGTAGGATTAGGGTAGGAAGGCACAGAGGGGAAGGGACCCACTAGACTACTATGGGGGATTATGGTGGTTTGGTGGTGGGTATGGTGTGGCAACAAACCTCTGAAGAGGTTTGAACCTCTACCCCTAAATCGTATACCAGTATCACTTCAATTAAAAATAATATCACAGAAAAAAAGAAGGGGATGACTTCTTTTGTCCTTTATGACATCCTCTAACTATCCTGTTGTCCTTTATGTTGTTCATTAACTCTACTGTGAGGTTGGAAGTATAGGGGCTATTACTCTCATTTTCTCTGGTTGTTTTCTTCAGGTGACTCTATTTGTTACCCATGAGTTCAGATTTAAATCAACTCCACTGCTTAAAAATGGAACATGGACATGATGTGAAATCTTGATTCTGTCCCCACCACTCCATGACATTTTGCCTAAGTTTATCCATCTCATAAACGGTGGACAATCAACAGTGGCTTCAGGCCACTATTGTCAGAATTACTTTCTTTTTTATACATTCTAACCATTGGTTAAGTCCTACCAATACCAACTTCAAAATATAGACTATTCCTATCCACCCTTGTCACAACTACTACCCAAGTAAAATTCACCAGAGTCTCCTTTTCGATTACTATTGTACTAATGAATACTGTACCAGATTATCACAAACTTAATGGCCTAAAATAGCACAAACTCACCTTGTAGGACTGGCAATCAGAATCCAAACTCAGTTTCATTGGCCAAAGATCAAGGTGCAATTGGAGCTTGTTCCTTTCTATGGCTCTAGGGAAAACTGTTTCTTTGCCTTTCCTTGCTCCTGCATCCTTAGTGATCTATTCTATGTTCACACCCACTTCTTGCCTCACATATCTTGCTGCTCTCCCTTTGCCTCCATTTTATAAAACCCATGTGATTACATGTGTATTCTACCCGGTAATCCCACATACTTTCCCCGTTTCACCATTTTTAGTAATACCTACAAAGTCCCTTTTGACATTAAGTTAGCATTTACAGATTTTTAGGGAAGATAGCCTGGATATCTTTGAGGAGAGATTATTCATTTTGTTGAAATCAAAGCTGGTGTCTTAAAAAGTCAACGGCCTTTGAGATGTTCTGTTTGTTGTCCCTTCTATCAGAATATGACCTCTTCTTATTTAGGTCTCTACTCAAAAGTCATTTCCTCAGTATATCTTCTCTGACTCTATATTTAAAAAATCTTCCCTTTCCATTCATTCCATAACTTTGGATTATTTTGTTCACAGCCTGTGTAATTCTGATATTATGTTGTTTATTGTCCAATTGAATTCACCACCATAAGTTAGGATGTTTGTCTTGCTTGTTGATCCATTCTCTGGATTAACAGTATTTGCTAGAAAATAGTAATCTCTTAAGTATATATCTAGTACAACATATGGTATTCCAATTATAAAGATGAGTAAACTGAGACAGATGTTAAATAAATTGTTTAAAATCACAGATCTAGTAGTGGAAAACTTGGTCTTTCATCTCACATTTGCTAAACTTCAAAATTCACGTTCTTTATATTACCTCTTTCTCTTGTTTTAATCAAATTTCATTGATTTACTATTTGTTCACCAAACTATATCATTTTGGGAGTACAGTATTGCACATCTCAACATGTACATATGCTTCACATGCTCTCCACCAAAGCTCCAGTACCAATGTCTCTGTCTTTCTAATGGGATTTATCTTTAACCACGACCTTTATTAGTATGCATCTATATTAACCACAGGAAAAAATGCCAAAACCAGCAAAGACATCATTTGCATTTTTTTCAGGGAATCTAGGAGAGAAATAGCCTTATAAATGCTATTAAAACTTTTTGTTTCTTTACTGGAATTGTGCCATTTTGGAATCCATTCCATAACCATGTGGTGAATTCAGGCTCAGGCAATGATTTATATAAGTCCTTGAATATGTTATACAATATGGTCCTTAACATGAAAGTTATCATTCTGTCATCCTAAAAATGATTCTGGAATGTTAAATGGAGTCATTCTTTATAGTTTTATTGAACTCCTTAAGGATTCTCGAGGTTTTCATTCACTAAAAGTAGTAATTTTATATATGTCATACTTTCTTTTTACCTGCTATTTCTTTAAAGTTAAACATTAATGCCCCACTAAATAAGTGATTATGATAAATATGCAAGCACTTGCTATAATTTTTATATTTCTGTTATAAGAATAGTTTCATTCTATACTGCCACGTAGTCTGTGATTCCTTTTGGCACAATTTATCTTATCAAGCTGTTTGTCTATCAGCCAAATTTTTGAATCACTGCATTCATGTGGAGTAATTGCTTGGATATGTGAGAAAACAAGAATTTCATCATGTTGATTTTGTTTTGAAACACATCGACTTTTGTCACTACTTTGGCAATTGTGATATAGCTGAACCAATAATCTCATGAACATGCATTAAGCGTTAAAAAAGCTTTTGTAACACTTCACTTTTAGCGTTATTTAGGGTTAATGCAATAAAGTTTAGGGCCAGTCCTAATGTTCCCCCAATATGGTTTAGAAAGAACATACAATGTGTCCAAAGGAAAGCACATTTGTATTTGTTCCATGTGATGTTCAGCAACAAACCGAATGGACTGAGAGCATTCTGGAACCACTTTTTTGCTTTCAGATGATCAGAAAATTATAGTAAATTTGTAATTAAGTAACAAAGGATGGCATGTCTTTGATTTCAACAATGTGAGCAGAAATATCTTAAACTTATGGAAATATTTTATTCTTGAAGTGCTCAACCTCCATTCTTACTTTCTTGCTGAGCTGATAATAGAAGCATCTTACAGCTTGAGCTATCTGGCATTGGAACACAAAGACAGCTACACAAGCCTATGCTCTCATGTGGGTGTAATTTGTTGGGCAGATTTTATACTTTCAATTTGGATATTTCTGGAATACGCTCCATTCTCTCACCTGGATCATTTTTGAGCATATGGAAAATTGAATACAATAATCATATATCTGACAGGACTTTACATTTTTGAACATTTAACTAATATATGTATCAGGCAAATGAAGGTAGAATTAAAGAAATAGTCCAAGAGCTCTTAGCGATTCAACAAGAATAAATTTATAAATTTTGTTGCAAATGTATTAGTGTATTAGAAAAGGGTTTTTAAAAAACATTTAAGATATTTAAATAGATCTAATAGATGTAAAGGGCATTGTTTTGTATTAATAAGCAAATGTTTTATATGATCTAAATTGAAGTGATTGTGTTTGACTATTAATAAGTTATAAAAGGAATTTTTGCCTATAAAATGAGTAAAGCATGGTAAAAATAGTTGTTCTGGCCTCATGTATCTTTGTATTACACATTAGTGCTTTCCTAAGAAGAATACTTTATAAATATTACATGTTTTATAGGTTTAGCTTGACTGGATGAACACATTAGATGACAAATACATAGAAAAGGATATCAGAAAGTCTGATATTTTTGATAACTGGTGTAATATAGTGTCAGAGATTCAGTGTTATCCACTAGAACAAGCCTTTTTATGGTCTGAAACTAAAATATAGCATGAACATCTTGGGCAATTCTGCCTTAAATTATTTAAGCTGTTTAATATTAGAGTACAGTTGCTGAGCTGAACCAAAGTATGCTTTGAGGATAAGGTGAGGTTTTGGGCATACCTCATTACCAGCTATGTTCCTGAAAAATCAATACATTATAATTTATAATTAAATTATTTTTTTTCAAACCCCCCACCCCCCAGAGTAGCGTCCCCTATAATTAAATTATTTTAAGTTAGCCTAAGGAAACTCTTTATTTAAGGTAAGCAACTTGCAAATTTATCTTTTTATTCAAACTATAAACTATCTCTCATTATTTAATCCATGTTTTTTTTTACCTATGGTGTATTCACATTTTTTATTAAACTACCCTATATCTAATTAAATATCTTGAAGGCATTATTTTTATACTTTATGCATAAAGTTAGGCACATGTTTATTTACTGTTTTTTTTTACTGTTTATAGTGAGACATGAGTCAATGTGCTGCTGTTATTAAATATATAATATGAAAACAGAGTGATCATCAAAAAGACTTAATTTCTATACTTTAATATTTATGGGATATCAAAAACATATAAATATATTTGTTGTTTATGTGTGTGTGTTTTCAGTGAATGTCATTATATATTTAGTGTTTGGAAGGCATTACACTAAGTGAAATAAGCCAGAATGAGAAAGATAAATACTGTATGGCATTATTCACATGTAAAATCTAAAACTGAAATAAAAGTTTAATTAGTAGGATGCTAGTTTTCAGGGACTGGATGAAGTGAGAAATAAGGTGATGTAGGTCAAAGGCTCAAAGTTTTAGATTTAAGAAGTACAGGCTGGAAGGATCTAATGTACAGCTTGGTGACTATAGTTAATAATAATGTACTGGTTACTTGAAAGATGTTGAAAACAGATCGTCAGCATCTTTACCACAAGAAAAAAGAGTAACCTAGGTCAACCACATGAACCTACGTTATAATTTTCTTGATCTTGGTAATCATTTCTATAATGTGCATGTATATCAAATCATCACACTATACACTTTAAGTGTACACATTTATATTTGTCAATTATTCCTGAATAAAGTTAAAATATGAAAAGCACAAACCATGAAAGCTGAACCATGCTGCTTTACACTGACATGTTAAAAATATTGATATACGTTGAGGCATAAAACTCATTAATAAGGAAACAACTCTCACCATTTTGTAAAAGCAGTGTTCATATAGATTGACTTCAATTTTAGAAGTAGTCAGTGGACATAAAATCATATGGGCAACTTCGGTAAGAATTCTGTGAAAATAAATGTGCAGGATAAAAAAAAAATCTCTAGGCCAAATTAACATGTTTCTTAGCAAAATCTTCCAGACATGTTGCTAATTATTTCCAGTTATAGCAGTAAGGCACATGGGGAATTGAATGCACCACAGACATCCTCACATAAGGATAACAATTTCATACAGGAACAATTAACAGATGTTTTTATTTTTAAGTTGGGATTCTGGTCACAGAATTTGTAGAACTGCTACAAAATTAGGATGACTTAATAAAAAAAATTCCTGCCTCATTTACCACTCCAAATTTATTTCTTCCAGAAAATAAATGATCTGGCTTACTCTCCTAAGGATGCCGTTTAAAATACTGCCTTTTTCTATGAAAACTGACTAAGTACTTGGTAGAAGCTATGTTGTGCCATTGCTAGTGAAGTATGACTCTTATGAGTTTGGCTTCTAGAAAGTCTCAGAGGGATATAAAATGGTCCGTTTAGATTATGTTTATATAAACCCTATTACTCTGTAAGGTTCAAAAAAGGAATAGCTACTATATTTCTATGATTCAATTTTCCTCTTGTTGGCTATTTCTTTCTGATCCTCTGAAGTGTCTTCATTTTTTTTCTAATCCAGAGGTCTAAGAAAGATCTGAGTGGGAAAACATGATCATACTCATTTATCTAGTGTAAAGTACTACTTTCAGTTGAACATAAAAATTGAAATGAATATTTTCACCTTTAACTGACAATTGTACAACAGAGAATTCAAGATCACTAGAGGCATAAAATATTTACAAAACATAAATAACTAAAAACATAGGGTCCAATTTATACTTAAACTATAATTAAACTGTGGTATCCATTGTTTATGAATAGAGTCGTATTGTCAGAGGAGGAATCATTTTAATACTTGATGTACATAGAGTCTATAAAGTTAGGTGTCTTGACAAAATGACAACTTACTGGAAGCAGGACCGATAATATATTAAACCTAGGTGTTTGTACTCTTATGACTAAATTTATTATCAGTGAAAAGCACATAAGCATTTGGACCTAAATGTTTAGAAAATACTGGAATAGAATAAACATTCACATTTTCTGATTATTCCTTATATTGAATTTTTTATTTGAATTACTCTTGGAGTAAAGGGTAACAAAAAGTATTATGTTTGTTGATTTTTGAGTACCCATTTTCTATCGTACTTTGTTTGATATTTCAGTGAATCAAAATAAAGAAAAATTGCAAAAGCATATTTTAAAAATACATGGCACTTACTCTGCTAACGTACTGTTTTAGGAATTCCATGGGAGTTTGGCTAAAGTGCTGTTGTCCTTTGGTTACTTTTAATAATAAAAAAGTACATATATCTTTTCAGAGCAAAGTCATTAATTTCAATCAATGTGGATTACACATTAGGTAACTAATACTGTCCACAGCCAGTTCTCTCAAGGTTGCCTTAGTAAAGTCAAGCAAGAAATAGCTCTTGAAAGGTTTGTTTTCCCTCCTCATCTGCAACTTTGAGAGAAAGTAAACAGAAATATTTATGATGGGATAATTAATCAATTAATTAATTAGTGCTTTAATAAGTAGTTGTGTTAAGCTTTGAGAACCCAATAGAATTTGACTAACCAGTACTTCAGGTAGCTTTCTCTTGTATTTGTTCAAAATATGTACTCCAGGATCAAGTGTTTTATCTCTCTATGCTCAGTTGGAGGAAGAGATGAGCTGGAACACATTTGTTGTTTTGGCTGCCCTAATGAACCTCTTCTTTGTAAGGGTACTTTGTTGTAATCATGCATATTGACACTCATTTTAAGTTTAACTTTAAATCCTTTGGCTTTTCATTTGAAATAAATCGTTACCCCTTTTGACAGGAAGTGCTGATTCCTCTCTCCTTTGGCTTAAGTTTCTGACTTTGTCAGCATTACAAAATGGAAGGGAAATACTATGAGTTATTAATTTGTCTATGGATATGATATATTCTTGGCTTAAGTTTTTCACTTCCTTTTCTGCTGATCCTGTGCCACAATATATGCATTTACACTTTCTGTTTTTATTCATCATATAAAGTTAAATACTGATTAAAATAGGAACTCAAGTATATCCTCCTCAGCTGAGAAACATCGTTTTTTTTTTTGCATTATAAAAGTAAGCGACAACATAACTTAAATGCCACTGATAGGGAGTGATACAACAATAAAAAGGGAATTTGGTTGCTTTTTTGGGATACATTTTAATTAAAATATATCTATTTTCATTTAACTATTTTATGAAATTGGCCATGGATAGTAGAAGGGGATATAATTGTATACCTGGATTTATAAAGACTCACCTACTGGAACTGTATGCTAAGACCAAGCAAGCTTTCAAACTTCCTTAATAGAAATTTGTTCTCAAGCAAAATGTTAATAATGAAGAAACTAGTTCTGAGGCACTGTTCTTTAGGTGGCAAAGGTCTGAATATTTTATATTCAGCATCAGTAATTGATTTTGATATATTTGTTTTGGTCTGTAGTGAAACATTTCCTTAGAAAGTTAAGATTCTTAGGATCAAGTATTCATTTATATAAAAATGACAGTCTAATTAAATGCATAATATTTTTGGTATGAAATTGATACCGGGCAAATAAGGCTTCAAAATTGGACAAAGGCAGTGCCCAAATTGCTTACCAGTCACTATCTTGGTTCTACACCCGCACGCAAAATTTCAAGACTACTTAGGCTTAGGGAACAATAACAATGAGATTTATTTAACAAACTGGAAAAAGCAAATAATTGCTGTAGTCAACATATGGCCGTTTACCTTACTTAAAGCAATGTCCAGTCCGTTAAGTCCCAGAAAACTAACAAAGGTGGCGTCTTCCCACCACTGCTGATGTGGAGCTCCTCTTCCAAACAATAGGCCACATTTCCAAAATGGCATCTTCCTGCTTCTGCAGGCATAACAGCCAGTGTGTGGGCCAGGTTCCAACTCACGAGGATGACACAGAACACAACTGGAGATGCTCCTGAAACTGCCATGGTGCCCCAGCACAGCACCAGGCCAACAACACTGCAAACAGCAACTACAGCAGCCAGATGGCCCAACAGACTGCACTCACGCATTTTAGGAAGGCACCCGCTTCGGGCCTCTGCCTTCTTCCTTCAGCTACAGTAAAGACAAAACTAGGAGCAGTTTCTGTCGCTCGGCTACTTGCAAAGCCTCCAAAGTCACTGGCCCCAAAGTCACTGAAGATTCAAAAATGTTTCTTCTTTCCCTACATCATGGCGACTGCTTTCTCTATTCCTGCATCATGGTGACTGACTTCCCCTTCTCCTTCAGTCCCTTTTATTTCTCGTCAGACTCTCCACCCCAAACTGCAAACTTAGCATTTTTCCCTGGGGCTATTCATTCTCATCAGCAAACCTCCTCCAGGGGGCACCACCTTTACTGGCCTTTGGACTCAGCCCAGTTACAAAATCACTAAGTAATCTTATTAAAAAGTCAATAATGTTGCAATGTTATGATGATATTCTAATAAAATTAAAAGTAAATTTGAAAAATGCTTAATTACTTAATTGGGTCATTTAGCTTTTATTTTTTAGGTAGTATTATAAGACATTGTGTAGATTATTGCAAATGGTTCCTTAGCTGGACTATGTACAGCATTATGTATCAAACAGATAGAGAAAAAGTAGGGATTTTGTAAAAATTAAAATTCTTAAACAAAGCAATGTACTTTAAAGTACTGGTCTTCTGCAGACTACCTTTTTGAGCACACATTTAGGAAGAGGGAGGGGTTATAGGTGATATTCATCATCACAGGGGCTAATCAACTTGAAAAATGTTGTGAGCTCAATATGTTAACAATGCAAATGGTAATTACTGTACAGGCAGCTGAGTGCATAGTCTAAACACAATACCATGAATAGACCAAGATTCAGAAAACCATGGCTGTTTCTCTCTCTCTCTCTCTCTCTCTCTCTCTCTCACACACACACACACACACACACACACACACACACACACACACACACATGCACACACAAATTACATTTCTTTAATTACCAATGGAGATTGAAAATATTATTGAAAGTGCACCTGGCCTTTTGAAATACCTACAGAGGATTTTCTTCTCTTATTCTCTCCAGACTGTACACAAACCTAGAAAGAAACACTAATGCCAACTTAGATAATGAAAAGGACTCAAGTTTAAAAATATTGTGTCTGTATGTGTGAGGGAGTTGGCGGGGGGAGATATGTGTGTAGGTCCATGTACTTGATTTCTAACTTTTGCTAACTTATCACTTCATCCTAGACATAGGACTGGTTTAGTTTTATCTTACTGGTTTTGTAGCCACCTCAGCCATGGTGTCTAGGTATACAGCATAGTTTCCCAGAGACAATAGACAGCCTGCCTTCAGCTGGACATGCTTCATTCTGTACATCTAACATTTACGTGAATTTAAAGTGCTTCATTTCTTCATGTTTTAATTATCCAGCTTGTAAAAAAGAAATTGAAATAATATATGTAACAGAGAATTCAATAAACTTATTTCCTAAACTTTGAAAGAAGATTATGGAAAGTAATTGCATTTGGATTAGTCATGTGATGTCATGAATATCATGGGGACAAGCCATTAAGTTCAGTTAATGGAACTAGTGCATTTGAAGCTGATGTTTTTATTGGGAGTCTTATAACAGATATTTATAACCAGGTAGATAAATGTGAGTAGGTTTTTTTTTTTTTTTCTGTGTATAAAACCAGGCTTACTTCAGATGTGGGTGACCTAAAGGTTTATTATACTATTGCCTAATTTGATATGGATTTATTTCTATGAAAATATGATGCTTTTAAAATAATAGCTTAAACATTTCATAAATACTATCCATATGAATAACTAAAGAGACTTTAGAATTATTTAGAAAATATACATCTATTCTCACAATCGTCATTGATTAACACTTCTGAACATTTCTCCTAGAGAAAATTATAAGTGGAAAGAAAAAAAATCAGCTACAAATAAGGTACACTTGTTGGGGGCTTATATTTTCTTGGTGATTGCAATTACTCTGAGATAAGTTGTTGAATATGTTCTAAACAAGTATATATTTAGTTGCCTTCTGAATATTTCAAAACGTTTTATTTTATTTATTAAAATTTGTTTTAAATTCCTCTGTGAAAAGCTGTGTGTTCCAGGTAATAGCCCCAGTGTCCGTCATTTCCTGTGACCAGCACAACCTACACTTGGTGGTATTTATATGTTTTGCTTGGGTGTTACATTTACACATTAATATGGCTGTGTTTTGCTAATTAGGACTAAATTCCCAGTGGTTTGCTTGTCTTTTGCTCCACTCCTCCCTCCTGCTGTTTTTAAAGCCTGTGGTTTGGTAGTAACCTTCACTATTTTTTAACTGGGCCTCTGATTTTTTATTTAGACTACTTTTTTAAGGGGGCTAGGCTAGTCTGGAACCTGAATTTCATTCTGTGGTGAATAATGAAACACTCATCTTTGTCCTCTTTCTAAAAACAACTGAAGAACAGTTTAACAGGTAGTATAGTATGTTGAACAATAACATGCCCTTCTTAAAAAAGAACAGAATAATAGGTGAGCTGTTCTTAAAAAATACACCATGAAATCAGTCTATGATTTTATCTTTCAGATGTTATTTATATGTGATGGATAAATAATACTTACCTTAATTATATCCATTTCTTCCCTTTCCTCCTTCTCTTTCTTCCCTATTCACTTACATGCAAAAATATTTATTGAATATTAACTATTCACTAGAAATTGTTTGGTTATAATTTCAGTTTTCATAATTCTGTTATTTTTTGATTGAAGTAATATTGAATTATAATGTCATGCTCTGGTTAAAGAATAGGATAAATATATTTTAATACATGCCTCTTTTGCTTGTGGTCAAATGAGTCAGAATATTTATTGTTTTAGGATCTGCTTTGGGGGTTCTGAGCACTAGAATGTCTTGAGGCAGTCATCTCTATTCTATTAATACCACATGCATCAGCCCATGGTCGTGAACTTCTCATTGTTGACATGTGGAAAGAGTCCTTATGAAAAATCAATCTCCACAACCATCACTGACTCCATTCATCACGCTCCTGCCGAAAAAGGGGAAAGTGAACAATTCCATGTCTTCTGCATTTATAGGTGTGAGGAATTATATTGATTGCCCATTGATTGCCTAGCACCCTGTAGGCTGCTAAAGAGTGACTCAAAAGTGTGAACACAATTATCCCTGGAGTTAGATAGTGCTGGAATAAGCTATGTCTGTGATGGTCGCCACTAAAACTATAAATACTAACAAGTGGTAACCTGGCTTTTATAGGACTCGGTAAAGCTTAAGTCAAAGTAAATGGAAAGCATAAACTTGTACTTAATTATTGCTTAAAATATTATTTTTGATGCTGTAACAACTAAACTGTGGTCACCTGTAGTCATTTTTTTATGTGTTACTGTTTATGCAAATTGTATCCCACAGTTATGCATTGTTCTGCACTACTCTATTTCATGGTCCTCAGTTGTGTTTTGTTTTGTTTTTTCCCTTCCACATACTACTTGAAATCCCCCCAGGCTCCATCAGTGCCTTAGGCTGTGAAATCAGAATAGAAGATGAGTTGCTCCTAGACAAATCAGATACACTTTATATGCAAATAATTTCTTCCTCAATGTCATCAGAGTACAATAATTTGAGTGTCTGACATAATGATTTATCAGTGTCTATAATATGTTTCTTAAACATTAGAGTCCTTCTGACCCAACAGGATTTTATTGTAGTATTGACTAAACCTTCCAAGTTTTTCCTCATCTTTATTGTTTTTCTTTAGATGCCAACTTTTGCATTATCCAGTTCTTACAAAACATACTGTAAAATGATGTGAGGAATTTTTGCTCCCACATTTTCTGTTTTGTATTCTTAGATATTTTGTACTACCTTCCACCAAGCTGGTTTTTAAAATCTTTATAGGGAGCGTGCTTATGTGAATGTTCTATCTGTAAGAAAATATTGAAAAAAATAAACTTAATCCATGAGAATTTTAATAATAATTCTCTTCATGCTGTATGATTTTTCTCTAAGATTTTGAAGATATTTTGGGCTGTAAAATTTGTAGCCAATAAAAAAGAAATCAAAGAGAGAGAAACATAAAGGGAGGGAGAGGAGAGAAAGGAAGTAAAAGGAAGGAGAGTGTGAAGAATAATAATAGAATTAACTTCCCATGATCACAAATATTTTCATGTACTATTAGTTTCAAAAATATTTTAAACATAATGAAAAACAACATATTATGTAAGTTGGATGAGAGCACTCTGTGAAATGTCTCATCAGTTATTTTACCCATGAATTTATAGTCTGCGAATATCACACACCTGGTACATAGGAAGGTGCTTATTGCAGGACCATCGGGGCCTCATTAACAGATACTTTAATAAAACCATTCTGGCCTATGAATCAATTAGAATTTTATTGTAAAATAGCAAAAATCCCTCTTTACACTTATTTTCCCCTTTGGTGGCCAAAAAGACCCATTAGGCTATGAACTAATAATTGAAATCAACATTTATAATATCTAGATTTTTAATGTTTGAATTACGTTTTTCTTTCTATGCTGAAGTAAAATAATTTTTTTTTCTTATAAACAAACCAGAGGCAAAGTTGTGTAGACATAACTTCTTTTCTATCCAAAAATGCCCGTGTTAAAATGTATTCAGTGAAATTACAGTCATTTCACCAGTGGTGTTAATAGTAGGGGTTCCATGTCATTATCAATGTTAGTTAAGGTGATGATCGATGGTAACTATAAAGATGTAAATACCACATTTATATCAGCTTAAGTGGAATTTTATATTTGTTGATTTTCCTCACGTATAAAAGAAGACAGCAGCACACCTCTTGGGGTAACTAGTTCTCATTCAGCTTCCATCATAGGGTTCATTTTTCAAAGCCTGAGTAGTTCACCAAAAAGATATTTTCCACTGGAAAATGTTTTGTTTTTGGCATTTATAAGATTCTCCAAATCTCTTTTTGCATCTTTTACATATAAAATTACAGCCTAATAAAATCTCTTTTAAGAAGATAGAAATACATTCATTCTATTTTAGAGATTTAATTTGACCATGTGATACACATGTGGTATCATCATTCATATAAGTGCTTATTCTTGTTATATTAAGTGTTGTAAATAATGATAATAACTACCACAGATAGAACCACTACCTTCCCCAATTCTATACAGTTATACCATCCCCAGAAACATGTTGGTGAGAATATGTAGAGAAAAGAACCCTTGGCACTGGGTGTATAAGGTGGGGATGTAGATTGATACAGCCCCAACTTAAAACAGTAATGGAATTTTAAATAATATTCAAAATATATCTAACATATGATCCAGCAATTCCACTCCTACGTTTCTACCTGGAGAATGTAAAAACATTAATTAGAAGGGACATATGCACTCCTATACTCATTCCGGCATTATTTACAATAGCCAAGTTATGGAACATCCTAAGTGGTCAAAGACAGTTGAATGAATTAGGAAGATGTCGTATTCATACATAAGAGAATACTACTTTTCTATTAAAAAGAAACTGTTGCCTTTTGAATGGAGCTGAAAACGATAATGCTGAGGGAAATAAGTCAGAAGGAGAAAGTCAAATACCAGATGGTGTCATTTATAGGTGTAGAGAAACCAAACAAAGGGTCAGATAATCCTGGGAGTTACTGTATATTACTATTTATATATCTCATTATAGGAGATAGATGGAGGTAGTCTAATTTTATACTGCTAAAATTATTCCATAAATCTGTGATTCAGTGATGAACTGAGCATGAGATTTGTGTGTATTATTAGTGAAGGCTGTTTTTACATGACTAGGAAGAAAGTAAAAGCAAAGTGCCTGCTGTGACACTTTTCTAATTTAATTTGTAGATATTTGGGGTAAAGAGGGAGATATGATGAGTGACAGAACTAGCTATAGGTTTTTTTTTAAATAAATAATGAATATAAATGACCCTTTTTTTTGCAAAATGCAAAAATAATAATTGCTACTATATATTATGTATATTTGATATTTCACATAAAAGGGATTGATTGATGAATGCTCATATATACACACTATGCTAGGTGTGCTACTCATTTGTCTCACTGAATATGGCACAATAGGGCACATCATCCCAAGTTCATAGTATTTTTTATCCCAAGTTTGTATACAGAACTTACAGAGATGAAGAACTTCATTTAAATTTGAACAGCATCTTTGGTATGGTAAACAGCAGAGTCAGAATATAAACTCAGCAAAAGTAGCCCTAATAGTTATTTTAATATGCTAAAGGTGTATGTAGATAGTGGGAACTGTTTGCAAAACAGATGACTAGCTGTTTTCTTCCCTAAAAGCTATGAAAAAGGTAATCATATATAACTAAGATGATAGTGGGCAAATGTGTTTAATAGGTGACCCTATTATATAGTCCGACTCATGTGGGATACTTGCTTGAAATTTAAGTTTTTAGCAAGAGATGGTTATATATACTTCAAACATCCTCTAAGTTGGGAGTTAATCAACATTAGTTCATACCATCTGGGGTTGCTTTGAATTACCAGAACAAACTGCTACTGAGCTGCCTATAATACAAAACTTCAAACAAGAAAAATTAAGTTGAACTGTATCTGGGACTTAAAGTAAATATTAACTACTTTTAGCAGAGATACTTACACATAAACAAAGACATATTTGTGTGCATGCATATATAGATATATATCTACACACACACACACAACATACATAAGATTCTAAAACTTGACATTTTTCCCTTGAATTTGAACTATTAAAAATATTTTTTACCTACATAATAGACGTGCTGTCAGCAGCTACAGCCACATTGGCAACCCATTGAAGTCATATTTTTTTCTTAAATTGATTGATGGTTTGCTGAGGAAAAGAACATTGGGCTTTGGGAAAAAATGTCATAAAACAGAAAATAAATATGAACTACTGTGGTATTTGGCAACCTTTTATCAACTCTGCTAAGCCAAAAGGGCAGTCTGCCAAACCTCAAATATGATTGCATTGCATCCAGAGTGCATAAAAATACTGCAGCAAAATAAATATGAAAAAAAGCTATAGTATTTTTAGTCTTAGGAAATATGAGGACATTGGAATATTCACTACCTCTGTATTAACAAACCTATTCATTTTTTTTTTTTTTCATAAGATGTATAGTGGAGGGAAGGTTAAGTTACATCCCTGGTGGACAAGGACCTGGTTGGGTGACTTTGTGCCTGTTGCTTGACGTCATTGATCTTCATGTAACATCATCCCCTTATTCCTTCCAGCATTCAAAATCCATGATTCCAATTTTGCCGATTAACACAAAATTTTACATTTTTCTTATTATAGTTCAAAAACTGTATCTCTTCATGGAAATTCTCTGTGGGTGCAGAGTAGTCACCTTAGATTCTCTAAAATGTTGCTGCCTCAAGTTTTAAATTATTGTCTTTGGATCAGTGCTATTGAGTATCCAGGAAAAGTTTGACTGTAGAATTAATTCCCTTGTTTGGCAATTAGGACATGAGACATTTCTCCTGAGATCTGCTATATATCCTGTAGGATTTCTGTGGTATTTGTGCTTTAGGAAACATTACAAAATTAAATTTTTTTTAAAGATTTATTTATTGATATATACAAGTTGGGGTACAGGCCAGAGGCATGGGGTGGCGAGAGGGTTCACCAGAGACAGAGTGGGGAGCAGAACAGGCAGATCAGAAATACACTGCTGAGGGGAGCAGCGGGCGAGGCAGAAGAGGTCTGCTGCGCCCTGTGTGATTCTCCCCGGCCGGGCATCGAACTCGCATCGCACGCCCTGCCGACAGCGCCACAGTGCAGCACTCAACTCCTGCGCCACCGGGGAGGCCCCTATAAAATTGAATTTTTAAAACTTAGAAGTAGTGACTTGGGTAACTCAAAAAAATTGACCATTTATTGTATCATTGTCAATATTTAAGGATCTAAAGGAACATAAGTAAAAAAGGGCCTAAAAATATATTTTTAAAGATTTATTTTATTTATGCATGCAAGTTAGGGTACGGGCTAGAAGCGCGGTGTGGCGAGAGGGCTCACCAGAGACAGAGTGAGGAGCAGAACAGGAAGATCGACAAAAATAAACTGCTGAGGGGAGCAGCAGGCGAGGCAGGAGAGGACTGCAGAGCCATATGGGAATCTCCCCTGCAGGGCATCGAACTTGTGTCGTCACTACCCACAGCTCCACAGTGCAGCGCCTAACAGCTGCGCCACCAGGGAGGCCCCTTAAAATATTTTTTAAGTGCTTTCTGAGAGAAGGGGACAGGGAAATAGTGGAATAGAATATAGTCTACTTATATTTTTATCAACCCCTGTGGTAAATGAGTTTAGCCAATGTCTTTGGAACATTCAAAAGAATTATTTGTTCAGAATTATCTTGAATATCTTCATGTAATCATTAACGGTAATCCCTTTCACTCTCAAAAGTATTTAAAATTGAGCAAATAAATATTTTATCATCCAACATATATGAAATATAATCCATCCCTACCTGTTTTTTAGGGTTGAATATCAGGTCTTTATAACACTTTCTTTTATACTCCGTGGAAACTTAGGATGTATCAATTATATTGCCAGCTTTTCAGAAGAAAGAAGTAATTATTTTATTTAGGAAAAATGTATGAGTTACAAATAAGAACTAATTTGACTCTTAACAGAATGGTTCTATTTAATTAACAACAGATCCTTTGATGAGCTATAAGGTAAAAAAAAAAAGACTTTCCATTTTTTAATGTTTATGTATTAATGTTCATTTAATAATATCTTCCTCTTGCAATTCTGATGTGAAAATATTAGGGACCACAGACAATTTTTCTGCAATACTTGAGAAGCCACATACTCCTTTCAGTCTTCATTTCTCCCCTAACCAGGAAACTTTGGTAAAATAATTTAAATTTGATGTTAAAAGTTAAGCAATTTAGGTACAATGCAAAATGTTGAGAAACATATTGTTTTACTTTGTTTATGTCAAGTACTAGTCTCCTCTGCTCTTCACATGTGTGGTGAGTGTGGAAATACTTTCTATGATCTAAATATTAACTAATTTTAATAAAATAGCAATGAAATCAAAATAACCCAGTTGAGCAGCTGAATTACTGGAACATGTTTGTCCAGAATACAGTGTAGCAATGTGTGACATCCTATTGGGAGAGGTGGGGCAGGAAAAATTAGATGCATATAAATAAATTACAGTGCAGAACTCCTGATTGATAACAGTAGAGTCACATACCCAAGTGCTGCTATTACAGCCGGATTCCATAGCTATTAACCAGGAAAAGAGCTGCCTGTATCAAAATCATGTTGTGGTCACTCAGCAGTCTCTGTCAAGCTCAAGGCTGAGTTGTCAAGTAGTCCCTGGCACCTAGTGAGTCAGGAACAACTGGTTATTACACCAAGCTAATCACATAGATCACTTAACAGCATGGCTGTCTCAGTCAGTTGGAAAGCACCTTCGTGCTTTGTGGATAATTCCACACACCAATACAGTTATGCGCCACGTATTTCCAGACACTATTTAAGTACTTTCCTAAGCAAAGGAATTTAACTGACAGTTCCTTTTCATAGGTCAACTTATCTGTGACATCATCCGCCCCTTTGTACACTGAATCATCTCTAAGTTTGTTTTGTCATATGCATATGAAATGAATCATTATTGTAATGAAATCTGAAACACCCTGGGGTAATCGAGGGAAAAAGGAAATAAAATAAAAAGCTGCTACTCTGGTATTGAAGACTGCCAAAGATGAGCGCTTCAGTGAACATGTGGTTTTGTGATTTCGGATAGTTACTGCCGAAGCTGGTGGGCTGGTGGTAGGAGGCAGGTGAGCTCTGCAGGGGACTCAACAGTAGGCAGTCAGTGTGTGGTGAGGGTCATTGCGGCTTTGCAACCTAGAATATTATTAAATTGTTGTGTTTGGCATTAGAGGTAGCTGAAAGTGAGCACTTTCTTCACTTCAATGAATGTCACCTTTGACCTTATCATTACTGTATAGCTTTCCTCAGTAGCAATGCACTCTTCATCTCCATTTTTATAGCTTTTTAGTCCAACCACTTATTGTATTGGAAATTGTATGTTAAAAAAAAAAAAAGCAGAGAAAAAGAACGCTTGTTTTATGGCATAAGTCTGAAAACAACACACATCAGTTGAGTACCTCTAGGGACCGGATGCTCACTCTAGGGAGACTGACATCATAATTAATTACACCCATTTGTTTCATAGGAATGAAATTCAGTCTTGATCTGCTGTGTACTCAGAACTGATCACTTTTATAAAACTGCATACTGTGTTTTGATAACTAGAAGTATATGGTTAAATTAATAGCATCTTCTATATTCATGTTCTGGCTACTGTGTTAAAGGCAATTTTGTTAGAGTCCTTCAGTACCTGGTAGGATGTAGAAGAAGAAAGATTCCTGGTAATAATCTATTAGTGCTGTTCGAGTGCAGGTGACCCTGTTACCACTTTGTGTAATCGGCAAATTACCTCTTTGAAATAATTGAAAAAATATGAAATGAAAGGCGAACAGTAGATATGTGTTAGGACTTTCACTTGCCTTAATTGTATTCAATGCTACAGAAAAAAAAATTAAATCATATATTAATAGTTTTACTATTTGGGTAGAAGTTTTAAAATTTAATGATACTTGTGAGAAGAAAAATTAAGTACTTTGAAACTTTATAACAAACTATAGATATTATTTTAAAGAGGTTAAATAACCAATGGATATACTATATTTTGCACTTGAAAAAGGTTCTCCATTGTCTTTAAGATTTATGTGCTACAAAATAGGTAGTTATAATGACAGTTATTTATTATGGAAAAATTATGACTAGGATTTCTACATTAAAATTTTCATTCTTTTATGTTTCCTATATGAACAATTAACCTCATGTGCACCAGAAACTGTTCATAGTGTATTACATTGCAGAGAACATAGATTGAAAAGGAACTCACCCTTTTGAGAAGTTTTGTCTTGATGACAAATATTCTTAACCAAATTTTAGTCAGGTTGCTAAACCTTCTCCTACGCTCATCTGCCACTTCCTTATAAAACAGTTTTAGCAAGGATCCCACCCATTAAGTCACTTTAACAGAACCCCTCACTTTCAATAACTGACCACCCATACTATCTCCTCAGTTTCTACATCCTCTCCATCGCCTGGGTGATGTCAATTATGCTGCCTGTCTTTACCCAAAGTTCCCATTAGGTGAGGTTTTTCAGACCCCTTTGACCCATGTTTTCCTCTTAGTAATTTTCTATCCACTGACCCCCACACTGACTGTTGATCCTACAGGAATAATTCCAACGAGCTTACAAGAGTTTATCACCACTTGCCCGCTTTGTGCCCAGAGTTAAGCCCAGTCTCTCTCCCCCACTGCAGAATCCTTTTGCAGTGGTTCCTACACCTGTCATATTGTGATGGTCCTGAATAAATGCAGCCTTTCCATCTTTAACAAATGTCACTGAATTAATTTTCGTTAGCAGTCTGTGAGTTCCTAAAATTTAAATCAATTATGAGAATTATATTTTTGACTTTGATAAATACTGACTAGAATTAATTTTTAAGATCAGACAAAAATAACAAATCTCTCTGGGGAGAAAAAGCTGACTAATGAATTCTGCTCATAGTTGACCCATTTAGAAGTGTTCTTGCCACTGTTACGCATTTCCTTTCAGAAACATAAAAAAAATTACATACCCATTGTTATGGAATTCATATTTGATATTTATGTAAATGTGTAGTGTTTAATCCTGACCTGAGGTCTGGTGAATTCCTTGGAAATATGCTCTGTTAAAATAAACTATTTTCTAAATTTAATATTGTCTAAATAATATGTATATAGGTTGTAGAGATTTTATTTTCAGAATGTTCAAAGGAGTTTTTGAAACTCACAGGACTATTCTCCATTTTCTTAATAATGTATCTTAACCTTTCTGCAATTTGAGGAGCATATACATTGAATTAATACATATAAAAAATAAGACTGGCATGACATTTCTCAACAGTGAGGAATTACATACCATTTTCTTGCTTGAAGTCATGTATTAATTTGTAGAGATGTCTGCTTGATTTTAAAAGCATTTTACCCCTAATCCTAGACCAAATAAAATGATAAATTCTGGCACTCAGATAATTTACATAACAATTGGCCACAAAGAGTAATTCATTAATATTCAATGAAGCTCTAATTTGCACAATGCCTGCAGCAATATGTAAACTTCATTTTGCTTGAAGATGGAAATTTGTTACAGTGCAAATATCAGTAAGTATAATTTTATTAATCAGTCCCAATGAGCATTTGCTTCTCTGACCTTGACATTGTCTTATATTTTGTCCTAGAACGCACACACAAAAGAAATTCAAGGTGACATTATTTTCTTTTGGTTGCCTGGTTAGTTTCATGTAGTGCAAGGAGCTTTCATTATCCACAAATAACCAATGTTATTGGTTAACCTTCACTGACAAAATTCATGTTTATTTTCAACCACATTCATTAACTTAGTGAAGTATCATTTGTTGAATGTTGGTTGTTTCGCAGGCAACTTGTGAGGTACTGGAGATACTTTCAGACATGTTTCTGCTTCCAGGAACTTTCATGTTGCACATTTTAAATTAAGAAATAATAGTGAGGGGCCTCCCTGGCAGCGCAGCAGTTAAGCGCTGCACTGTGGAGCTGTTGGCAGAGGGGAAGCAAGTTCACCAGGCCAGGGAGATTCCCACAGGGCGCTGCAGACCTCTCCTGCCTCTTCCGCTGCTCCCCTCAGCAGTGTATTTCCATCCACCTGCCTGTGCTGCTCCCCTCTCTGTCTCTGGTGAACCCTCTTGCCACCCCACTCCTCTGGTCTGTACCCCACCTTGTATGCATAAGTAAATAAATCTTCAAAAAAAAAAAGGAATAATAGTGAAAATGCTGCAAATGCATTTGGTTTGAGTCAAACTTAATAGTAATAGAGATAAGATAGATTGAGTTATTTTGATGTGTCAGGCACTATTCAACATGCTCAATATGTATCAGTTCATTTAATTTTTAGAACATCCATAGGATGTAGGTATCATTATTAACTCAATTTTAAGCTAAGAAAATAAGGTATAGTAAAATCGCTAAATAGGTTTATACAAAGACCAAGTTAACTTATATTGCAATTTAAAATCAAAGTTTGATGTCTACCAAAGTATTCCAGCTAGATTTAAGTGTACCAAGACAGTTAAACAAAATTAATATGCAGGTGATGCATCTTACTGACTGAAACACTGTTCTAATTTTTTTTTTAATTTTAGCAAAGTATTTTTCATATACGCAGTTGACATGCACTTACATGTCTAAGCACTTACATGCAGCTTGTGTGATATAAGTACTGAAGATACTTTATTAGTCAATCAAACAAAGTCTTGTAGTCTTGGTATTTTTCTGAGAGTATTGTAAACAAATGATAAGGAATAAACAAATATATTTCTAATATATTTTTCAGGAAATGGTAAGAAAAGCAAAGTAGTCCAAGGCAAATTGGGGTAAGGTAAGGTTAAATTTTAGTTTGAGTAGTGAGGAATTGGCTTAGCTGATCAAAGACCTGAATGAAATTGGAGAGGTTTTCAGCAATACAGAGGAAAAAATTTCATAAAGAAGGAATACACCCCATGATCAGATACAGGGGTCCAAGAGACTATGGTAGAGGATTTTGTGATGATTTGGTGGTGGGTGTGGTGTGGTACCATATATCTAAATAGATTGGGAACCTATATCCCTAAATTACATATATTATCATAAACCAATGTCATCTCAAAACCAAACAAAAAAATACAATTAAAATTGCATGAATAATCATGTAGTCAAATAATTCAGAAATGTTGTGGTCACTTTCTAGCATCTTTACAGTGCACATAGCACAAGAATTTCTGATTAAATGTCCCTTCTTTGGAAAGACAATATTATAAGTCTAAGATTAATGTGTTTGACTTTAAGATGGTGATGAATTTTAATGAATGAAGCAGCCCTGAGGTTAGATTTCATGTCAGATAGCTGCCCAGGGTAAGTTTCCATTAGGCAAAAATCTTCTACAGGATAAATGCTTTCATTACAAGAGACCATTTCAAATATGTCCATCTTGAATTATGTGCAGAGGGGACTAACCTTCTGCTTTCTAATTCTGGTGGAGGAACTGGACTCTTTTCTCTGGGGCAGTCGCCTTTTGTCTAGATTCAATCACTGTGGACAGTTAAATCTTCTACCAAAAATGTGTGTACTCCAGGAAGAAAAGAAGATGTAGGAAAGAGAAGATGGGATTAGAGACACTTCTAAAAGGTTATTTGATTCTAAAGAGTCACTGGCCATGAAAAGACTATAGTTTTAATTTTCAAATCACATCATATATGATATTTAGAATTCACAACTTGATAGAATAATATGGTATGTCATATTTAGAGATGGCATTTTGAAAAGACTGTCACACATTTCAAAGGATTGTATTTGTGTTAAAGAATTTAGTATCTAATATTTTATTTTTTTTAAATTGAAGTACCTCTGATTGTGTTTAACTTCCATGAATGGTTTTCTTTAGTCTTGTACTCTTCCTTCCTTGCTTTTTTCTATTTTTTCTCATTTCCTCTCATTTCCCCTTTCTTTTCTCCTCTTTCCCTTTATTGTACTTAAAACAATGTTGAATGTTTTCTGTGTGCATGAGTTGAGAAAAGCAAGTTGTGAACAGATAAGATCAGCAGGTGACCATAGCTGGACACTTTTCCTCTATGATTAATACTGAAATCATTATGTCTGGCCAGTTTATTTATGTTCACATTCTATGGAGAGCATTGAATTATGTTTGCCTTTTCTCAGTATTACCCAGAACTAAAAAAGGATTATACTTAAATAGCTTTTCAAACTAGACAATCTGCCACTATCTGCAATCAGGGCTACTGCTTAAATGACTTTAACTAATTGAAGAAAGAAGACTAACAGTTACCAGAAACACCACTACAATAATGAAAACATTATATTGACATTATCACGTCATTCCATGGCAGGTTCACATGTTTTCCAGACCAAAAAAAAAAAAAAAAAAAAAAACCTATAATTTTTCTCTAGCTTCTGTGAACATTACAAAAATGCCATCAAGCTAAATAGAAGTGGAGCAGGATGAAGAATAAGCTTCCTTCACACATGTTTCAATGGATCAGGAGTGGGCTTGACATATAAGTGCTAGCCAACTGCACATGAAAGCCAGACGTGACGCTAAACCAATGACTAGGGGTAATTTGTGAAAATGCCCCCCAAAGAACATGATAATTTGTCATGGAAAATGTCATGTTGAATTGAAAGTCTGAACTTTTTGTTTTGTTGAATAAATCACTGGTACTCCTGCTAAGGTTGCCTATAAAATGGAGGAGAGAACATGAAGACAGCGATCCTAGAACATTACTGGGCAATAGTTATTGTTCCCGGAGGAGAGAGGAGCTGAATCTTTCCAAAAGCAATGAGCAAGCACACAAACAAATCAGTGGGGAAAACAAGAGGATACAGCAAATTCACTGTTAGTAGTAGCAAAGAGATGCTGTTTTATAGCCACAGTAAAAGTTCAGTTGTAGAACAAAATAAGCAAAACATTCTTCCTTGTAATGAGCTACTTTAAATTGACAACATTATCATGTTTTACTATCTTTGCAAAACATTTTTATTAGCTTGATTGGCAATGAATAAACAGAATCCACTTCCTTTCCTTATTATTTGAATGTGGAAGAATGCCTTATAGAGAAATAATGACAACCGTAGAAATACAGGAGGCATAAAATTACCACTAATAACCTGAAAACACTTCACATTACCAACAAAAAAAGTAAATTAAGAAAGAATAGGGATATGTCTCATTGTGGTAATTTTCTCCTGTCATATATTGACTAGAATTATTTGATTAAACATGTTTATAAATTATCTGTTTGATGGTACCATTGGTAAAATTGTTAGTAATAACTGTTGGTTAGTCAACTTATAATATACTTTTATACATGGTATCAGTTATTTTAGATTACGAAGGAAAAGTAATTGACATCATCTTAAATAAGCTCTTACGAAACTTGATAACCCTTTACTGGTTAGCTTTTAATACAATACCCTCTCTATTTCCTTATTTCAATCTCAATCTCTCTGTGTATATCTTTAATTCCATTTGTGAAACTGATAAGTGTCCCTAGACTTGAAATCTTATTAGGATTCATTCACTTTAAACTATTTACTAAAAATGCTATAGATTTAGCCTTGAATGTTTTAGTGTACCGGAAGCAGAGAAAGGATCAAAATGGCTATAACAGTGCAAAGGATTTTTATATATGGCTTCATTGCTTAATCAAGAACTTTACAGTGTTATATTCAGCAGGATGAAAAAGCAAGTTAACAGGCTGCAATGCAGTATTGACAGCAGGAGAGTTAGGGTCAAGCAAAGTTGAATAGCAACATTACTGCCAGCCATTCTTCCTTGTAGATCTGAACTTTAATCCTCGGAGATTGTTAAAGCCTCAGGTAGAGGTTGGTTGATAATGGTGGCTGTTATCCTAAGGAACAGATGGTAAAGTGAGTGACACCTATAAATGTGCAGGCTGTGTTGCTTCGGTGACAAGATGCTAAACCCTTCTGGCACTGAAGTAAAAAGACAGGTGTCTTGACACAAAAAGAAGTATTGAAGCTATGCCTCTAGCCATGTATAATAGTGTAGCCAATTCTTCAAGCCTAAGTAACTGCAAATCTAAATTGGGCTGTATTCATATGGAAGGATTGCTCTTGGATCTTTCCCATAGCTTTTTCTTTCCTCCTTCAGTCCTCCTTCTTTCCTCTCTTCATGCTCCATCCCTTCTCTCTTTTCTCCCTCCCTCCCTTTTTCCTTCTTTCCTCTTTCCCTCCCTCTCTCCATCTTTAGTTCCTCCCTGGTCCTATTTTCATCTAATATAAGTTAAGAAGTAATCATTGCAGACTAAATTTCTGATTTTAATGCAGAGCTTATTCATTTATGTAGAAATAGAGAGCCCTTTATTATTTGTATGACAAATAAAATAGCTAACAGGTTTTTTGGGGCTAGAATTATACATGTCAGTGGAGTTCTTCAGTTACCTTTAGGTCTGCTCTAAGTGTATTGTGAAGTTAATCACGTATACATATACTGTTTATTATAATTATAATTAGTATTGTCAGGACTAGAGATTCATGTGGCCAACAGGGAAACCACAATAGTGTAAAAACCAATTTAATGAATGTACTTACTTTAAATTCCATTATCACTTCAACAGATTACTTGTTTTAAAAGGTATTAAAGCTAATAACATTTAATCTACTTGCTTGAATGTAGCAGCATTTTTTTGGTGGAAGCCAATGAAAATAAAGCTTCAATAATCACGTCCAACAGATGTTAAAGTTTCCAGCACAATTCTTTCAGAAAGAAATTAGGTTCTAATAGTCAACTCTTCATTCCCTCTTTTTCTTCCCTTGGATTTTAAATGATAGGCATATATTTTGCTACAAAGAGAGATAAATGTGATGGAGCAATAAATCATTTCATAAAACTCCAATTAAGTGTTTTGGCACTAGTAATGAATAAATAAAGGTATTACAAATGTTGAAAGACAACATTAGGGTCGTTTAGATATATTTCAGTGCAGTGATAATGTGAATGAGTTTTACCACTAGAGTCAATGTAGTAGTGGTGTTTAAAATTAATTACATCTTGGGCCCTACTTTTCCACACCTGTAAAATCAATGGCTCATCTAGTACTAATTCTTTACTACTCTATTTTTCTAGACTGTATCTTAAAAGAAAATTTCTCTTTCCACATACTCATAGCAAAATGAATTCATTCCACCTACTTTTGCAATAAATCTAATGGTTGATGAAAGAATATAGGTAAATGTATACCACATTAGGTTTGAAGCATGCTTTCAGTCAAGGTTAACTGACAATAAATAAGTACATTTCAAGTAATCTAATGGTGAGTGTCTAATACATAGTAGGTGATCATAGACTAAATGGAAGCCAAGATTTCAGGTTTTCTGACGATCATGTTGTAAGGCATACTAAGATACCTTTTGTCTATTCATATATGATTCATGCAGTATTGTGAAATTGTTAAATTGAGGGCAGAAGCCAATTTTAATTTTTATTTTCTATTTTGGTTTGTTTTGTTTCACAAAGGATCCTACCATAATGTAATCTAATCAATTAGGGAGAAACCATTTTTTGATATGTTATAGAAATTAATTATAAATTATTTCAGTTATTCTACTTAAATTAGTACGTATAAATAAAATGTATGTAACTACTGAATGTTCTTATTTAGTGTATTACTTGCTTGGCAATCCTACCAGGAAGTGAAAAAGCTACATATCTATATATCTATATCTATGGACAAAATCTCTGATCACAAAATTAACTTTATATGCATTGCATGTTATCTACATAATAAGTATATTCATTCATAATACATAGGTTAAACATATGACATGTATACTTAGAAAACCTGTATACATACATATATAGCTATATATATCCATGACATATATGTATATGCCTACATACATTATATACATATGTGAATGGCACAGATTTACATGTATAGAGTCAATTTAGTGATCCAAAGTTTTCACAAGTAACATATTAATATAAAAAATTATCAGAAGTTTGGTTTATACTGAGTCACATGTATATTACCTGTTTCTCCTAACTTTATAGAATTAATATGTGTGAATATATTATATATTTAATAAAAAACTTAGGATAACATCTTTTTTAACTGGCATATCTTTGTAGTAATTTATCCAGTTGTATATATTAATCCAGTCAGTTTCCTACTAGGAGGAATTCTCCATGTGACCCTGGAATAAACCCTGATGGTGATAGATTGACCAACAAGAAAAGTGTTTTCAATGACTGCATAATATAAAACCACATGGTTATACTTTAATAGTAGAACATTGGAGTTTTGTGAAGTGAGATTTTCAATGCACACTAGTGGAGCAAAGTAAGCCTTCTAAATAGGAAATTATTGATTTCCATTGTGAAATTCATAACCCTAGTCTTTAAGAGCCCTAGAATAAGCATCTATTGACTTTTGGTCAGTAAAACAAAGATTTTAGAGGTCATAATTCAATATATTTGGATAGTAATTGAAACACTCTAATATTTATAGATTAGGAAAGTCCACATGATAGGTCAGGAATAAAGTGTGGTTTATATAAGATTAGAAAACTATTACAACAAAATGTTATTATAAGTGTTCATGTGGATCTCAAAATCTTTCCACTTGTACAGAATTAGTGATTTTTAACATTGCCAGTAGTTAAAATTATTTCACTGAAGTATGTGCCAGTGTAGCATAGTAATACACTCTCTTTTTAAAATATACTGAATTATTTTATGAAACACTAAGTTATTATATATCCACTCACCAGATTCAAAACATAAAATAATTGTCAAACTTTAAATTATCTGTGTTTTATAACTCACCAGGCTTGATTTTGCTACTTTTATTTAAAATGTATTAGTTTCTCAGTGTGTTTATGTGCAAAGGCTCACTCTTGCATTATAGCAGATTAGCAGAGTTACAATAGAAAGTGAAGTCACTCCACCTACTCTTGCAATAAATCCAGTGCGTGGTGAAAGATGATAACTAACCTCACACAATAGTGTTTGCCTTTCTACAGGCTTGGAGCTGGAGAATTTGCATAGTAATAGTGAATTGCCAATTTAGAAATTGTCTTGCATCTGAGTATTAACTTTCCTACATTATGTTTGATTGATTATTGAAATTTAACTCCCAAAGAGAGTCTACACTGACTGGGTAAGATAAACTACAAATTTTAAAGCAATTAGGTAATTAAATTCTTGAGTGACATGAGATTTCTTCTTATTCTGTATAAAGTTTCACACATTTAAATATGGCTAAGGATTTCTGACCATATGGAGTTATATTGTTTGCAATTATATGAGAGTGGGTACTTGAAAAATAAATAGGGATATTTGGTATATGAGAGAATTGGCATTTACATATCATTAAAATAGGACAGAATTTTCAACAAATATTGATAGGAGAGCTGGTTATTCACTTGAATACAAACATTAGTTAGGCCCTCACCTCACACTATACATAAAAATTAGTCTCCAATAAGGTAAAAAACTAAATATAACATAAAAGTAGCAATTTTTAGAAGATTTAGAAATACATGTACGTAATATAGTAACTCTATTAAAGCAAATAAAAATTATAAACCATGAATAATAACAATTCAGCTACAATAAGACCCTCTCTTTATGAGGAAACGGCAAAAAATGAAAAAAGTCAAATTAATAACAAAAAGATATTTGCAACTTATTTTACCCGTGAGTTATTACTACCCAAAGTATATCATGAGCACCTACAAATCAATAAAGGAAAGACAATAATCCATTGGCTTAAAAAATATTGGCAAAATAACTTTACCCGATAAAACATAAAGGCTTATAATTATACAAAATGATGTGCCACCTCATCATATACTGGGAAATGTCTGTATAACCAAAGTAAAAAAACATGCCATGTTGGCGTGTGGAAGTGGTGTCACTTGCTTTGAAAGTAGAGGCTAGGTTGGGAGCAAAAAGCTTCTTAATTAAAAGAAAGAAAAATCACTGAAGATGGAATAGTATCTTACAGTGTGGGAAATATTTTGATAATTTGGAGATAAAATTTTGAGTTTACCCAATTGCCAAAGAATCATTTTAGTATGCCCTTGATCAGCAGGGACTGGTTGCAATACTCATTCTTGCCACGCTAATGACCTGCCTAAAAGAAACTGTAAGGCACCTTGGCAATTGCATAGGATGGAAGAGTGTTGGTTACAGAGTCAAATAGACATGTATACACATCTCAACTTTGGCAGAGGTCACCCAGATGAATTTGAGCAAGTTCACTGGAGTCTGAATTAGTCATAATCCATAGGGATTTTGTGAGGATTAAATGGGAAAGCATCTATCTAGGTCTGGTTTCAGACTTCCACACAGAGAGAACACCCATAAATGGTAGATGTTTCTTGTTGCAATTGTTCCTTGGATGTTAGGAATTATTAAACCTTCCTATTGAAGGTCAAGAGAGGAAGAATGATAGAAAGATTTTTAACATCCATTGGCTTTGTAGAGAAGAAGGTGAATTCTGGATATTCTTGTTACAGTGAACATTTTAAGTCCAGGAAATTCTGTCTGTATCCTGTGTTGCCAAGAAAGAGAGAAGACTAAACAGGGAAATAACAGGAGTAGAACATTGATTTCATATACTAAGACTGCTGTGAAGATAGTCGTAGGGTAAATTTAGTTTGCCTGGGTTTTTGCTCTATTTTGTTTTTATTTTTCCCTTGAACCTTTAAGATATTGACTTGAAACCCAGAAAGAAAAAAAAAAATGGTGTTTCTTTTTATACCTTGGGATATGACACCAAAATTTCAACCTGAAATTCAGTCAGTGAGTCCACAAGCAATCCCCAAACTTAATAATATTAGGACAGTAGGGAAATACTGAAGGTGCCAGGTATTATTAAATGTCCTTACAAATGCTATTCAACTTAATAGTCACATCCTTGTGACATGTATATAATTGTTACTACCCTGTTATGTGTGAGGAGGCAGGAGTCAAGTAAATCATATAACTTCCCCTAGGTTGCTAGAAGGTAATATGGTAAACAGGGATTTAATCTAAAGTCTGGGTATCTTGCCACCTTGCTGTCTCCCTGACCTCTTCAAATATGATACAAAATGAAAAAACTAAATAAACAAATAAAATGAGATTGTCATTTCCTAATTTTTTACCTTTATAATTTGAAGAATCTCTCTTTTAAAAAATTAAACAAGTTAAATTCCCGAATATACCCTTTTATCAATCAATATACTATGACACACTAGTAATATAGAGGAATATACTCCACTTGACAGCAAGAAGTTGTTCTACTGGGCTCCTAAATGGTCAGTGAAAAAAACTCCCAAGGTGATTTTGAAGCCTTGCTAAGTTTTAGGATCACTGAGTGACAGTTCAAAGCATCATTCAATAACAACAAAAAACAAGCAGTAAATGCTATTCACTTTGGAAAAATAATACTGCAAAATCACATATAAAATGTTTGATTCATTTTTCTGAGTATGTGCTGTTCAACCTTGTATGTCAAAGGAATTAGCTTAGTAGCTAGGTGGACAGGAGTTCCACCAAATAGCACTGGATGTAGCTGAGATTCACATAATTGATCTCAGCCATACACAAAGGAACAGACTTGACTGATCTCTATAGCAGTTATATATCCATAATTCAGTCCACTTTCCACCTAATTTTTTGGGGTCAGGATTGACTTTTGACTAAACTTTTGTGGTTTGGAGAAGCTTGTCTGGACATCAGATAAACATTTTGATTTACTTTTGAGAATCTGTCACTATCATCTGTTTCTTAATCTTTTAATGTACTACTTAGACACCTTTTGTAATTCATCATGAATTCTGATTTTTTTCCCTCCCCTTAATATGCATGCCAAGTTTTTCTTTCGAATTTAATCAAGATTAAATTTTCTCAGGTATGAAAAACTTTACTCTTGTTTATTGTCCATCTTAATAGATAGGGTTTCCAATTTGAAGCATTAAGTGTTGTGCAGCCTTTAAATCATATTATTCACCCAAGTATGTTGTTTCCCAAATGTGTCTATCCCTGCCTTCTCACAAAGGTAGGGAAGTTGAAAAAAGATGGTTGTTGACTCTCATAGGCTGGTGGTGCAATTTTGATGACTTAGATTGTAAATAACAGAAAACTTTGTTCAAATTGGCTTTTGAAAAAAGAAGGACATTTCTACATCACCTAATTATCTTGAGGCAATGAGACTGACAATAATGTCAGTAAGAAAAGCTAGACCTTTCTTTTCCTATATTCTGCCATCTAGCATCAGTGCAGTGCTAGATAGATTTATTATCCTCATGATTATAAGATGTAAGTCACCGGACAGTTTTCTCCCTATGCAGAAGGAGTCTATAAAAGCTAACATCTTCTTCAAACATAAACATAAGTCATTCCCTTTGTATTTTAACCAGTTTAAATAAAAAATCTAATCCTTAGGAGCAGAACCAGAGCAAAGGCATATGGTTTAATCTCAGGTGTATTTATTTTCTGAGAATAACTTTATGCCCAGTGTTCCTTGATGTTTGTGCCTATATGTAGCAGAGGTAGACCCCTCATATCATATTTTAGTTCCTTAATTAAGTGGGTATGGGGTAAGAAGATACTAGATATTTAACCAACTTAACTCTGGAATTAATTAGCAGTGTGACCAAGGAAACATTAATTAAATTATCATAGCTCTAAGAAAATAGAGATGAAAGATTGCTCATAAGGAACTTAGAAATTAAGTGAAGTAATACAACACTAAGTGATAGTAGAATTCCTGAACCATGATCTATCATCAGAATTACTATCTAGTTGTATTACCACACTATTGTCTTCATATCACTATTGTTTTTTAATTGTATTTTTTTTATGAGGTAACATTGGTTTACAGCACAGTATGTGATTGATGGGCATATGTTCATACTTTTACAGATGTTACCACACCACACCCAGTACCAAAGTACCCATAGTATAACATCATGTCCATTGGGCCTTCCTTTGCTCTTTACTGCACACACTATTATTTATAAATCTCCAAAATTAATCATTGTCTTCTCTCCCTAGACTATTAGCTAAATAAGTGACAGTCTGAACTAGTTGTTTGTTTTTTGTAGAAACCACAAAATCTCAAGAGTAACCCGTGAGTGAAAATCATAATGCAGGGTGACCTATACATGTTCTGTTTAATGATACTCAGTTGAGGAAAATGGTGAAATGATGAATTAACAGTCATGTTTTGCCAGTAGATTTCTACTGAATTACAGAATAAGAGGAGCTAGATCAGAATTACAGTTTTGCATAAATTTCACCTTAAATTGCTGATGTCCTGTCACATCAATAAAATGAAATTTTCTCATATCAGTTAAAATGAATGATATATTTCTTGCCTTTAGAACTATATACTTGCCGAAGTAAATGCTTCTAGGATGGACTCTATGTCTCTCACATTAAAGGCCAAGAGAATTATACTGGTCAAGTAAGTGCAAATCAAGTCAAATTACTGTTAGGAAAATAAGAAAAATAATATAATGATCTTTTTGACAAAGGCTCAGTGAAGAAGACTAAAGGGCTTTAATTGTTCAAGAGGTAAGTTGGGAATTATCCATTATTCATATTAAAAATATTCATGTCTTCTGATTAAAAATTGATTCATCAACTTTTCTGGAGTTCAACTATAGTCTACCATGCAATCATGTAAACATGGGTTGAGTTACTTGTTTTTAAGGTATACTATAGCAACACACTAAGAAAAACCTATAAAAAGTAAAACTTACACTGTCCAATAATAGAGCAATCAATATGTAAACCATATTTAAATTTAATATATTTGAATTCTGAATGGGATATTATTTATACACTATTGGAGGCTGTTTAATGTCATGGTTAATGCAGCTGCTATCATGGTAAGTGAATAAGGCAGATGTAAAAAATATCATTAGTGTTACCTTTTATAGGAAATTGTAACTGTTTCAAAAATGAGAGAAAAGGGGATATAGTTGTATGCTACAGACATCTTGAATATGTAGAAAAATTAAGATGTTTGTCAGAGAATACCTATAGTTTATGGAAATGCAAACTTGGTAATTAAATATTATTTTCCTCTTGAAAGCAGTATTAAGCTGCATTGACTTCAGGAATCTATCTTACCTTGTCTTTTTAAATGAAAAACTAGGTATGTCTCAAAATTTGTATTGATGAAATATAAACAATACTGAATGCAAAGTTGTTTTATTTTTTCTAAAACACAACATTTATGGAGATACCTTTAAAAGTATATTACTTGTGTGAATTTGGGAGAAATGCCTATATGAGTTAAACTAAAAACATGATTTAAACTAAAAAATACTCTTATTAGGACCTCCCTAGTGGCTCAGGGGTTAAAGTCTCAGCACTATAAAGCAATCACCAACCTTTGCAGCACAGTTCAGTCCCCTGCCAGAGAGCTTCCCACATGACGCAGCAGACTTCTCCTGTCTTGTACACTGCTCCCCTCAGCAGTGTATTTCAGTAGATTAACCTATTTTGCTTCCCACTCTGTGTCTGGTGAATCCTCTCACCCCTGCCCTCCCTCCGCACCCCTGGCCTACACCCCAGTTCCTGTATGCATAAATAAATAAAAATAAATCTTAAAAAAATACTCTATTGATTTTAGAAGCAAAAAATAAGAGTAACTTAAAATACATGTTCACTTATCTGCCATTATCTAAACATAAATTAGGCCTGGAAACATGTGGTCCAGGTTGTCTGGTTTGACACCTTGTGTGTTGGGACACTTGCTGCCACCTCCCACATATGGTTTGCATTCTCAAGCTTACCACTGATTGTTCCTAGAAGGTTGTTAGAGCCCTCAACTGCATTCCTCCATTCAGGTAACCTGAAGCACAAATGAAAGTGGTATACTCTAATCTCTTTTACCAAAAACTTCCCAAATGTCTCCTACATTTCTGCTAACATTCTATTTTCCTAAGTGTAGGTACGTGGCAATAGATATATTCAAGGTATACTGGCAGGTCTATTCTTTTTTGCATAGTGGTAATGTGCTAGTTAAACACTACAGTACTATTACTAAGGTGAAGGAGAAGAATGACTTTTGGCAGCTTCATCTGCATAATTAAATTTCCACCATCAATGTTTGTGATATACCAATCTTTTCATTAATGAAATTTCTGTTTAATATAAACTGTTCTAAACTGTTTATAAAGTTTGCTTCAATTATATAATCCCATTTTACCATTTTGGAATTGGAGATTTTCTGTTATATTTTAGCCCTTAGATAAAATTAAAACATGTTCAATGCTACACCAATCATTAAAAAGGAATTTAAATAAAAATGAATTGGAAATGAATAAATATGCAACCTTGCATATAGTTTGATAATACTTAGACTATTCCAGTACTGTTGTGTTGTACCTAAAGTGAGTAAAAATATATATAGGAATAAACAGTATGATGATTTTGGCTGAATGAGTAGACTGTCAAATGAAAACATTATCCTTTTTTAAGAAGAATAAGCAGTAGATTGAGAAGTAGAACACTATGATTATATTCTTCACTTTGTTTCTTCATTCCTCAGTATGTGCAGAGATTTATTTTAGTCTGCCCTCTATATATTCATTTTTAACTACTCTTGAATAAAACAATAGCCATTAAATTTTATGAATGTTCTTGGGAAACACCAAAGTTTCTGAGTTTGTAAGGGGCACTATTCATTAGTTTCAGTTAGATATATTTTATTTCTTCCATTTTTCATGACAACATTCATGATATACTTGCTTAGCATGGCACTTTTAGGGAGAATTATCTTGTTCATAACTTGGCCTAACATATACTCTGCATTTTTTTTTTCTTTTTTCTGTTTGCCAAGGGACCTTGTCCCTGATGGTTGCAGCACACAGAAGTAGCCAGTCACCTCTGAGCTGTGACTGAGCACAAAATGATGAGGAAGGACAATTAGATTCTCCCTCTAGGGAATGTGGATTTTGAAATAAAGAGGGAATCCACTGGTAACAAAGGGAACATAAGGAAGCCATTTTGCATTTAGAGAAAAGCTGAAGGAACAGTCCTCTAGGACCATGTAACAGCCAAAGCTGCTATATGGAATGAGGAATGAGGAATGAGTAATGAAAGATTGCAGAGAGTCAAAAAACATGTCGCAGAGTCCGGGTGCAGAGAGCAGTAGAAACGCTTGGAGTGAATAAGACTTGATGTGTACCCTCAGAGAGTTATATGGCTGATGGAATTGCTTTCACTCTAGTCCTCAACCAACCCTGCTGCCTTAGAAAAAGTTTGTGTTCTTGAAATGGAAAGAACAAAACTAAAACACATAAATATGAAATTGTTTAATTTATGTTAAATGAGCCATAGCTGTAAAGTGGGTCATTAATTTAGAAATATTAATAATATCCATTACCATTTGACAGAAAAGAAAGCTTATTTATCTGACTTAAGTTATGTGTAATTACCTCTTACAGGACACACTATTTCAGATATTCTTTCTAAATAAATCCTAGACTGGTACTGGCTAATAGAAATAGAATGTGAACCACAAATGTAAGCCCCATATAAACCTTCAAATGTTCTAGTAGTTATATGAACAAAAGTAAAATAATAATGGGGGAAGGGGATTCATTTGAATTAATTCACTAGCTACTAAATTTTAATAACATAGTTTATATAATCCTATCCATTAAACATTCCTTCAACATTAAATCTACCTGAAAATATTAATAAGATATATTGGATTTTTTAAAAAATGTGTGGTAATATACATCTGAAGGGGTGTGATACTGTACCTCTGAATCATATACAATTTTATAAACCAATGTTACCGCAGAAATTTGTAAATAAATAAAAAAGAAACTTAGAAATATCTAAAGTGTATTTTACATTTCTAGCAGTTCTTAGTTTGTCCTAATTTACATTTGAATCGCTGGAGTCACATGTGCTTACTGGTTACCATATTGAGCAGCTTGATTCTAGAGCTTGCCATGATTGATGTCATTAGTTTGAAATTCTCCCCCCACAAATAAAGAAATCAGCTAGATGACAGTCATAACTTATAAAATCACTGTGCTTATTGAATGATTGTATTAGACTAGAAAATAACTATGCTAAGTATGTTTCTGCCATTATAATTCTCCCAAATTGTATGAAGTAGGAATTTTCCATTTCATAAATAGAATGAGCATAAAGTCTTAACATTTGCAGTTGGTAGAGGAACCATAGGAGTGGGAGGAAGGAGATCTAAAAAGGTAAAATATAATGTCAAGATTGTAAGATGTATTGTTAAGAATGTAAAATGTAATAATGTTAAGAATCTAAGATGTAATGAAATACAATATGTCAATGTTAAAAAAATTGCAAAAGAAAACCTTAAAATAGCGAATTTTGAATCCTGGAAGTTTAATATATTGAGGTTTACTCGAAGAGAAGAATGCAAATATCTTGTTTCTTGACTAGCTTTGTTTTTCCATGGAGAAAATAAGCTCATAATAAAGAACCACAAGTGTGTGGGCCAAATTTTCAAATAGAGCCTAGAGGCTGTTGATTGTCTGAGCTCTAGATGCAGTCATTTCATCCTAAACTGATTATTATGTGATTTATTTTATTGAAATTGCAAAATATATGAATAAAATAAGTTCATAAGTTATGCACAGGCTTAATGGTTGCAGATTGGATGGAGTTTTAAAATTCCAAACACTGAAACACATTTTAAAATACAGGAATCTGTATGTCCTACCAATTTACCATGTTACTTAAGTTACTAACATCTTATATGAAAAAAAAAAAAATCATATAAAACCTGAGATCATGTAAGCTAATGTGCACTTTTTAATTTATCTTCCCAAATATGTTTTCTTTTCCTGCCAAGGACAAAATATAAGTGCTGAGTTAATATACTCTTCAGAGACCAAGTCCCTACTAATTATAATTTCCTATGCTGATTTTTAATTCCTTTGTAATATCAGTAACAGTTTTAACACCTTGTCAGGCATTCAGGAACTTCCATCTGTGCAACATAGTGTATTCATGAAATAAAACCCATCTGTACAGCTGATTAAAAGTTGGATTCAATCCATATTATGACTTTGCCCTGGAAGAGGCAAATCCTAGTACAGTTGTTGCCATTAAGGGCAGACTGTAGTGAAATGCACAGAGCTAATAGTACCAATCGTCCTTTTCTGTTTGATTTTTTTTTGTTAGTTAATTTAATTTAATACTATTTTAAATATAATCAAATAAATAATATCTAAATAAAGTCAGTATGATAACCTGACCCAATTATCAGTAGATTTCTTTACATGATTTGTTATAGTAAAAAAACATTTCTATAGCAAATTTCCCTGAGTTTTATGATGCTTAATATCGGTTGCTTCATATAATGAGTTGTCTGTGGGGAAGTTAGAATGACAAATTCTCTGGAACTACCTTGCCCTTTGCCATAAATCAGTATGTCCTAAAATTCCACAATTAGAAGCTCATGCCATTACTTCAATTAGGTTTTATTACTTGTTTCAACTCCATCTGATATGGCAAAAAGCAAACAAATTTTTAATTCACTTGGTCAGTCAAAAATATTTATTGAGTTCATACTAAGGAAAAGTAATATGCTGGACTTTGGGGAGAAAGCACTGAGTTAAATAAAAATCATTTGCTTTTCTAGGATGTACATCTGTTGTGAGAGAGATCTTAGAAATAAGTGTATATTATACACACACACACATATCTATATCTATATCTATCTCTCTATATCTATATCTATATATCTATATCTATCTGCCTATCTATCTATCTATCTACATATGGTTATGTATATGGTTTTGGCAATTTAGAGACTCATAAAATTTTTGGAGAATTATATAGCAAGGACATGGACCAGGAATTGGGAATTTTAAGTAGAATTCTCTTGAAAACCACTGAAGTAATAGCTCTAGAATGAAGACTCAAGGAAGGGAATAAGTTTGCCCTGTGGGTTATGTGGGAGAAGCAGTAGTCAAGGAACATCAAGCTTCCAAGTCAGGAGAGCACCAGTGCACGTGAGGAACAGTAGCATGGCACGCAGTTAGGATTTGAGCCTGGGAGATGGCCACTCTTCAATCTTCTGCATGGCCTCATCTGGTCATACTTAAAGGAGAAAGATGGTATTCCTAGAGAAATCTAAAACCACATCTTCAGAAAATATAATTTAAAAATAAAACTTGAAACCAAAGGCGGTTTGTTCCCATGGATAACATTTCTAAATATCATCAATATTATGGAAATGTAAAAAAAAAATAGTGTAATTTTAATAATCCAAGTGAGAAAGAGATCAATGGAAAGATGTTAAAATAAAGGTGACTACCTAGTCAGCTCTCTACTACATTTCAGTTATGAAGTATTGACAGAATAAACTGATGGTGAACAGCGAAAGATAAATAGAAAGTATTAATTTAATTTGTAAATATGATGTTCTTAAAACATAAATCCTGAATGGATTATAATATAGTGAATGTTAAGGAAGCTAAAAATATCTTACTTAATCTATGTTTTAAGTAAGGAAATAAGCACAGAAGGTAAGGTGCAGCATTCAGGAAAGATAGTTAACTTTAATAGAAAAGACCAGAAGAGAACCACACAAAGTTGTGGGTAATAATGTTGTGTTTTATTTAAAACAACAACAGGGCCTCCTGGTGGCCAAGGGGATTAAGTCTCAACACTATCAACACTAAGACCTGAGTTCAATCCTTGGCCAGGGAGCTAACCCACATATGACACAGCAAACCTCCCCTGTCTTGCCTGCTGCTCCCATTAACAGTGTATTTCAGTCAGTCTGCCTGTTCTGCTCCCCACTCTGTCTCTGGTGAATCCTCTCCCCTCCCCAACTCTGCACCTCTGGCCTATACCCCAGTTCATCTACAAAAAAATGAATAAATATTTAAAAAACAACACCAACAACTGACAGGGCTAAGTTTGAATCTTAACTTGATCAATTATCTATACATTGTACTTAACTTTTGACTGTCAGATTAATCAGGGCATATTAGATGTTTGTAGTTTAGATTTTAAGTGAACTAATATTTTAGAGCATCCAGCACAGCTCTTCGAACTTTGTAGAGAATAATTGGAGTTAGTAATAAAACTGTAGGGTAATTCCAACTTCCTCAATTACCTTGTAGGCAATCTGTTTAATAACTCAATAAACATTACATGGAATCATGGCCAACCAAACATGAGAGTGAAATATTGAGATGGCCAACCAAATATGGAAAAAGCAGCACTTCTCCTGATACTGTGGTGAAATGATATGTAAATAAGTATTGGTAACATACTTTAAAATTAGAGGTAAAGTGTACAGTCCAAACCAGGAGGCAAAAAGAAATGTTTTCACAGACTAAGATGATATTGAGGAGAAAAGAATGTGTATTAGTTGGTTCATGCTGCTTTAATAAACCTCCTGTAGACGGGGTGGCTTGTAAAAAACAAATATGTATTTGCTCACAGTTATTGAGTCGCAAAAGCCCAAGGTCAAGGTGCCTATAGATTCATAGAAAGTTGTCTTTTGCTGCCCTTACAAGGTAGAAGGGAACAAGAGAGGTCTAAGGGCATTAATATACTTCATGAGAGATTTTCTGCCCCTGAATCACCTCCTGAATGTGCCATTTTCAGCTACCATCACACTGGGAATCAAGGTTTAACATGATTTTTTTTTTTTTTTTGTGGGGGGAGGAACAAACATCTAGTCTACAGTAGAATATCTGAGTAGGAACTTGTAAAAATGGAGAGTATTTGGTAATGGCAATTCAGAGACAAAGGTAAAGAGAGAGAGAGAGAGAGAGAGAGAGAGAGAGAGAGAGAGAGATGATCAGCAAAGGGAAAATGCCAGAAGACTGGAGGTAAAAGCAGAGCAATGGGGACTTTGACATGGTAGAACAATGTATGTCAGTATAGCTAAGAAACTCAAGTCTCACTTGGGAAAGGTTTGGATTACTCTATCACCAGGACTTCGTCTCCTACTGAAGAAAGACAGACCCCCATGATATTTTCAGATATTTTTAAATCCAGGGTCGTTATATTCCTGATTTGCCCAGGAATTCCTGTTTATGACTGTTGGCCTAGCTTAATTATTAGCAGAGCCTTAATTCACTCTCAAAATTGTCCCATTTTGGATGATAAATGATATAGACATGCTCCTTAGATCTGAAAGTAACATTGGCATATTGAAAATGTGAAGTAATTTAATTTTACCAGACACACACCCTGTTTGCTGAGACACTGATAAATCTCTATCCCACTCCTTATTCTTCAAAAGTGATCTTTTTGAAAAAGCAAACAAATGTTATGTCATTTTTGAAAGAAGTTCTGCCTTAGTTCGTAATCCATAAATCAAAGCTGCTCAGGTGAAAGGCTCTTCCTTTATAAAGCATTAGCAGTAATCAGCATAAAAAATAGCAACTTAATCATCATGCAGATAGAATCTGATAATTATAAAGGATTTCAATGTCATATACTTCGAAAATAATATCCAAATTAAATCAAGTGAGGAAAAGTACCAAGCTAGTTGATGGTAAAATGGAAGATTTTCCCAGGGAGCTAAGTAGCCAAGCTTGACTTGATAAAGCAAAGCTGTCTGACTGAAGGTGAGTGATTATGAGCATTGGCTAAAAGTTAGGAGGGCATGGGTAATTGTAATTATACACAATAGAGTTATTGCCCACTGAGTACTGATTTTACTTGAATGTAGGCCACTTTAATGCTTAGCTGATAATAACAATACGTCATTTAGGGGATTGCAAATCACCGCAAGGGATCAATATGAAAACTCTAGGGGTAAACAATACCCAAGTGTTAGTACCTGATGAAGCACAATAAATACACAGACTTCTTTTATAGAACAAGTAGGACTAAAATATAAACAGTGCATTATGTTTGGCACGGCAAACTCAATCTGCCCATTTTATGTGCTTTAGAAATATGTTATGTACCTCTTAGAAGATGCTGGATAGTAAAAAATCTCGTGGAAGACTCCATCATGTCTCCCCTCTTTCTTCTGCACAGTGGTTAACCATCTGTTAGAGAGTTGTCTTCTTCCTCTCTTCACAGAAGCAGACGGTGATTCACAAAGGGACAGTGCAAGCACGTTAGGTTTGCAGGTGGATTTTAATTCCCTTAGGTATAGATGGGGTGAGTCAGACATTGGCTCTCATAATAGCAAGTCTGTCTCCTGTGATCTTCAGTCTCTTATGAATTTAACTAAAGTGACTCAGGAAGAGTCGTATTCTGCAACTTGAAGCAGATCATTATGTATATGTTTGGACATATTTGACTTGTTTCTCAGTGTAAATGTTAATTTAAGAAATTGCAAGAATAGTTGTGACTATGATTATTCAGACCATTCTCTGCTTTGTAATGTGGTAGCTACTAACTACATGTGGCTCTTTAGATGTAAATTAATTAAAATTTAATAAAATAAACAATTCAGTCCCTTAGTCACAATAGGCACTTCTCAGTTGATCAATTGCCACATGTGGCTAGAGACTGCCATATTGGAAAGCACAGTTATAGAACATTCCTGTCACTGAACAAAGTTTTATTGGAAAGCACTGACTAAGCATATCATTTTCTTTTCTTTTGTATTTGCTCTGATGGGAACAGTCACACACAAATGACACACCAGCTGGTTCACTTAAAATCAGTCATGTGCTTGAATGGATACTTCATATTACCACAAACAGTGAAATTCCACAACTTATACATTTAGTTTAATTTATTCAGTTCATCTCTAATCAAGCTAAACTTAAGAGGGTTGCTGGCATCCTTTGTAATCAACTCAATTTAAATGACTGAAACTATTTTTGTGAAGAGATTTTTTTTTTCCTGGTTTACTTTCCACCACACAACATGAATCTATGCATAGGCAGTAGTGAAATAATAATGACTAATGTTCCAGGTATAAATATTGATAGTCTGGTGACATTGGTATGCTTTGTGATGTTGTGCCAAAGTGTTATATATTTTGAGATTTGATCATGAACAATAAAAAGCTGGCATTTTCAACTTACAAGATTATGTTTGAGGTTTTCATGTATTTTTGCTGCTTATGTTTTATAAAAATGTTCTATTGTACCTATGTTGACCTCCCACTTTTGTGACATATAGATCTATTATTATGCAAACTAAGATTAACACTATATTATGAGTTATTTAGATGTAAGTTTATATAGCATAAAACACAGGAAATTAAAAGAAAATTTGTGCTTGGTGCATTTTCCTCAAAGTTAATTCAAGGGAACACTGTAACCAGAGTCTATAGTATAAAAAAGAATAATATACAGCTTTCATTTGCTTACAGTTTATCAAATATAAGTAACTTCCAAAAATAATTTTACAAAGGAGCCAAGAATAATTCAGAAAGTGAATGCTTACATATAAAGAAGCTCTGCAACACAGAGAGCTATGATTTAACTTTGGATAGCAAATTAACAGTCAGCAGAGGCCACAAAGGATGAGAGTTTTAAGAATGTATGGAAACATGATTTCTTCTCCGTTGCAGGTGTCTTGAGGCAGTGAGGATGATTACTAGAGCAAATCTGATCAGATTTATGCATGAAACATACTGTATTAATAAAGCTGTTTTATTGCATTTGCCAGGTGGCTTCTAGTACATAAAGCTGTATTTCTGAAGCAAATATAGTATATTTTTTTCAAATTTCTTATGCCAGAATGTTGGCTACCTTATGCCATGTGCTTAAATTTCAATTGCTCTGTGTTTTTCTGTGATGTTTTAAGTATGTTTAATTTAAATTGTGATAGTCTTCTAAAAATAGCAAAGATATGGACTAGTTTTTATTTATTTTGTTGTTCTTCCTTTTCTTACATATCTATATACATATTCAAATATATATTTTTCTAGAGGTAATACCAAAATGCTACTTCTGCATGCCTATCAGATTTTCTTATGGGTTTATACAGTTTTTCTCACTTCATACAATAGTTCCATAGCGAAGATTTGCAAATTTACTTACAGTTAGGAAACTGAGAACTAAGAAGGTAAATAAATTTACTTAATGTCTATAAGTAACAAAAGCCAAAGTCCAAAATTTTAATATAATTGAACCGATTGTACAATTCATTGTTCTTTGTCAAAACTATATTACCTCTTTGCTTTATGGCAGGAAGTTCTATTTGTTAGTTTCAGCTGTTAATAAAATAATGATGGAATATGACCTTAAATCTGGCCCATCTAAGACTTATTATAAGTATAATTACATGATTATTATGGCAATTAATGATTTAATATCTGCCTTTCCTGTCAAAATATAATATCTAAGACAGGGATCATGATGAGTGCTTGCTGAATATGTAAGAAAAGAATGAATTGAAAGAGGGCCTCCCTAGTGGTGAAGGGGTTAAAGTATCAGTGCTATTAAGCTATTCAGAGCCACTGCATCATGAGTTCTAACCCCTGCCAGGGAACAAACCCATATGGAGCAGCAGACCTCTCCAGTATCTCCCGCTGCTCCCCTCAGCAGTGTAGTTCAGTAGATCCACCTGTTATGCTCCCCACTCTGTCTCTGGTGTATCCTCTTACCCCCGCATGTCTGGTCTACACCCTAGTTCTTCTATGCATACATAAATAAAATAAAATAAATTATAAAAATGACTGAATTGAAAAAAAAGGAAGGGAGGGAGAGAGGAAAACAGAGAAGGAGTGAGGGTGGAAGGGAGGAGGGGAGGAAGGGAGGGAGAGAGGAAGAAAGGAAACTGAATGATAATGACTGAAAAAAAGAAAGAAGGAAGGGACAGTCACTTGTACAATAAAAGCAGATCCATTTCACAGATTGATTCTCCATTTGCCTCCTCCACATTTCTCTTAATAATGTTTTTTGTTAAAGTAATAATGCATTATAGCATTATATTATATAAGTTTCAGTTGTAAATTATAAATCATTAGCTATACATACTGATAAATTTTGCCACTAATAGTCCAATTTGTTGTTTTTTTTATATTATGATCACTAAAGCAAAAATATACCCTACCGAATGAGAGAAAATGTTTGTACTTTATAAGTATAACCATTACCATCACTAATATCCTATCCAAGACCTACAAAGAATTCATACAACTCAACGGAAAGAAAATAAAAAATCCAATAAAAAACGTGCAAATGAACTAGAAAGTCTCTTTTCCAACAAAGATGTACAGATAGTCAACAGTCACATGAAGAAATGCTCATCATCACTTATCATCAGGGGTATCCAAATCAAAAGCACTATGAGGGGCCTCCCTGGTGGCGCAACGGGTTAAGCACAGCACTTTGAGGCTATCCAGAGCCACTGCAGCACAAGTTGGATACCCGCCCAGGGAGATGCCCACATAGCGCAGCAGACCTCTCCTGCCTTGCCAGCTGCTCCCCTCAGTAGTGTATTTCAGTTGATCTTCCTGTTCTGCTCCCAACTCTGTCTCTGGTGAATCCTCTCACTACCCCACGCCTCTGATCTACACCCTAGCTCTTGTATGCATAAATAAACAAATCTTTAAAAAAACAGCAAAAAACAAAAGCACAATGAGATACTGTTTCATTCCCATGAGGATGGCCCAATATCGAAAAAAAAAGCAGAAACGACATGTATGGCAAGGATGTGGAGAAAAAGGAAACCGCATACATTGTTAGTAGGAATGTAGAATGTTCCAACCCCCATGAAAAATAGTATGTAGATTTCTCAAAATATTAAAAATAGAGCTACCGTATGATGCAGAAAGTCCAATCAAAGTATATACCTGAAGAATGTGAAAATACTGATTTGAAAGAATATATGCACTCCTATATGCAGTAAGCCCTATTACAATAGTTAAGCCTTAGAAACAACCTATGTGTTCAAAGACAGAAGAGTGAATTAGAAAGATGTGGTATCTATACATCAATATATACACAGTGGAATACTACTCAGCTAGAAAAAAATAATAAAATCTTGCTATTTGTAACAACATAATGAAACTGGAGGGGATAGTGCTAAGAGAAGTCAGAAAGAGAAAGATAAATATTAGATGGTGTCATTTATATATGGACTATAGAGAAAAATGACAGATGGTCAAATATGACTATACTAATAACAAATCCTAGAAATCTAGGAAGCTATCAATTCTGTAGGGGGAGGAAGAGAACAGAATGGAACGGGGTCGCCACTGACTATGGTGTGGGACTATATATTCCTTGGTGGTGGGTGTGGTGTGGCAACATATACCTGAAATGTGTGATCTTGTACCTCTAAATCATATAGTGTTGTAAACCAATTTTTCCTCTATTGAAAAAACACTAAAAAATATGTAATCACAAGCAGTTGAGATATACACAAATGATGCTTGTTTTTGTCATTTATTTTCAAAAGAAAATGTCCCCCCTCCTCACCAAATGAGCTCCACACCTCCTTGCTTTGTTCTAGAACATTCAACTATTTGTCTTCATGCAAACCTTTCAACTGTAAAATTAGGAAGTTTGACCAGATAAATGATCAATAAGGTTCCCTTAGGCTCTACAATTCTGTGGCCTGCTTCCTGGAAGATCATCTAATTGAAAGCCAGTGTTTGTTGCAGTATACACTTGAGAATATCATCTTCAAAAAAAGCAGCCTATTTTAACTTCAATCACAGAGTGATGTGATCTTGTTGAATTTCTAATTGCAAAGCAGCTACATGTGGTCTATAGGTCAACTTTTAATAGCATAAGTATATTTGGCTGATAGAATTGTAACCACACTGTTATCAAAGCGGCTCCAAGAAACTTAGAGAATTACATTTTTGAAAGGAAAAATAAAACTATTAATGATGCCAGAGAACTTCAGGAGATTGCTTTCCCAAATATTATTTTTTCTATATTATCCCTACTTTCATTGTAGTGCTACTCCCAATTAAAGCATCAAGCACTTAACCTATACTTGTGAAAAAAGCAGTTTATGATGGGTGTAATCATACTCCCATAGGTCCAATTATCTCAGTTGGCTCCCAATTAATCCATGGAGTTGTTAGGGCCTCCTTTTAATTAGATCTTTTCCTCTCAAAGAACAATTTTTTTTCATATTTCACTTTATTATTTCCTTTACTGGAACCCTACAGAGTGGAGATACTGCTTTGAAATGTGCTTGTTTGTTTGATGGCTAGTTGAAACTTAATAAAGTTGATGTTTTTAATCAAGTCTTCTTCTGAGTAGAGATTTAAATGCAAGTCCTTTTCTATAACTATTAACTGCAACTATGTACAAAGTGAGATGAGGCATAACTTGTGTATTTTAACTTTAGTAATTTATCATTAAATCGCATTTATGTTTTGCATTATCACCCTGAATGTGAAAATTAGCAAAAAATTAACTTGGTGTTTTTGTTTTGTCTGTCTGTTGTATTATTTCCATGTTAATTGTATTATTAAATGATTTAATATAAATTGTCATTTATCCTTTAAGGATATTAGTTTATGTTTTAAACTGAAATGTAGTAAGATGAGCTCTAGAAAGAAGACATTAGATCTACAGTGACATTTTTCCTGTTAATATCCTCTAGACCACAGATAAGAAGGATAAAATGTTGCTTTGTCAGCAAGGGGTTACTTTTATATTCACTTTCTGGTTGATGATATACTTTTGCGTTCTTTATAGAATTCATCAAGAAAACTATGAAATTATAGATTGCAATCTAAAATTGTATCATCTCCACAACCGACTCTATATGCTGTTAAAAATATTGTTTTATGTATAAGTGAAACTTTCTCATTGGATTCAGAATTGATACGAGTTTGTAAGACTAGAACTTCTACCACATCTTGTATACCCTAGTCACAAGCATAGAGTGTATTTCCTTGAAGAGAAGGAAGCAAGTTAATCTTTGTATTTATTGACATTAGTGAAATTTAGGAAAATAGGTTTTGTGAGGACTGAATTACTTCAATTTTCTAAATATATGCTTAACCACATGTGTAAAAATTTATAAATACAAGTTTTTGTTTGGAAAATCTAAACATGGAGGATATAAATTTGACTCAGTTTCTTTTATTGTTTGCACTTTTGATTGTGTCTACTGTTGCTATGGGGGACTTAATGGAGATCAATATTCTTCCAGAATGTCAATGACTAATAAAAGTCATAAAGGGGCCTTCCTGGTGGTGCAGCAGTTAATCGCTGTGCTGTGGAGCTGCCGGAAGCAACAATGCCAGTTCGACGCCCAGTGGGGGAGATTCCCACATGGCCCAGCAGACCTCTCCTGTCTCACCCACTGCTCCCCTCAGCAGTGTATTTCTGTCGATCTGCCTGTCCTGCTCCTCACTCTGTCTCTGGTAAACCCTCTCGCCACCCCTCGTCTCTGGCCTATTCCCCAGTTTGTATGCATAAATAAATAAATCTTTAAAAAAATAAATAAAAGTCATAAATACATAAACAGGACCATATGTAAGCAACTGTATTAAAGTAGACCTTTCTTAACTAGGAGACTTTACAACAATTAGCTGAAAATTTCACTAGAATTTTCTTAATCCTAGTCTTTTCCAATCCAAAGTTGACTTGTCAGCCTGTATTTTCCTTCTTTGTAGCAATCATCACATTATGTTATTATTACTTTTCAAAACTGTTCAGTCATCTAGACTAAGTCTAAGAAATTTGTAGTTCTAGATCTTTTTGCATCGCCTAGATTATTTGCAAGGCTTTCAAAATGTTTATGGGGAAAAAAAGAAAAAGAGAGAGAACAAAGAGGGTCATTTTTAGTATATATGTGGTCGGGTTGCTTCAGATATAAGATCAAATACTGCAAACATTCTTTTAATTCTTCAGATTTAAAACATCTTTATTGAAAGAGTTCAACAGAATTCATTTTATTCTGAATTCCAGCTTCAGGAGTATTATTAGTAAGAATTCAAAGAGATTCCAACCATTTGTAGTTAAGCTAATCAACAAATTCTTTTCCTAAAAGGTAACTACTATGTACTTTAGTAGAAATTCAAAAGCATCAGTGGATATATTGTTATTAGGGTGGGTGTTGATTTTTCTCTTCAACTGATGTAAACTAACAAAATTCACGTAAACCAGTATCTCCAGTTATAAAGCATCAATGAAAACACTTCAACAGACATTTAATTAGGCACCGTTCAGATGGACCCAATTCACAGCTTTTCTCAGGTAGTAAACTGAATGGAAAGTAGTTGTAGGATGCTGCTTAGTGATCAAGGAATTCCAGCAGTGGGATCTGTTTATTGGATTTAGGCTAAGATACTGCTTTAAATGAAATGCACCTTCATTCCAGACAAAATCATCCCTTCGGTCTTATGAAAGACCATGTCCCCAGTACAATGCCTGGAATTCACTGTCTATGTATATTTCAGTGACTCCTTTTCTAGGTTTCCTGTGTCATCTATATCCCCTTCCAATAGACACAACCTTTCTTTACAGAGGTTTCTGTCTCAATTAGACTTTTAGCCTCTAGGTCAGATCTGAGTCTTCATTCAAAACTTTAGGTGTTGATTATATAATGTAATTTGCATGAAAACAGTACTATTTCCATTCTTTTGCACACAGAACCCTACCATAGCTTTAAGTGGTAACTACACTTACTGGATCTTCAAAAGCTCTTTGAGTGAAAACACTATGTGTTACTCTAATACCATGGTATAGTACTCAATATCTTTTTTTAGATATATTTATTAAAGAAACTAAAATCTCAATTTGAATTTGGACTAGCTGTTTTGCATAATAAACTTCAGTCATCTAGCATCATTGACCCATACCAATTATTGAATTTCCCAAACACAGAGGAGTTAAATGCTAAACTATTGGATGCTGTCAAGACTGAGAAAAACTGTTTTCAGTATTCTCCTTCCCTTTCTCCTCACTCTTCCTCTCCCATTCCCAACTCTGCCTTTTTCTCTTCATCCCCTTTTCCTGCTTCTCTAACTCCCACTCCTCTACTTTCTCCATATTCTTATTTTAATCATTTTCCCCCTCTCTGAAATGTACAGTACTATCTCAGATCTATAGACCGATGCTGCACTACTTCTCATTATAATTATATTCACAATTCAACTTAAAAATGCTTATAAGCACTGTGTTTTGATATATTTAGGTTGGTGTCTTGAATTATGTTACATTTCCTTGTAATGTTCCATCATGTCTGGGAACAATACAGTATGTCCTATATTTGCATCAGTATATCAAATCTTCAAGAGAACTCCTTGACACCCCTCTATTTTAAGCAGCAAATTCCACTACCTTGGCAGGGCTATGGTCTGGTATATCTCATTTCACTACTGACATTCTCAACAGCCGAGCTACTACAGTGCCTGACTCTATCACAATATCTAATATACATCCTTGGAGCAGCTGCCACTTGTAAATTCTTCTGAGCTTTCCTTAACTATAAGGTTCTTCCCTCTCCTCTGTTCCCCTGACCCTTCCCTTCTCTCCCCTTTCCTTCCCTTCCATCCCCTCCCCTTCCCTATTCTCATCCCTTCCCCTTCCCTCTCCTTTCCTTCTCCCCTTCCCTCCTTTTATTTTCTAACAGTTGTTTCTATCTCTTGCCATGTCACAATTTGAAAGTCTCATTTGCTTATGCAATCAAGTAGACTTACTATTATTTTTTTAATGTTGATGAGCAACCAAATTATGGTAATGAAACATGAGCATTAGTCTTATTTCATCTTTGCTACCCAGGGACTGACCTTTTTCAGAACGTAAAATCTGAGGATTCTGCCAGAATGATCTCAAAGTAAAAGAAAATAAATTGCAATAGATTTTAGAAAACTCATATTGCCATTTTGACCAAATATTTGTGGACAGAATATTCTTTATCAGGCACTGTCCAAAACAATTCACATTCATGATTTCAGTTTTTCAACAAGCCTGAAAGATAAATGTTCATATTAACCTCCATTTTACAAAAAAAAAAAAAAAAAATCCTCAAAAGTTTAAATAGTGAGACTGTAATATCTGAGCAATTAAATATAAACAAATCTTAGAGGTACATAAATATATATGCTTACTCAGAAATCTCTGATTTTACACTATGGAAGTGAGTAACTGCAGCCTTTTTGCTATTTAACTTGTCTTGCTCGTGACTTTGAACTTCATTCTATAGATCTCCTTTACAGGATATAGAATAATTATGTTGCTCCTTTCATTTTTTTTCTCTTTTACATATGGGAATGTAGACTAAAATTTAAAGCTAAATTATAAAATGATATTATATTATGAGAATTCTTGTCACTTTCTTCAAACTACTTAACCTTTAACTTAATAAAGGTGTAACTTTATGATATAGGTTAGTTCAAGGTCTGGAATTGGAACATCTCATATGAACTATATAGAAAGTTTTACATGCATATATTAATGGATATAACTCAAAGGAATTGAAGTAAGTTAACGCCTGTCCGAGTCACACACTCCTTGTTGACCAGGTCATATCTTTAAATTCAATTTGACTTTGTTTAACTCCAATAAAATCCTCCCTAAAATAAAGATGGAATGGGATTCAAGAGCTTTTTTTTCTTTCTTTGTTTCTTTTTTTTTTGCATACATGCATGTTTATATATATGCACTGGGTTATTATGCCTTTTTATTCTTTGTGAAGACCTTGCCTATGTTCTAGTTTTCGAATAATATGATATAGTAGGCCCTATATACAATTACCCAGTTGTTTTTTTTTAAGATTTATTTATTTATGCATACAAGCTGAGGTACAGGCCAGAGGTGTGGGGTGGCAAGAGGGGGCAGCAGACAGAGTGGGGAGCAGAACAGGCAGATCGACCGAAATAACACTGCTGAGGGGAGCAGTGGGCGAGGCAGGAGAGGTCTGCTGTGCCATGTGGAAATCTCCCCGCCAGTCATCCAACTTGCTTTGCTGCTGCCAACAGCTCCACAGCGCAGCACTTAAGCACTGTGCCACCAGGGAGGCCCCAATTAGCCAGTTTTGACTACTGAAGAGATTAAATTCATGAGATCTAGGCCATAAAACTTTGGCCCAGAACTCCTTGGAAATTTAGACTGAGTCCCCTGATTGTCTTCCACAGGGGATCTCTATAATCAGATTGACAATATCTCACCTCTCCTAGTAAGTATAACATTTTAAATAAAGAAGATTTCTTATGCCTCTCTATTTAGCTTGAGAACATAATTTCTTCTTCCTTTCTTCTCCTTAAGCATCTATAGGAAAATGGGGTGGGAAAGTGTCAAAGATATGAAATATTTAGTTGTATCAGCATATGTTATGTCTGTTGGTATTAGTGGAATCATCTTTATCCTAATTCAACCTCACTTTCCTCTTCCTTGTGTTTATATACTTTACATCCTTCCCACTAAATATCCTGTAAATGTTATGTTTTATTTGTCTCTAATTTTGTCTTTGAATGCAAATTCTACATCGTTAAATATGACTTATTCTTACTTGTATATTGTCTGAAGTCTATGTATATGTCCCAGTTTTATTTATGTATTTATAATGCTTTCCATTGCCCATGCATGCAGATTATAGAGAAAATATATTTGTGATTTTATAAAATTCATACACACACAAATAAGCACACAATAAAGCTTTGGTTTTGAAAATGATTTGCTATATTTACTTTAAATTCTGAGCACTGAATTTAATTGTGGACTTTCATAGTGTGTATTTATTAAATCTGTTTTACAGCTCCCCAAAATTCTGTATTAATGAACTTGGATATTCACAAGATAGAGACTGGCTGAATGACTTGCCGTGATCTATGTTTCATTATATCAAAGAAATACATTTTAATATACACACCTTAGAAGCAATCTGTTTACTTTTCATATTATCTTTATCATTAGGCCTATATATAACATATAATAATGTTTGATCTTTTTAAGAGATCATTATTGACATTTTATATATCTAATCAATTTAAGAATACATCATAGGATTAAGATCAAGTCTTTGAGTTATTTCTGTTTTGTAAGAATAGACTATTGGAAGATATTGCTCTATTATTTTATTCTCAGAGTTTGGCAAAATACCATTTTCTGCTCTCCTTTACACTTTCACCTACAAAAAAAAAAGTTGTTTTAATTGCTATAGAGTTTCTGGACACTATCTGGTGCAAATGAATATGTTAAATAGTTTCTACTGCAAATCTTTTTTTTACAATAGTAAGATTTTCTCCCCTTTTTTGGGGAGGTAGGCGTGATAGTAATTTTCCCTCCTAAACTATGTAGGTTTCACTCTCAATGTGTCATGCTAGAATTAAAAGCCTGTATCCTTAATTCAAATCCTGTATCCTATTTTCCATCATTTACACATTCTAAGAATTTTTCATTTTTTAAGTGAAGCACATAGAAATTGATTAAATAAGTAAATTAATGGAACAATGCTGTGGTGATTATCTAAATAAGCCTGGGCAGTAACTCTCAGAACTTTATTGATATGGTAATTAATTTAAGTGTTAGCAAAGGATCTACATAATTTAGTTAAAAATATACAATCAAACAAGACTAAAGTAAACAAGTTATTTCAATGTTCCAAAGTAGCAATTTCAGGTAAATGAATGATTGTGTTCCACCAAGTCACTCAGAGATCCCAGGTAAGGAATACCATTTTCAACTGATATTTTCTAATGTTACTCAAGAGAAGACAGAGGGTAAAAGCATTGGGACTCTGACATGACAGTGGTGCAGAAATCAAACACATAACCCCAGACCTAATTGCAGGGAATTCCCAGATACAACTCCATTATTGTAACATGAGTATAAGACAGAATTTGGTGTCTTACAATTGCTTATATCCACCATACTTTTTCCTAGATCATGCACAGAAACAAAAATGTTTTTATGAAAAGAAGTATGAGGTTCAGAAATGAATTTATAGAGACATGGGAATTGGAAGTAGAATTTCCATGATGTGCTGCCATAGATTGCTTTTACATCAAAGATTACTCTGTGAAAGACCTCATTAATTTCATTAACATCAACTTCAGATGCTATGGATTTTTTTTTTAAGATTTATTTATTTATGCATACAAGTGCTGGGATGTAGGCCAGAGGTATGGGGTGGTGAGAGGATTCACCAGAGAAAAAATGGGGAGCAGAACAGGCAGATTGACTGAAATACACTGCTGAGGGGATCAGTGAGCAAGGCAGGAGAGGTCTGCTGCGCCATGTGGGAAGCTCTTTGGCCAGGGATCAGACTCATGCTGCAGTGGCTGCGGATAGCTTCATAGTGCTGAGGCTTAACCTGTTGCTCCACCAAGGAGACCCTGTTATGGATTTTTTAATCCAATATCGCCTTACTTTTAAAAATGAACAATGGTGTATCATCTAATAGAATTTCAAAATTCTATAATATCTATAGAGGTTCATCATTCTAAATTGTATATCTATGATATCTATAGACCTCATAGACTAAATTGTATAATTTATAATGCCTAAAATAAATTATCTTTTTATATTTCTCTAATAAAATTCCTAAAAGTATTTGTATATTCAAACTTTATAGCCTTATATGGTAATTTTTAACTCATAATTAAAATGGATTTAAAAAAAAATTCCATGTATCTTAATCTTATTCAAGATTCCTTATTTTTTTTTTTTTTGCTCTGATATATTAGGATTTGGTGAAAATATTTTATTCATTTTGCTTATGTTCCTCACAATTTTAAAAATATATTAGTTCTGAACTTACCAGCTGTTTTCTTTTCCCTTAAGCACTAAACACATTGCTTTACTCACAATAGGCATTTAATTATGAGTTTACAGATATATATAAAATTATGTATTATTTCAAATTGCAGCCATATCTGCACTCCCTTGATTAATGTAACTGTTTACTCTAGGTCTACTAATCAACATAGGGCCACATTTACTGGGCACTTGTTAATGATAAGACAGCATATAGAGAGCTCTAAGGCTACATAGGATTTTGACATGGCTAGAAAGTCACTCAGATGCAGAGGTGTCCTGGTCCATACACACTGGGAACCAGGAATCCAGGAATCAAACTGTACTCTTGAGAATTTCTTCATTTGTGTGAATTTCTTATTCATGGAAACATTCTCTGTTCTTTTGTTGTTACTGTTCCTGTCTTTTTTATGCATAACATTTCCAAATTCAGAGCATGTATTTTTCTTTTTTTTTTTTTAAGATTCATTTATTTATGCATACAGAGCTGGAGTGTAGGCCAGAGGTGTGGGGGTGGGGTGAGAGGATTAACCAGGGACAGGGTGCAGAGCAGAACAGGCAGATCTACTGAAATACACTGCTGAGAGGAGAAGTGGGCAAGATAGGAGAGGTCTGCTGTGCCATGTGGTTTAGCTCCCTGACCAGGGATCGAACTTGTGCTGCAGTGGCTGCCAATAGCTTCATAGTGCTGAGACTTAACCCTTGAGCCACCAGGGGAGGCCCCTAGAGCATATATTTTTAATTTCCTCAATTGGTAAATTTTATAAGATTTCTCCACTTCCATTCCTCAAAACTTTACCCCCAATTTCAGATAGCACTATAGGAATTTTTAAAAAATATAGCTATTATACATTTCAGAAAACAAAAATTGCTTTTTACACATTAAAGGTGGTTAAGCAAGGGAATCTCTATCTTGTAACAAAAGGGCATTCCTTTGAGAAGAATGTTATATAACACAATGAAAATATGAGGAGGTTTAATGCCAGGAAACATACTTTCATTCTCAGTTCTGATACTTTATTTCATTTGAGCAGACATACCCTCATACCTGCGATATGTCAGTTTTCTTTAACTGAATTGTATGTTTAGAAAAGAATAATACACTGCTAGCTCTCAGAAATATTTGTAGTCTACTAGCTGTGTGACATAGGCAATGTAATTAATATGCATAGGTACCAGTTTCCTCCTCTGTAGAAAGGGAATGACATCTGCCTCATAAGAATATTATGAAACATTAAATGATTTTATTTAACTCCAATAATTATAATGAAGATGAATTTTTATGTTTATAATCTGGCATCAGAAAATTTTGTGTTCTATGTATTAAAGTAATTTTAAAATTTGAACAATACAGTTTGGGGAATTATTTTAATATTGATTTTGCATGGAGGAAGCAAAAAGTAAATACTCCAAAGTACATTACAAGCTTGGAGATAAGTAGTTTATCATAAATTATTTGTACATTATTTTAATTCATATAGTTAATTACTCACTGGTAAGTTTTCTTCACATAAAAATGAATTCTACAGTTAATTCCATTTTATATAAATTTTAACTAGCTTATATATTAATATTACATATATGCATATCTATTTGTAAATATGTATATGTAATTTCTTTCTTGCTTAATGTTTCTCATAAATTAAAGGATCGATGGATTACCGATATGGTTTTTAATTTTGATCTAAGGTGGACTTGTCTTTTCACTTTAGTTTCTAATGTAAATGCTTGATGTATTTCCACTCATCAGTTTCATTTAGTTTTATATAGATATAAAAATAGGTTGCCAGGAATAATCCTTCTGCACATAATTATTAAGGATGCAAAGTTCCTAAAGCATGTATAGATTAAGAGCTTTTTTAAAGCTCTACTAGATATATGATATACTTTAGTAGTGAGTTTACCCCTTTCCTATACCAGTGGCCTCTTCTCCTCTTCTCTCTCTCTCTCTCTCTCTCTCTCTCTCTCTCTCACACACACACACACACACACACACACACACACACACAGAACTCTTCCAGCAAAGAGACTGAAGAAAAGGTTAAGAATCTATATTTATTAAGAATAGTAGTTTTGTAACAAAATGGGAGACAACAGCATTCTACCAGAAATCAGAGGAAATTAGAATAAATTTACTCTAAATAATACATTTCTAGAACTAACAGAAACTCTATTGAAGACTGAATATTAAAGAGTCAACAATGTTATCATAGAAAGTTTTTGCTCACAATATTTTTATGCCCTCATGTCTGTTTTGATTGTCTAAATACTTTGCATTTAAACAAAATATGACATATTTTGTGCTTGTTTGCCATAGTAATTAAAGCAGGAGTATAGTGACACTTATCAATAGTGGCTAAGCAGTGTTGAGCTCTGAGTCAATACATTTAAACCTTTTAGACATAAAACTGATAAAAGTGGGAATATGGTCAGGACAGGAGAAGCAGAGAGTAGAACAGACAGTCTCCTGTGAAACTTTATCCTCCACTCAGTCTCCTTGGAGACAGCTTTCTTGATTGGATAACATTTCCCATTAATTTTTATTTTAAGTGGCAAACTCCCTCAACAAAAGTGATATTGAGAACCGACTAAATTGTGTTTGAAAGAGATGATGATACAGATCTAAAAGTTTAAGAAAAGTTTGAGCTTAGGAAAAAAAAATATAGAACTTATAAGTAAATGAAAAAATTAGCAAGATATAAATTACTTCAAATGCAAGTTTTTCTCTTTGCAAGTTAAATAATTTCCAAACTCTTTAATCATAGTCACGATCTGACTAGACTGCTTACACCTTTCACTTGTTCATTTCTTCTTCCCACTCACTCCACTCCAGCCACCTGTTTCTCTCAGCTGCATGGAAGAGTCAAGCTATTTAGGTCTTGGCTTTTGTGAAAGCTCTTCTTCAGCTACGCATGCCACATCTTTGGTTGGACTTCTATCATTCAGGTTTTAGCCTAAATTTCACACTGTCCTTGTGTTCTTCACTATCCCCACACAACTGTCATAGAAACATTACCTTGGTTTTCTCAATCCTTGCTTTTCTTCCTATCAAATTTCAATTGATACTTTATTTATTCCTTACTAGTTCATTGTCATCAGCACTAAGCTATCAGTTCCACTTGTCTGAGATTGGTTTTATTTGTTCAGTGGATACCTGCCTAGCAAATCTGTAGTTGTGAGAGTAGAATTGGAACATGATGTCCAATACGACGGTCAGTGGCTACATATGGACTTTTAGATTGAAATATTAATTAGTTAAAAATTAAATGAAATTGACACACGAGGCAAGTGGATACCTTATCAGACAGTATAGGGAATGTGTCCATGGTTGTGTTGAAAAAACTTCTGCTGAATAGTGCTACTTTAAGTTAATAATATTTTGCTTGCTTGCTTTGAGATATCACTCTATCAGTCTAGGAAACAAAATTATTAATATTTCACAGAATTGTGCAATCATGCATTTTTAGAGCATGGACTTTATAAAATGTCTTTTATACTAAGGCAAAGAGATTGTAAGAATGGGAGTCCTTTTTACAAAATTTGTTTTTGTTGGCTTTTTGTTAAAAATTGTATCATTGTTATTTTTTGTCTTCATATCAACAACAGCAAGAGCAAAAGCAAACCATGTCGATTTATATTTTACAAAACTCTCTCACTTCTCCCAGAGAAAATTTATCTTTGAAGTCTTTGGGAGATCCAAACAGGAATAGGAGATAGAAGAATTGTGCCCTGGGCAAAATGTTATTCCTTTTCATGTATCTATAAAATGAAATAAAATATATTTGATGAATTGCCAGTCTATTTGCTCTACTTCAGATCTTGCAAGGTGCCTATGTTATTATGAAATATAGATGCTGTGGAAAACTGAAGTCCCCTCAGAGGGGTGGATATGATAGAAGGTAGAGCTTTGGGGGAACTCAGTAAAAAGTATAAAGTAAAGGGAGTAGATTGTTTGGGTTCATCACTAGCTAGCTATTTGCTATAAGCTAGTGTTTTATGCAGAATTAGTGTATCCGAGTCTCTGATATTCTTGTCTTAGGACTCCATCGTCATGAATGTGTACTCATTAAGTCTTAAACAAATGTTTAGCATTATAAGGAAGACATCATCTGGTCTCAAAAGTTATAAATATTAGTTTTATATTACTATAACCGCTCCTGCTTCCCAATTGCTAATGTTTTGTGGCTATAACCATGTTCATTTTATTTTTATATTTATTCTGAAATTTTATCGCTAAGCACCCTTATGTTTATTTTAGGTAAAATATATTTAGGCTAAAAAAAATCAGCACAGGATTTTTTTGATAGTTTAAGCTGATTCTCTTTGTTCTGTTTTGCTATAATAGCTAAATTTGCCTTTGATGTAATTTAAGCTTTTTATTATTTAACTTTTGTTTTTGTATTTTTTTTTACAAAGATAGATTAGGATTAGTATATAGCTTTTTATTTTCACAAAATAAAGGCACCTTTAGTGATAGGGGGTAGAAATAACTTCTCTAGCTCTCCACACATTTTGTTAGTCATTATAGGGCATTAGCCTTCCTTTGTTTCCCTAGTTCTAGCTTGGGGAGTTACTTACCTATATCTGGAAATTTCCTCTTGAACTCTAATAGCTCACGTCCTGTGTCCCAGTCCCCTCTGCTCCATCTGTCTATCCCCCCATAAACAGAGAATCCTTCATGTGTTTAAAGGTGGCCTGTCTCTCTGAGAAGGTAATGGGGCATCTGTTGATTGGAAAGGGGGTATGCTTTGGTTTTACATTGGAGTGACAACAAGAAATGTACAGTGTTGTCTCAGAACCTGGCTGGTATAGGCCACATATCCTCAAGGCTAAGAAAGCTTTCCCACCTCTCTTGTATAACATCCAATAATCAGGTGTCAGCTCCAACAACAGCCACAGAGTAGGTCACAGAGAGATGATTGCTTTCTTCCTGGCCCCAGGAGGTGAGGAATTGGCTCCTCACCCACAGGCACAAATCATGTTATCAGGTGAGGAGTAAAACCTCAGCTTCACCAGAAAAAGAAGATACTAGGAATGCAAGTCAGAAGAACTGTCACACTCCTGTACACACACACACACACACACACACACACACATTGCCTCTTGCAAAGGCTCTGAGAGCAGATCCAGGGATCTTAGTGAAGCAGCAGAACTCTGCCACTCACCCAGTCAAGATCTAGGGTGAGTGCAGGTGCCAGATGTCCCTGCCCTGGGATAAGATGTGAGGTTTTTGGGCCTCCCTGGTGGCACAGGGGTTCAATCTCAGCACTATCAAGAGGTGAGGTTTGTTAGGGAAGGAATAGCTTTAAATGTCAGAAGCCTAACTGGGGACAGAGAGAAAGTCCTGTAAGAGAGTCAGTGCTTATTCCTTTTTTCTAGCATAAAATTAAAATATTGGTTGACTTATATTTCCGACTTCTTTGGCTTCCCCATTTCATGGTCCACTAAACTGGTGAATTGACTTAGCTTTATGAAAGTGTCACCTAGTCCTCTACAAAAGACCAATGTGCTAAAGAGTCCTGGGCTTGCTTTTACTCTGTTACTGCCATCTTGGAATTCTAAATACCTCTGAACAAGGGGATTCATATTTAGCAATGGGATCTACAAAGTATGTAACACTGGTCAACAGTGAGATCATAACTGACTTAAAAAGGCCCTAATCTGTAGTATCTTGGTGTGCTGAATGTGAATATAACCCTTAAATTTTTTATTAGCTCTCGTTTTGAAGATATTTCATATAATTTATATGTTTCACCGTGTAAATTTATCCAGTAGGACTGCAACAACATCCTAAATCAGCCTAGAATGATGTAATATTGCATTGCATTGCATAATACCATCATGCACACATCATCCAGAGTTGATTGCATCATTTTCTGATGCAATGCAATACTACTGCCAGGCAGTGGCTGAAGTAAGCTGACGTCAGCAGTGCACTAGATAAAGCCCTGTCGGAAAGGCTGAGCATTGAAAATATTTCAGACTTTGTGAGAGACAGTTTAAGCTACTGTTCCATAGAACTGTTATTATTATATCCATTTAGGCACAATACAGAACAGTAATGCCTCGAAAGTGCGTTAAGAGCATGGGCAATTTCTGCTTTATTTGTGGGGAAGTGACATTTACCAACCAGAAGAAAGAATCACTTCTCAAATAAAGAAGGCTTATCATCTTGACGTTGGATGCAAGGTCGGTGACCAAGACAAGCCTTGGCCCCCACATAGAAGCTGTGCTACATGTACATCACAGCTTTCCCAGTGGTTAAATGGCAAAAGACCATCAATGCAGTTTGCAGTCCCCATAGTGTGGAGAAAGCCAAGCAACCACATAAAAGACTGTTAGTACTGCTTGGTTCCTCCTCTTTCCAGCAGAATAATGAAGCAAAAGAAGTCAAGAATCATCTACCCAAACATCCCGTCTGCATTGAGATGGCCAGGTCAACAGCTTGCTGCAGGGTGATGCAAAACAAGCATGAATGCTTTTCGCCTAATGTCTACAAACTTTCTTGGGAATGTTAGGGCAGAAAACTACAAGGAACTAGTAGAAGACATTCTGATGCAATATCAGAAACTTGGCTGCAATATGTCTCTAAAGATCCACTTCCTTCATTCCCATCTGGATTTCTTCCCTAAAAACTATGGTATGGTTACTGATGAACATGGTGAATGTTTTCATCAAGATATCACATCAATGGAACAAAGATACCAGGGAAAATGGTCCACTGCAATGCTGGCTGACTACTTCTGGACAATCCAAAGAGATGCTCCTGAATAGCTGTACAAGAGAGAAGTGAAGAAATCTAAGAAGTAGTCTACGACTTGATTTTTTACAGGTATTAACCATAGGCCTATTACTATTGGCATGCATTTTATGATGTAAATATCAATTTATTGCAAATTACAAAAAAAAAACTAAAGCCAAAATTAGAATGTGACTGTCATATTCGTGTTGAGCACATACAAATTGATAGGAAATGACTAATTTTATATTAGTAACACGACTTTTGTAAAAATTTGTTGACCAGGGCCTTCCCTGGTGGCACAGCAGTTGAGTGCTGCGCTGTGGAGCTGTCGGCAGCGCACGATGCGAGTTCGACGCCCAGCCAGGGAGAATCCCACAGGGTGCGGCAGACCTCTCCTGCCTCGCCCGCTGCTCCCCTCAGCAGCGTATTTCTGATCTGCCTGTTCTGCTCCCCACTCTGTCTCTGGTGAACCTTCTCACCACCCCACACCTCTGGCCTGTACCCCAGCTTGTATGTATAAATAAATAAATCTTTTTGAAAAAAATTTGTTGGCCAGTGTAATTTATTCCTTATACTGCTGCAAGAGTTATCATTTTAAAAGCAAAAATATAATCAAGATTGCCATTTGGCAATAGTCATTAACCATGGCAAATCACCTTTCGTAAATATATTTTCTATTCTATATGTGTTTCTCAATTGTATTTTGTCTCATATATTTGATTTTTTTCTTATCAATATGGTAATTTGTTAATTTCTTCTATTAAAATATTTTCTTAAAAAAGGATTTATGTATGTATGTATGTATGTATGTATACAAGAACTGGGGTGTAGGCCAGAGGTGTGGGATGGTGAGGGGATTCACCAGAGACAGAGTGGGGAGCAGAACAGGCAGATCTACTGAAGTACACTGCTGAGGGGAGCAGTGGGCAATGCAGGGAAGCTCCCTGACTGGGGATCGAACTCTTGCTGCAGTGGCTGCCAGTAGCTTCATAGTGCTGAGACTTAGCCTGTTGTGCCACCAGGGAGGCCCATTAAAGTATTTTCATCATTCTCTTTTTATTCAATAGTAATGGTGCGGAATTTGCCTTCTACAAAAGTTATGTCATTAAATAATATATAGATATTTCATGAATATTTATAAATGATATCATAGATTATACTACATAAACTAAATAATTATAACATATAAATCATATATTTTAAGTCTAAGAGATAGTTGTTAATTAAATATATGAATATATGAGATAAATCGTTCATCTATGCTAACAATAATTATGGCTTTCCTCTTTTTCTGAGGCTAGGTAACCATTTTTATTAGTATTATTGGTAGTAATGGAGTAGCATTGTTTTGTATACCTTTTAATCTATTGACAGTGTAGGATTACTCCCCTCAGGTGTGGTCACAACAGCTCCCCCACCACCAAAGCACTGAAGTCCTCCAGCATAGTCCATTGTGCTTGCCCCTAACCCTTCTTCACCCCTCTTCATCCCTCTCCCCTTCTGGATGTGTTAAATCTGTGGTCAGCTTTCAAGGTAGATACCCATTTAAAAAGAAAGAGGAATCATTCTCTATCTCACCTCTTATGCGCACGTGTTTGTGAGCGAGACAGAGAGAAAGAGAGAGAATATCTTTATCCTTACACCTACACTGTTTTTGTGCTGATTCTTAGACCTCACTTCTTAGAGGGCAGCACACGTCAGGTCTATGATTATGAAGTAGATCCCCTCCTACCCCCTTTCAATTAATTACTAAAGCTGAGCTTAAACCAGAGGGTTAATTTGAAACCTAGAGGTCAACAAAGATTAAGACATAGGTGTCTATCTTCTACTTTGGATATTCATCTTGATTTTAGACACTGTGCATTTTTACTTCAAAATATGTTAGAAATTCTTGTAATTCCAGTGTCGAGACAACTCTTATGGTTAACATCACTGATTTTGGAATTGAAATGATCTCTAACAATTAATAGTAACACTTTTAATATTATTATGTCCTTGATCCCTAAATCACAAGTCTCTCATGAGCAAAATTGAATTGCAGTGCTTATGCTATAAGGTTGTTCAGAGGATAAAGTGAGGTATTTCCTGACAAGTGGTAAGTACTTCAGAAATGATTGTTGATTATGTTGTAGTATTTGTTGTTATTGCCCCTGGGGTGCAGGAAGTTGCAGATGATTTTGATCATCCTATCATCATAACTGGTGATTGCCAATAATACTGACAGAGTTTAAAACAGGAACAGTCACTGTTACATATTGCAGATGTTTCTAGATTGCTCCCCACATTCACATCATATTCTTGGTGCATAATGAAGTTTAGGAAGATGAATTTCTTTGTGCTTCAAACAATCAATAATCTAGAAAAGCATCATATGTACCTATGTTTGCATGCACATCCTTTAGTAATATTGTGGCTTCTGTATTAAGATAAAATTGGCATAAAACATTGTATTAGTTTCAGGTGTACAACATAGTAATTCAATACTCATTTATATTATGAAGTGATCACCACAATAAGTCTAGTTAACTTCTATTATCATACATAATTGCATTTTTTCTTATCATGAAAACTTCTAAGATGAACTCTCTTAGCAACTTTCAAATATACAAATCAGTATTATTCGCTATATTTTCCATGCTACAAATTATATCCCCATGACTTTTTTCTATCTAGAAGTTTTTACCTTTTGAGCAATATTGTGTTTTTGTAATGATTACTATAAATGGGGATCCAGGAACTCTCAAATAGTTATGCAATTTCACTACTGGATTCTCTTCTGAAGCTACTTAAAGTAACTTGTGATGAGCTGAAAATGGGTTTGCTCTACTGACATTACAATATTTGTGATCAAGTACAGGTAGTGACAAAATTTTAAAGTACAGCTATGCAATAAACAAGATGAGAGCAAATGCACACCAGCATTTAAAAATATATTATCTCTTCTAGAGGATCATCTAGTGATACACAAAACAATCAGGAAATTTTACAGTGGGAAAATTGTGAACCATCCTTTGGGACGACTTGTCATGGTTTAGCAATTGTGCGTTTTATTCACTTTAGGAATGAATTTGACTTTCGACAACTGCATATATCAACCAAAATATACATAAAATAAAATGTATCTCATTAAATTTGTCCAATTAGAAAACTTAATTATAAAAGAAATTAATTTATTCCATTGCTATTGGTTTAGATAGCTATAAATCCTAACAGCTCTTTAAATCATTGTAATAGACTCATTAATATATAATCAGTACTCAAAAACTATATACCTCTTGAATTGCAATATGCTTTGGGATATATCAGCAATTCAAGTTTTTCTGCTTGAATGTGCATGAATGGTACCACTGAATCCCAAATATGAAGGTCTAGTGAACTGGCTTTAATAGTTTTCTTACCTCCTTGAATGTTTTTGTTTTAATTGGTTATATCACACTCTATCCTGAACTACACTGATAAGTTCACAGCATTGATGCTAATGGTCTCTTTCTAATTACTGCATAATGAACAAGGTCTGACAGTGCAGTTTTAGAGGTTAGAGACCACAATTAGTAATTATCTTTATATTTTTATGATTCAAAAATCTTAAGGCTTTCCTTATAATGTGAAAATTGTGTATGCATACATGTGCTTCAGTGTATATGTATGTGTCATTCTTAGATTAATGTTTGGCAAAATGTATATTTAGGGTGTTGTGTTTTTAGGTTATGAATATGTATATGTACATGTACACACATTCATTGGGGGAAGATTATTTAGTAAATTCTCAATTTTATTTCCCAAAAGATTAATTTATAGTTTAATATATTCCCTCATAAGTATATCTAGTACTTATGGATCATCTCTGTCTCTCTGATCTGGAGTTTGAACAAAGTATTCATATATTCATATTGGTCACCATTGAAATAATGATAAATGTAAGAGTCATGCCATAAATTTAAAAGATGAAGACATCCTATTTTTATTAAAAATACATGGCTAGGCCTCCCTGGTGGCACAGCGGTTGGGCGCTGCGCTGTGGAGCTGTCGGCAGCGGCGACGCGAGTTCTAGGCCCGGCCGGGGAGAATCCCACATGGTGTGGCAGACCTCTCCTGTCTTGCCTGCTGCTCCCCTCAGCAGTGTATTTCTGATCTGCCTGTTCTGCTACCCGCTCTGTCTCTGGTGAACCCTCTTGCCGCCCCACGCCTCTGGCCTGTGCCCCAGCTTGTATGTATAAATAAAAAATAAATCTTTAAAAAAAAAAAAAACTTACTTGACCTCATGCAGAGAACATGGTCTCTGCATTAAAAAAAAAAAATACATGGCTGTGCATAAATTCTTTATCAAATTACTTTGCATATTGATATTTTGGGAATGAATCAAAAGTCTAACAAATCATGAATGTTGAGGAGGAGGGACAACCACTTCTAGCAACCTGTAGCACAGGTTATACAAAAGGAGCCAAACCCTATTAGACCTACCACTACTCATATTGGTTTTTTTGAACTTTTTTTTTTTTCTTGGTCAAGGAGGTGAGAAAAATTTAATCTTGTTTTGGTTATCCACATTTGACTTCAGTTTGCATTTCCAGAATGAAAATATTACTATTTACCCTTAAAGAAATTTGATGCCAAATTCCTTATCAAAAGAGGAAACAATAATATGCCAACTTTAGAAAACTGACCCTTAAATATTTTGTATACAAGTTAAATTATATATACTTATATTCATTTTTATCAGAGCTTTCCAGGAATTTCAACTAAACTTTTAAGCTTATTTAAGAGATATTTTACTTTTGATATTTACATTGTGTTGCCATTCTCTTTTTATTGTTTATTGTTTTTCTACTCATTTCTAGAATAATAATAAGCATTTGTTTTAGAATTTCTTTTCATAACTGACAATTATTATTTCTACCAGCATTTTAATATTTTTAAGTGTCACAACACAAAGTACACTAAGAGAAACATTCCCAGTCTATCATTTGCAGTATAGAAGTTAAAAGAAGAATAGACAAGTGAAAAGAGTGTGACAACACACAGACAAGCCAGTGAATGGCAAGAGAATGAAATAAGAAAAAATGATTTAAATGAATATCAAAATGTTAAGGATGATGAACATCAATGAATCAATTGGTTGCGGCATTTTTTGATTTTTTGAGACTAGAAAGGATCAAAACAGATGTAGAAGAAACATTTACATTTTAAACAGGAGGTGATTGGGAACCAGTAAAAGAAGCTAAGGGGGTAATAATGTGTTTGAGCAAAATAAAAATGTGCTCCATGTTGGCAAATCTTAATCATTTCTTGCTGTGATAATTAATCAGACAGCTAAGCACTAGCCACTCACCTGCTTCAAAACATAAATTTTACTTTATGTGCACAACAAATTACCCTTTCATGCACACGTAAAAAAATATACAAATTCTCTATGGGATGGAGATGTTCAATATCTGCCTTTGGTGGAAATAATTGTTATTAATTTAAGATTAGCGTACTGTAGACTGTCTGTTAGCATTCCTGTTTTATCTAAACACTGCCTTGTGAGGGGCACAGGGCTGACAGTGTGTTGGTGGAAGCTCTCCCACTGTTCCCAACAGCTGCTGAAATCACAAACATTTCAATCCTATTAATTCAACATGAAAAAATCATTAGCATTGCACTGAGGTGTTGGAACCAGCTCACTCCTGCTTGGTTGATCTCTCAAGTCAAATTAGGAAACCTCCTGCTCAGGAGCAATTTACTGTTTGTTGAATAAAGCCTATTGTTCTGTTCACATTTTGAGATCCTGTTCCTCTTGCTTGTCTTATAAGGAATGATGAATTTAAGGTAGAAGTAAACTGAGTATTAGGAGATTGATAGGAGGGACTATTTAGGTCTCTTGAATTTATTCTGATGTAATACTTAGAAAAGAATCATTAAATTTTTAAATGAATAAGACAACAGCAGCAGCAGCAGCAGCAATGCTTAGTAATTATTTAATCCTCATTAAATATAAGATATTATTCTAACTGTTGAAGATCTATTAACCTGTTTGAGACTCCAAATGCCTTTATAAATTAGTCATTATTATTACCATTTTCCAGACAAAAATAATCTGAGAAAAAAAAAGTCACTGCAGGTTATATAAGTAATAAATCATGAGATTTGACTTTGAATTCAGGCAGAATTTGAATTCTGATCCTGGAGTATATTTCTACCGTGTAAAACTAAATGCAAAAATAAAACATAAGCACCACAATTTTTCTCCCTAAAATATTTATAAGCAATCTCATTTTATTCCTATAGGTGAGTGAAGTAACTATTATTGCCAGAGCTAATATGAATTTGTGAATGTCAATAGATTAGCAGTCTACAACAAGCCATGTTTCCTCTCACTCTAAAATCTCTCCAAATTAACCTTGGAAGAATAACATATTGAACAGAACATGATTTTATATAACCGGATTTATTTCGTATATTTTTGATGGGTATAATAAAAATCAAGAGGAGACAATATTATAAATATTTGTTCTGTTTTATCTCATTAGTTTACTATAATCCATTGATTTTATATGTAATTAAGCATGTTTTGGGAATATATGATGTGAATGTGTATTGTGTGTGATGGATTTTGGAAGGCAAACATAATCATAGTGACAGATATAAGAATAATTTTTTAGTTGTCTACTTTGAACTTAGTTTTAGGCTTCTTAAATAACAGTGATTTACTAATTTCCCTGATTATACTTTACTTCAAAGTTATGCTTTAAACTCCATATTTGTAATTTGGGGTATCCAAACATATTAATTACTATTCACACATAACTTTTTTTTTTTGCTTTATTAAGCCTATTTAGTCTTCATAGAGCAATAAAATATTTTTCCTGGAAAATGTGAATTAAATATAATGAAAATAAAAAATAGGTGTCTCACGAATTGACTGTTTGTAGTTCAGGGACTTCAGGCCTGCCCCAGTCAGAATTCCATTACTCAGACTGGTAGCACTCTTTGCTTCCATTCATAGTGGTGGGAAAAGTTATCAAATGAACATATGTCTACTTGATACCTCGTATTTCCTTTCCCTTTTGCATCTTTGGTGTGTGTGTACATGTCTATTTTCCCAGTCAACTGTAAGCTATGTTAAGGGTAGGAATTATGTCTTAGAGATGTTAGTCGTATTTCACAACCTCACTTCTTTCTTGTTTCCTTACAGGATATGTTTAAAGATTTTCATTCAATAAAAGTAAAATAACGTACATATCTGACTACAAAAATAAAACGAAACATGTCAAAATAGTAACTATTGAATTAATTTGTCATAAGAGATGGCCTATTCAGACTTTTGAAAATTTATAGGTATTCTTTCAAGTTATTTCTGCACCACTATTAAGACTTGCTATGCCTAAGGCATGGGTCCTTCTCAAGCATTTACCATATTGTCCTTAAATGGAAGCATGACATGCCTGTTCTCATATATCCCTACCAGTGATCTCTATGACAATACCCTATTAATCACTCCAAGATAAGAGTGTAAAAACAATGTTCATAGGGCCTCCCTATTGGTACAGGGGTTAATGTTTAGTGCTATTAGACTATCATCAGTCACTGCAGCATGAGTTTTATCCCCAGCCAGAGAACTAACTCACATGGTGCAGCAGACCTCTTCGGTCTCAACTGCTGCTCCCCTCAGCAGTGTATTTCAGTAGCTACACCTGTTCTGCCTTTCACTTTGTCTCTGGTGAATTCTCTCACTCCCTGAACCTCTGCCTTAGACCCCAGTTCTTACATGCATAAATAAATAAAATAAATCTTTTAAAAAAGACTATGTTCATAGACTTGAATTTTGGGAAAATCTGTAAACATTTGACTTTCATTTCAAAGGGTGAATGTTGTGAGACAGAGAGTTTGGGGGCAGAAAACAGCTTTCAATCAGGTTCTGAAAGAGACACTTGACAAAATTTCAAAAACTACTCTTCTACAGGTAAGGACTAGATGACTGTGAGTAGACTATTCAAGTAGTCAGCTTGAATTTCTATAATAGTGACATGATAGAAAACCAGACAAACCCAAAATGCAAGCAGTTGTTTGTCTTTATATGGTAAAGGAAATTAAGGAGAGAATTAAAAGGAATATTTGTAATTTCTTAGTGTAACTACCATCAAATAATAATTATTTGATGCATGAATACAAAATAAATCTCATCATTTTCTCATATTTTATTTTTTCATTAATTCAACATCATCTTTATTCCTATTTTATACAAGGCACTATGCTGGGTCTTGTGTGAGATATCAAAAATAGAGGCTGCAGTGTTTTTTCTTTCTTAGGAAATTTCAATTTTTAATCCTTGATAAGTAAGAAAATGATCCTGAAAAGTTACCAAGTATAGAAAGTAATATTCAAGGGTCAATTCAGGGGAATGATCTCTGGGAAACTGAATCATTAGTTACATCTTTAAGGAGAGAGCTGCTTTCTGCATGACAGCTTAGATTCAGGCAGAAATGTAAAAGAAGTGTAAATTTCAGAAATGGGAAATCTAGGAGCAACATAAATGTAACACTCTTTAAACGTCTTAATGGTATGGGGAGTAGACCTATCTACTCATGTTATATGGTTTATGTTTCGATGCATTGAACTTTTGTCATGGTTACCAGTTTTCAATGTCTGAACAAACATTTGTACTACCAATTCCAGATTAGCCTGGAAACTATTTATTAGGAAGGATAAATTAGTTTCTGGGGCTGCCATAACAAAATGCCATCATAACAAAATACAAAATTGTGTGGTTCAACCACAGAAATATATTTTCTCAGAATTCTGGAGGTTGGAAGTTTATGATCAAGGCATCAGCATGTTTGGCTTCTCTCTTTTTGTCTTGCAAATGGTTGTCTTTTCTGTCCTCCTATGGTCTCTTCTCTGGACCCACACATCCTTGTCTCTCCATATGTTCAGATGTCTTCTCATATCAGTGAGGTTTAATTAGGTTCTACTCCAACAGCATCATTTGAACTCAGTCACCTCTTTAAAGGTTCTCCCTTCAAAAACATTTACATTGTGAAGCACTGGGCAGTAAGGGTCCAGAATAAAAGTTTTTTTTTTTTTTGAGGGGTTCAATTCAGTGCATACAATGCCCAAAGTTCAAAATATAAGAAAGTAAGTAGTATAAATATATAATAGTAAATTATTCTAATCAGTAGGTAATGTAAAAACAAAATGGTAATTAAAATTTTATGAATTCACCTTTTTAGCTATGTTTCAGTATATATACAATGTCTTGCATACATTGCATCTCATTTAATCTTTACTATTACTACATGAACAAACAAGAGAAAAATTGGACACTGACAACATCAGATTCGAAATCGTGAAATTCTGATACCAGATGTTCTGCTTTTTCTGTGTTAGCTTCCTTTGTACCTAACACACTTCCTGTATGTGCTTGAACTAAAAGATCCTGTGATTTTATACAATTTAGTTTGTCTGAGTCCCACATTTCACATATATAGTCATGTATACCTCTAAATCTGTGTAAATGTATGTGATATAGTATAGTCTTGTGCTTTATATCAAATATAGCCAATATTTAGTTGATGAGACATTTTCTGCTATCTCAGTAGCTTCTCTCTATTGCAATAATTTGAAACTTCCCTCTCTCAATAGAATGAGCTTTAGTTATGCAAGAGCTTGCACATGTTTGATAGTTAAACTTTACATTATATTTTGAGGCATCTTGGCAGCATTTTGAAATGAAGGTAGTGGAATCTGCTTGAGATTTCACAGCTGCCCTAATTAGCTGATACTCTTTTGAAACTTTGAGAAGTCAATAGCACAATCTGTTGCAGTTAGAATTTTGCAGTGAACGATTACATAATATTTGGGGTTCACAGGAAGAGTCCAGAACTTTTTTCATATGACTAACCAAGTTATTTGCGTGTGTTTTAGCTTCTCATGGAAATTAAAATTACATGCTGTTTTAGCTTTAAGATATTTCAGTCTTAATCAACTCAGTCTGAAAATAGATTTAGGAGCTGAGTTCACAAGGAGAGGCAAATTTGATAGTCCTGAATGCAGGATTTAAAATGGAGTTGGCTTTTAAATTCTGGTTTATGTCACATTAGGTGCTGTATCTTAGATAAGTTTCTTCTCTATATCTTAGGAAATGGGCATAACAATATTCATTTCATAGACTTATATGATAAATTGAACATGATCTTACCTCTTTTGTATTCACACCATTTGTCCTCCCTCCTAGCCGTTCATCTGTCTGAGTGACACCACCATTATATCCCTGACCTCTAGGCTCAGGTATGCACACTTATGCATGCCCACACCATAATCTGGGTGTCCACAATCAGGCATGCAGGCCCAAGTCCACGCTCCCAAGTGCCTTCTTCATCAATACAATCAAGGTTGCAGGTGATAGCCATGGAAGTTAGTGGCATAAGAAGCCTGATTAATCCATTTACCCTACAGTGATTCACTAGAAGACTTACAAACTCAGTGAAAGCTATTATCTCACAATTACAATTTATTGTAGAGAAAGGATACATTTTAAAATCAATCAGAGAAGACTCCCAAGACTAAGTCTGGGAAGGTTCCAAATGCAAAGCAATCAATACCAATACCCAGAGGCTGGGTTATTTCCCCAATAATTTTGTGTGTGTGTGTGTGTGTGTGTGTGTGTGTGTGTGTGTGTGTGTGTGTGAATATGGAGTCTTGCTAACCAGAGAAGCACACCTGGAAGTTCTAATGTACAGCATTTTTATTTTTGTATTCATTAAATAGGCCTAATTGATTGCCCTCAGACTTGAACTCAGTGACCAGGTTAACTGACGACATGTGACTCGAGTGTCCCAGCTGAAGTCACATCATTGGTCTTTCTAGCATGACCACTACTCTGTGTGACTCTTGGGTGTGGCCGTAATCATCAGAAAGTCTAATATAGGCAGTTCTGCTCCCCTATGACTGTGCAAATGTTTCTTTTTACAAACCTTTTCCCTTTGCAAAGTAACAGTAGCAGCTCTCCTGTCCACCTGTGAATAAGCAGGTGCCACTCTTTTTCTCCTTTTCCTAATTAACATGCCCTTTGACAATGTTAACAACAACAACAACAACAACAAAGGTGAAGAAGAAAAAGTAGATCTGGTGTAACAAAAGTTGCCCTTAACAAATTCACTCCTCTCCAGCATGACAAGATTATGTCCAAGAAGTCAAGCAAAAAGGCCAGATCTCTCTTGGAATAAGGTCAAATTATTTAATTCATAGTTATTTTGCCTTAAATGCACAAAGTAACTTATTTGTTTTTTGTTGTGTCGGGCAACACCACACTGACACACAGGAGTCGTGGAACAGATTACGTAATGCAGAATACTGTCAATGAGCGAGATCCTGGCCTTTTTATTTCCAGAATAACCATATGAGATCAGTTACAAAGGTTAGGAGGACAAGGAGGAAAAAAATGGGTAAAACTAAGGAATGTGTTTTTGTCATTAAGGGTTTCTGGGGGACATGAGTCTGCTGACCAGATAATTTGATTCTGTTTGGCGCCCAAATGTTGTGATCGAAACTATACCCCAGACCTCAGGTATGGTTCTAATCTTACCATCAAGGCTTTCCGATGATTGGCCTCTGGGGTCCCTTGTCATGCACTTGTCCTTGGCTCCCGGGCTTTCCCAGTCACACCTTGTGATGCATAAGTCAGGAGTATGTTTTATGCATTGGTCTTCAGCCCCCCAGGCGTTCCTGGGCATACCATGTGGTGCAGCCTTCCCAGAGTGATCAAGCTTTCTGCTCTTGGTTGATATGAAAGGCACCTTGTAAGGTTTTGCTATGACTGATTGATTGGGCAGCTCTGACCTTTGTATAGGAATCCAGAACTGCAGGTAAGAAGTAGTGGCCAAACAGGCTTCTTAAGTTTAGCAGACCCACTGTTTTGTGGCATTATTTTATTTAAAAACCCAGTAAAATGGTTAGGGAAATAATATATATAAATTAATTGCAAAATGTTGCTATTTTTGTGAAAAATTTCAAAGTGTAATCTCCAATAGTTAATATTATAGTGGTATTCTTAATGTGAAGATACTGACAAGCTATATTGACAACTAGTGGCCTTACAGTGTTAATACTACATTAGGACTACTTTCATACATTTATATATATATATATATAAAAGTAATTTACTTAAAATTACTATATATCTATAAAGATTAGAACATTATATACCTAATAAGATTTTCCTAAGAAATTTATTGAGATCTCAATGGAGAATTGAACTATCTGCCTTGATTGTTAATTTGTAGAATATGAGGCTATATTCAATAGCTTATACCTGCCAATTTGGGTAGTACATTCTTGGCATAGGTTGTAGTTTGTGTGTTTTTACTTAAAATATTAATAAAAATATCTATCAAAAATGATCAGTTTGGATGAAGGTGATCTAAACAATTAATTGTGTTTGAGTAACACTTTTGAAATTTAAAAATGTAAGAGGAATGATTTGTGACTGTGTGATAGAATCATAAGGAGGAGTTTTAAGTTTTTATCTTATTGATGTCATAGTTAAAGACACATTGTGAGAGATGGAAATATCTTCAATAGGATAATTATGTAAATGCATGTACTCCCTGATGACTAAGTTTATAAAATTATATACAGAGGATTTTCAAGGTTAGATTCAAAGTCACAGAGCCAGGTCTCAAATCTGTGTAACCACTGTGACCTACATCATGACCTTTAAGGGTTTATTTGTTTTCTAAATGGTGTAATCAACACCTGTTTCTGTGAAAATATTTAATTTAGTAAAATATAAACATATACTTAAGCTGTAAGTTCCAATTTTAGTGTCAGTGACAGTACTTCAAATGTCCATGATGAGGTAAAATGAGCTTTAAGAACTAAATAGGCTACATACCAAAATTAGTACCTGTCACAAAGTGTGTCTCAGAGATCACATTTCTTGGAAGATGTTGAAGTTGGGGTCAATTAGAAAGTTTAGGGTAAATTTCATATATTTATTCATAACAAATAACATTTCAATTGTCAAATGAACTGTTCAAAATTCAAGGACTCAAACAGTTTTATATTAATACAATTTGGAAATATATTTTTTAAATATAATAAAAATAAAAATCAGTTGTTAGGTATGAAAAACAAAACAAAATACTTAATGTTTTTTATAGATAATTAGGATTTGGAAATTTGGTTTCAATGATAGGAAAGAAAGTAATTTTTTAAAAGTTAAATTAGTTTCACTTTGTGGTGATACTTTGACTTAACTCAAACATATGTTAATAATTGAAAACCTAAATTATTTTCCAGAGTTGGCAAAGCCCATGAGGTCATATTTAAACTCTCAATGTAGATGTTAATTCTCATATTACATCACATATGATTGTAACAGGTTGACTTTTTTAAGTACTATTACCTAAAAAGCTAATATTTATTTTATTTAAAAATCACAAGTTATATCTTGGATAAATAAAAAATGAATGCTATAAAAGCGCTTTTTCCATATTCTGACTACTCAAGGCAAGTATACAAGTGCTTGTACCCTTCCACATACGGTGATATTCTGATGAGTCACAAAAAATAATATAGCAATATTAAATGGTTTTAAAAATAGAGCAGAATATATTTATAATGATATAACATGCAATTTCATTTAACAGCAATATAAAATATTTCAAATTGGATATTTAAGAAAGGTGAGGAGGATAAACATATTGATCAATAGGCATAACAGAATATTATGATAATGGTGATTTGAATGTGGGTTATGACATTTATAATATATTTTCCTTGACTTACTTTGGGTTTTCCTGCTTGTGGATTATTGAGACTTGATTCACTTATGAGATATATTTTTCTCAATTCAGTTCAAAATGAATTTCCTTTTCCTTGCCATGCAAGTGCTCATATTGAATGTGCAGAGGGAGTATAATCCATCATGTTGTGTTTTAGGAAATATATTTATAAACTCAATATTGTACAGATAATTTACATTTCTATTACTTAGGAAACACAAAGTTTTATTTTATTAAGCTAACTAAATAATATGGAATATTATCTGAGCATATGATTCAAAAGCTCCGTAATCATAAGTGAAATAAAATGGATTCAAAATCTAAAGGTTAAAAATAACTCTAAAAAGATATCTTCTCTGTTTTCCCTAGAACCATATTCAGATGGAAATTGGATCTAAACTGTCTGACTTCAATACAATCCTATATATAATTATGATGATTGTATAAAAGAAATTCCACAAACGCCCTAAGCAGGTTATTCCAATATCTAAAGTGTTTCACTAGAAATAAATTAAACCTCTAATCAAAGTTTTAATCCTCTGATTGCTACCATTAAGTGTTCCATATACTTGAGAAATGACCAGTCATTCTCTTGACAAGATTGCATTCTATTCTAAACCTAAATGTGGAATAGCATTTAACCATTCCTCTTTGGATACACACACACACATATAGCCTACCCATTATGTCATTTACAATGCAATGTACAGGATATAGAATGGAAAGATAAAGAGACAGTACTCTGCCCTCATGGGAATATGTGGGCTAGACTTTATTAACGATACAACTATACAATGGTAACTGTACTTATTGATTTAAAGGATTGATGTGTGTTACCCTGGAGGCCTACATTAGAAAAAAATCCACTTTGATATAAAGGCAGGTAATATATCCTTGGCTTTACTCAAAGTGGGCCCATTGAAGTCCAAAAGCTTGCTGCAAGTATAAGTTACCTTCTGTGAGGGAACCACCAAAAAAGGGTTACACAGGCCCCAGAGAGCTGGGTCAGAAGGAAACACTCCAGACTCAATATGTACCATATAATCCAACATGAAGTCAAGATAATAGCTGCCATTGTCTCTGCCAAGGACCAGGAACAGTGTCTTCACATGTCTCTCACCCTCAGGTTCCTTCCAGGTATCTCTTCCAAGTGTCTCTACATGTCTCTCCACATGTCTCTTCCAAGTTTCCTATAAGTCCCCACAGGCAAATCGAAGCCAAAGAAGCAACAGAGATAGGCCTATATGCCTTCAATGTTATATAGGTCTACTGGCTGCTCTGATCCACCCCTTAGTTCCAGTAAATTCCCCACTCAGAATCTTCTGTTCATAGAATACAAAGATTTGTAATCTAAGGCAGCTGCCTGTAAGTAAGGCCAAGGAAAATGATGCCCCCAGAGGGTATCTCTAACATTACTGTCTAATTGCTTCATCTTTTACTTGATATTGTGAAACATTTCACTACATTAAAGTATTGTCAAGTCTTCTTTGGCTCAGTTCATCCTCCCTCTTACAGATTCAAATCTATTTTCCAGATTCTAACAACAAAACCTTACACCTTCAGGTTAGGTTTCAATCTATGTTACTGATTACCCTGTTACCTATTTCAACTTTGAAAGAAACAAAATTTAAGTCACTTTCCAAGATGAACACATACACAGTAAATATTCCTTTTTCAGTCTGTTTCTTTGGTCAGGAAAACTTACATTTTTAATATAAAAGAAAAATTAGGAGATGCCTACCCAGAATATCTCTGCCTCATCTGGAATAATTCTACCTTTTATTTATTTATTTATTTTGGCCTATTTTAAAACTCAGAAGTTGTATGTAAAGAAGTGGCCATAATGGAAATAATTCTTATATAGAGAAAATTGTTCCTGTAGAATATAGTTGATTATTGCCCTTTGGGTAGTTCTGGTCTGCATCTCTTTGTAAATTCACTTCAGAAACCCATATTGCCTCCGTGCCTCTGCTCTTTTGATTCTCCTTTGAACTAGGTATAACATCTTACTGGTTCCCTCATAAATTAAGCAGGTAAATACATAATTTGACACATATTTATTTCATGCTTGTATGAATTTTAATTATAGTCTCCTTTAACTGTATCCTCTTACACTTTTTTTTTAAAAAAACATACTCTATTAGAGGTCACAGCCCAGCCTTGGAGAGGTAACTACCACAACTCAAACAGTTGTAGCACAGAGGAAATGGGGACAGAGGATCCTAGTGACTGGATTGTGCTGGACCTTACAAATATGTTGTAAACTTTGCCATTCATTCTGAGTGAGAAGGGAAGTGGAGAGGTGCCAAACTGATGCTTTGAAGGTATCACACTGGATGTGTTTTTGATAGGAAGTGGTGGTCAAGAGTAGAAGGAAGGAAGTCACTTGAAGCCTCTTACACTTATCTGGATGAGAGGTGATGACAGCTGAGACAATCAGGTAGGTAATGGTAAAAAATAAAAAAGGTGCAATTTAATCAGATTCTGGTTATCTTTTGAAGGTTGAGCCAGCAGAATTTTCTACTGGATTACACACAAGGCATGTGCACATGGGATAAATCAATAATTATGTCAAATTATTGGACTTAAGAAATTGTGATGATAGGGGCCTCCCTGGTGGCGCAGCGGTTAAGCGCTGCGCTGTGGAGCTGTCGGCAGCAGTGATGAGAGTTTGACGCCCAGCCAGGGAGATTCCCACATGGCGTGGCAGACCTCTCCTGCTGCGCTCACTGCTCTGCTCAGCAGTGTATTTCCATTGATCTGTCTGTTCTGCTCCCCGCTCTGTCTCTGGTGAACCTTCTCACCGCCCCACACCTCTGGTCTGTACCCCAGCTTGTATGCATAAATAAATCAATCTTTAAAAAAAAAAGAAATTGTGATGATGGAGCATTTTAGAGGTTAAGTTTAGCAAACTCATTAAATTTCCTCATATAGGTGTTGTGGAGGAAACAGGTATTTAGGAGAGAAGATGATTTGACTTTTTTCTGTTCAGTCTCCAGTTGAAAGGGAGATTCCTGGTAGCAAAATAGCAAGTATTTGTCCTGCCTTTTCTAGGATAATTACTACAGATATTGCGGTTTGGTTTGGCTTCCTGGTGGGTCAGAGTTCTATTGTCAGAATGTGGCTACTGTCTATTTGCATATTCAGTCTCTCACACTAGGTAAGGTGACCGTGGCACTAAATTTAGGAAGAAAATGTAAGGGTGGAAATGTCAAGATTTACATTTGTGTCACTGGCTGTAAAATTATTTTGTTGCTGCATTGGATAAGATAAAGGAGGAGTTTTCATGACTCCTAGTGGCAATTCCAAGCCCTGTGCTTTTGGATGCTTCCTATGGTGCTTCTGATTCAACTTTAACTAGTCTCTGCAGGGACACAGTTAACTTAAATATTGTTGTTGTCTTGTTAAAATGACACCTGTAGTGAAAAATAATCAAATGAACTGTGTAAATCCAAAGTACTTGATTGTTATATGAAGGTGACCTACCTGTAAGTCAAGGTCATTTGGAAAGAATTGGAGGTTTTCTAAAGGGAAAAAGTTCTGGGCACTGTCAACATTGTAATTGATTAACTTTGCCCTTACTGTAATTTTGCCCACTTTTGTCTTTCATCTCTTTTCTTCTTTTATCGCATTCTGTTGTTAGATTTTTCTTCCCTCAACCTGTGGCCTTTCTTTAAAGAATGGCTTCCAATTAAGCAAAGCCATGGCACTTTACATTTTAAAGGATTCTGTGGGATGAGGCTGCTATAAGCCTCTGGCACAAAACTACTTTTAAAACTGTACAACTGTTGTCTGTCCTTTTACTCTTGCTCCTTAGCTCTTTGCTCTCCAGTGCTGCAGCTTTTCATTAGGATTCTGGGCATGTTGTATCTTGTTGGCACCCTTATCCTTCCCTTTATTACTCTGCCCTTCCTTTTACCCCTTCTCTTTCACTTCTGCTTGGATCTTTTGTTACCCAACTTCTTTTACCCTCCTTGCTTTGCTTCCTTGTCTTTTGTCTTCACTGTTATGATTTATGATTATGCCCTGCTCTTTCCTCCTTCAGACCATCTGCTTCCAACTGAACTCCCTACCTTAAAATATAGTCAGTGTTTTGCATACCTACTTGAATGTATTTGCTATTGAATTTCTAAACAGAGTCCTGAGATAACTTACATGTACAGTTATATTAAAGGCACACAAATCCTTTAGTTAAGTTTTCTTACACTATTTTCCTAAGTTTGTAAAATCTAATGCTGTTTCCTTTCTGAAAATTTTATTGTAAAAGTTTTGGTTAGGGATGATTGTGCATCCCTAATGACTCCTTTTTCTACAAGTTGTTATTTGCAGATCCTTCTGTTTAGAAATTCTCCTAATTATTATTAAGTTGTTGTTGTTGCGAGAGACAAGGAAAGCACACTAAGGGGTCAGCCACATAATATAGGGCAAAAAAAAAAAATGGCTGGACTTAGAATATTTGTTAGAAATCATTTTTGGTTATATAAAACAGAAAGCAATGCCAAGTTTCTCACACAAAATAAAATTAAGATGGGATTTGTGATAAAAATGTATGTGTAAGCATTATGATACTAGAATTACAATTAGAAATTTGCAAGTCACCAAATAGGCATCTTTCATTATTTCTCATGACATTTTTTTTTTCTTTTTTCTTCCACTGTTCTTTCTCTGTAAGAAGAAAAGGGCTTCCTCACAAATCATACATTCAGAAGATCAGTGGACTTTGAGACAGGAATCTCTCCTACAGGAGAATTTCAGAGGGAAGGAATTCTGGCCTAACTAGACCAACCAAATATATTAATAATTGTTGGTGTGGAGGAAAGGGCGTCATTACAATAATCAATTATACCAGACAAGTCTGTCTTTACCACTTACTAATTGTTTAACTTGAACAATGTTCTTAATCTCCTTAAGATTTAGTCTTCTCTTTTGTAAAATAGAGATAATAGTATTTCCCATAGTAAAATGACCAATAAATGCTAGCTATTATTATTGCTAAAAACAATATACTAAATGTATTATATTATAACTGAGTAATTATTGGAGAGCACATTCTAATTTGGTGTACTTACATACCTGATTTATAGTCACAGTTTTAATAAAATGTACACTGAAAATACAAGTAGCACTTACCCCTTAATCTTCCAGCCATTCACACAAGGATGGCAGAACTGGCAAATGTCCATGATTATGTAGGTCACCCTAAGTACTGCAAAAGTAGGAAGAGTATTGTCTTTCTTAAAGCAAGTATATTTGGATAATGACTAAGGATAAATGACATACCATAGGAAGAAACAGCCTAGGATGACTGTGGTGCCTGGATTCATACATTTATTCCTGCAGAAAATGGTTAGAAACCCCAGTAAAATTATGACTTGGGAGCTCATTCTGTTGGATATTTGGGGAAAGATGAAGTATTTCTTGCACTTGAGGTAGAATGAGAACAGTTCTTATAAGGAAGGATGTGCAAGGGCATCAGGAAAGATTCAATATTTTTAGAAAATTAGTGCAGTAATATATCTAATCTCTTGGTTTCCTGTCAGATATGCCCCCTAAACTTACTTATCTTTGCATTTGTAAAAGAAAGTTGTGTGGTATGTGTAGCATTTATTTAGTAATCTAAATCCAAGTAAATCCAAGTGGTTCTTGAAAATACGAAAATAGTGTATACTCGGACTTTAAAAATCTGCTGGTATTGTATCTCTAAATTAATGCTTTCTTTTCTTTATTTTTATATTGTCTAATTTTTTTTAAACAAAATATAGGATATGGTCTTGAATTAAAGATATTTAATGATAGTTAATATAAATTCTTCCCATTCTTGCCATAAGTGTTCTAAAAGCTCAAGTATGGTGGCTGGGTAGACAAGAATTGCTCAGGAAGTTGTGAATAACTGAGGATGAGGAAAATTCAGTGGCAGCCTTAGGTCCCTCTTTAGTCTGTTGAACTGCCACGTTTATTTTTACTGAGCCATAGGTGCTTTCATCAACCCCTGTCCCCTTATTTACTGTTCATTGTATTAACAAGAGTTTACTGTTTAGTGAAGTTATAGTTGCTTCACTATTGTTGTTTAGGAAAAGATCATTGTGAAGGGGTTTATTTGCATTCTGATGTAGAATAATTTTATTATAGCACGTAAAGAAAGGTCTAGAACCTCATTCAAATTATTTATTTAAACAAACATAAGGATGTTTACCTGTCTTCTTCATTACTACTATCATGTTATATTGAACACTTATCATGTTTCATGTTCAAATTTAATATATACCATTACCATTTGAAGGAAATAAGGGACATTAAAAACGTGTCTAAAACTATTTAGCTGCAAAGTAGAGAACTGGGATTGAAGCCGGCATTTGGCTGTCTCCAGGACCAAATTTCAGTCTGTTAAACCACTTTTCCTCCATTACATCTGAAAAATTTATATGGAAATCTACATTATATAATGTAGACAAGAAGGCAAGAGATAAGAAGTTAAACGATACAACTAAGTTTGTAAAACTTAGTTTAAAACAAAATTTGCGGACAGGAGATAAATGACCAGGTGTCTTTATCATCTAACCATTGGTTTGGAGTTTGCCTTACTAATACGTAGGCTAGCACTTGAAATAATCCTGCACCCATGATTCCTTGGGAAATACAGCATGTTTCCTACAGGTATTGTTAGAGGCCTTGGGATGTTACTATTTGCTTGAGCAAATATTAAAATTCTCTTACACGTCATGATTTATCTCAGACTTTCCACCATAGGGCAAGTCTAAGTCTAGTATTTATTTTGGGGTACAATTCATTTTTTACTACATTTGTCTCATTGTAATGTTTGAATCATCAAAACTATTTGTGGTTGTTCCCTGTACAATTGCTTATAATTCCCATGACAACTTAATCATAAGCTTTCTAGAAATTATCCTCTAATAATGGCTTTTATGCCTCCTTTTACCTTTTAGCACTTAGCAATTTCAAGTCAAGTGATAACAGAAAAATGTTTTATTATCTTTTAATTCTGTTATTCATAGTGTGAAGGCATACACATGAACATAAGTCATTTTTCTAGTAGCTTGGTATAGTGGTTTATGGAATCAAATCAGACTACATCTGAAGTCCTAATGTTCCATCTCAGCAGGCTATAGGAGTATTTCCAATGTGATATAACCCCTCTGAAACTACCAAAATTTGACATAACAGGCTGTTGTAAAGTTAAATAATATAACATGTATGAAAGCATTTCATAAGAAATTTTATATAGTACCTTCCCTAATAATTTAAATGATTTTTAAAGTAAACAGGCTAAATATAAATCCTAGTGCTTATCCTTGCCTCTTAATTTTGCTAAGTATGTGACAACCTATTTACTAATTGACAAAATACAATGGTAAGAAAACATCACTATACCATATTCCAAACCTAATTGATGTGCTCTTCTTCAACCCATATTTTTTTCTAAGTGAACGACAATATATAATTATTAAAGTTTTTTTTTGTTTGTTTGTTTTTTGGTATATTCTTTTTTTTTTAAAAGATTTATTTTTTATTTATACATACAAGCTGGGGCACAGGCCAGAGGCATGGGGCGGCGAGAGGGTTCCCCAGAGACAGAGTGGGGAGCAGAACAGGCAGATCAGAAATACACTGCTGAGAGGAGTAGCGGGCAAGGCAGGAGAGGTCTGCCGCGCCATGTGGGATTCTCCCCGGCCGGGTGTCGAAGTCGCGTGGCCGCCGCCAACAGCTCCACAGCGCAGCGCCCAACCGCTGCACCACCGGGGGGGCCCCAATTATTAAAGTTTTTAAACTATGAAGGGACTGTTGTGTTATAAAGATAGACTAGTTAATTATAAATTATATTAAACATCTTAATATGCACACATGAGATGTTTAGGAAGTTTTGCTCTAAGAATCAGACCTAGGAGGAACAGACATTCACATTGGTATATGTACCTATTTTAAAAATATTGAAATCAATAATAATAAATAGATTTGATATGGAAGAATGACTGCTATATAAACTGTTAGCTGGTTATAAAATTTTGCATGGCATATTAAAAATGACCTGCAATATTAAGGACATTTACAGAGCAGATGGAAAACAAATTGAAGTTGATAAAACTCAAGCAAAGTTTCACTTATATGCCAGTCATATCCTGCACTGCTTAAATTTTAACTTCATTTTACTTTTAAAGTTGCCATATGGTGTAAATAGAAAACACCTTGAAGAGTCCCCTAAAGTGAAAAATGAAGAAATAGGATAATTGCATGAAACTTAAAATTTAGATCAGAATAGACACAAAATTAATCACAATGATATAACTCAATGGTAGCCAGACTAGGACTCCCATATTTAATATAACTAGTAACAAATTCAGATTTTGTGGGGCCTAACGTTTATATTGGAATACTTTCTTTCAGAAATAAATATCTTACATTTGCGAATTTCATAAACTATGTTACCTGGTGGACACTTTTTATGACTTGTCCTCAGGCCCTGGAAAAGACCTGTTTAATTGAGAAGTTAAAACTTCTTTAGCTTCAGGGTTAGTTTACCAGTCAGTAGAGCTGATTGAATGTATGAACATATGTGAAAGAAGAACATATCAATAAGAAAAAAAATGAGACAAGTAGGAGATTGTATGACCAGGAGACTCCCTGAGATGCATATTGACATAATCCATCCAAGCAATGCCAGGTAGAAGAATCATTAAAAGATTTGAGAATGTGTGTTTGAGAGTTATTAACAAACCTTTCTTTATTGTGAGATGGATTCACCTAAGCCTTTTAGAATCTCACAAGGATATCATTCCTTATTTATAAATATGAGATTGAATTTCTCTCCACCCAAATCTTTCTACTCCCCCACACTCTATACTCCATGCAACCCCATTTTCTGCTTATAGGAACAGCATGAAAAGGCAAAATGAATCAACCCCTCTGATCTAGACTGTAGATTAATAAACAGGTCTACTGATTATATATGTTAATTTATCTAAGCTTGAACATTATATATCTGAAGATATTTATTAGATGATCTAAACATTGACTAAGTGACCCAGATTTCTAATTTCATCAAGCAAACAGTTTTTCTGTAGCATTCTTTATATTAGCAGGTAAAAAAATGCTTATCAAAATAAAGAGCTCATTACGAAGTTTAAAAAAACAGAAATTAGAAATCAGAGATATAAACCTATTCTGCTAGCTTTGCAGCCACCCTCTTGCTTCTGATAGGATCAAGCATGTTATTTATTAATCCCATTTTATACAATATAAAATGATTCTAATTCTGGGAGCAGTTTCTATAACTATTGCAGATACAAGTAACCCACTATCTCCCTTTTCTTCATGAAATATTTTAAAAATTTCAAGTGCTTCTTTATACTAGCATATCTATAAAAGCAGAGGATGTTGAAAGAAGGAAGAAGGCAAGGCGTGAATGTGAAATAGAGCTTTTCTTTAAGTTAAACCACCTCTAAAATGCAGACACTAATGCACATTCATATTGATCTATTGGTCCATAGTATCTGTTTATTGTTGCATTTATTTGTCTGTGCATTATTTATTGACACTTTAATACTATGAGGAATTGGATAAAGACTAGACTTTTTATTATGGGGAAGTAGATGTTGTAGAAACCAACAGCACATTGCACACAAAGATGTGCACAATGATAAATTAAATATGTACATCATTTGTAGTATAACATCTTACAGTGCCATGTAAATTATTGAGTTAATTCATTGAGTTGAAACCAATTATAAACTATCTATGACTTAAGCACACTATAAATACAACATGTTGACTTCTAAATTATACATCCTCTTATTTTCAGGTAAACAAATGCCTCATTATTACTTGTTCTTCTTATTAATCACTTCATTTTTAAGTCATATATCTCTGGAACCTAAGCAAACCCATAATTAGCATTAGTGAAGCACCAACAAAACATAATTTTAAGCTGGAAAATATTGATCAATTTGATGAGGAAGCTTAACACTTTTGAATTTGAAATAAATAAATAAATAAATTCAAGACAGAATAAAATTTTGAGAGCATATGCTGCTTAATAGGAAGTAATTTAGAATTTGGGGCCATATATATTGTGAAGTTGGAGTTCAAGAAACCTCTGTCACTCTAGGATAGCATAAAGACGCCATGGAACTGATAACTTGTGGCTGAAGTTATGTGCTTGCAATGACAAGAATAATTTGAACATGCATGTGTTGTTCTGTATTCCAAAGGCAGCAATCTGTTCTTATATCCACATGATTTTACAATACTACAAATGTCTTAATATTCTTTCTGTATCTCATAGTTAGTATGACCATTGTTTTTGGACAAACTCAAAATCGGTTGCCTGTATCTGACTTAATTATATCCAGCCATAATCCTTAAATTGTTATGCTGAAGTTGGGGAGTGATAATAACATTGAGTTGATATAATTTAAACAAATTTAAAATATTTGATTACCTAGTGTTTCTTTCATTCTCAGGAAAAGAGAATGTAATTTAAGATTCAGGGAAAACTTAGAAGAAAAATAGGTGTCTTTTCAGCTAATTAACTCTAGCCTCATAAAATACAAAATAACATTCTTGTCATAAATGTTAGTACATAATTGTTAATATTATCTCATTTTAAGTTGGGGTATGATAAAAACAGAATAGATTACACAAACATCTAATCATCCAGATTTGAGAGATGAAAGAATGATAGATAGAGATAGATGATAAAAGACAGACAAATTAGGTAGATACCTAGATACATGAAAAGAAATGTCTTCATTTACTATTTATTGATTATATGAGTGACTTGATTTTCATTATTTATCTCATATCTGGACTGTAAAGTTGCTCTCCATTCCTACAACAAATAGTTGTTTTTTTTAAAGATTTATTTATTTATGCATACAAGAGCTGGGGTGCAGACCAGAGGTGTATGTGTGTGTGTTGGGGAGAGGGGGTGATGGTGGTGAAGGATTCACCAAAAAGAGAGTAGGGAACAGAACAGGTGGATCTATTGAAATACACTCCTGAGGGGAGCAGCAGGTGAGACAGGAGAGGTCTGCCGTGCCATGTGAGTTAACTCCCTGGCCAGCGATCAAACGTGTGCTGCAATGGCTGTGGATAGCTTCATAGTGCTGAGACTTAAACTTTTGCACCACCATGGAGGTCCCCCTACAAGAAATTGTGTAATGTTTTCTTTAAAACGTACTTGAGAAGCAATATTTTCTTTATGTAAAACATTTATATCCTGATTTAAAATTTTAATTCCATTTACATTATATAGCATTCACATACTTAGTTTCCCTTACCTACAAATCTGCAATAACCTTCAAAATTACATTTATTTTATCACCTGTATAATAAATTTTTGGATGAGGAACTGATGGTCAAACTAATTGATCAGTAATTCACAAGTAATATGTGCAGTTAAAATGATTAGATTCAAATAGAAAATTTAGCAAGATTTACATTCTGTGCCCTTGCATTGCAAAGAGATGTGGTGGGATATGAGACCTTCACCAAGCCACAGGTACCTCTTACCTCACAAAGGTTTAATTTACTTTATAACAACTTGATTGACTATCACTACCTTATTCATTCATTCATTTCAGTCTGATTAAATCGTGCTTAAGTCAGTCCTTTCCTTGACATCCAATCTATAATTTCAAAGGTCCACACTTTGCTTTAATTGTATTTTTACTTTTCCCAAACACTTATCAGAGTGTAATAGTTATCTGTTTTTACTTCTTTATTATGTCTATTATTTCTCTTCGCCAGTAGAAAATAAGTTTCATGAGGACAATATTTATGCCAGCTTTTTTTTTTTTTTTTTTTGCTGCTGCTGTTCTTTTTCATGGTTTAGATAAGGCATATAGTCAATAAATGATACTAGTGTTATAAAGGATAAATGATAGTGTTAAATAAATAAATGATAATAATAAATAATAAATAAATGATAATGGTGTTTCTATGTGTTGTCAAATAAGTGAAATGGAGTACGACCATATAACATAATATCCAGTCTTGATTTTGAATATTTTACCTTTTATGCTGAGGTAGAGTCCACTGGTTAGAGAATGGGACATCACCACTTTCAATAAAATGGGCACTGTTATAGAAATACATGCTACCTCTTACTCTGCACTATAGCTCCAGCAAATGATGGGGAAATTGAGATTCAGAGGTTTTAAAATAAAGAATCCACAATCACACAACTACAAAGAAAAAGTGAGAGTTGGTTTTCATTTCTCTCTCCAGAACTCACATTCTTCTTTGAAACAAAACAAAAATCTTTATTCAATTATCCTTTATTCTTGTCATAAACCTTTTCTCAGAGTGTTAATGATTTGCTATGGCAAGATTATAATGTAGCTTTTTGGAAATAGGAAAAAGACTTGAGGAAGCAGTGAATGGAAAGGATGAAGGAAAGGAAATCCCAAGAGGGAAAACTAGGAGGGTCCTTTCTCTGGCCACTTGTCTGTATCTCACTTTTCTCTTTTTTTTTTTTTTTTTAATGGAAGTGAGTAGAGGATATAAAGTAAGTTCATTTGAAAGCTTAGTAATTGATAGTAAACTTTGTGATTGAGCTGTATCATTCCCATTTGTAGCCTTCTTAGTGAAGTTTGATTCCATTGACTTAAATGTTTTTTTTTGTCTTATCTTATGAAATGCAGAATAATGACTTTTTGGTGACTTACCATGTATTCAGAACCCATTTCTTTTATCTGGTTTCTCTAGCTAAGACTTCCAATTTTATGTTGAATAGTAGTGGTAAAAATGGGCATCCTTGTCTTGTACCAGATCTTAGAGGAAAAACTTCCTGTCTTTCACCATTGATATGATGTTAATTGTGGGTTAGTTGTATGTGATATTTATTATGTTCAGGTATGTCCCATTTATCCCCAGTTTTTGAGAGTTTTTATCATAAATCGTTGTTAAATCATATAAAAAATACTTTAGAATCTTAACAAAAGCAAATAAAATACCTTTTAATTTTTCTAAAATCTATGTAACTATTAGGTTCAAGTAAGTATCTTAGTAGTAATCTTGCTCTGTAACTCATAAAAGAGGAACCAAATGAATGAGAGAGTGAAAAAAAATCACGAACTAGAAATGAATAAATTGATGTCATAAGCCTCAGAATTAGAAGAGATATAAAGTGAAAGTAAAACTTACATTTGTGAGTTTGAATCAAATCTTAGCAGTATGTTGCTGTCCAAAATAGAGCCAACAAGGGCTGAAAAATCAAGTAAGGCTACTCTAGCAGATGTTCTTTGAAACACTGAGTATACAGAAGTCTCCAAAAATCTCAAAACTGAGTATATAAGATTCAAATAATATGATCATGGATTATAGAAAGATAAGTAATTTGTATAAATAATGAACCTATTTTAATTATAATTTCAACTCTATTTTTTATCAGTTATAAAACTATCAGCAGTGTCTACCAATCCTAGGTTTTATAATCTTTCATATGTTAAATATAAACAGTAGATAATGCTTCTTTTTTAATAAAACACTACCTAATATATTTTATTTTTGGCACTTCATGATGATCAAGAATAAAGCTGAAAAAATACACTCTCAATGTCACAAGCTCCAAATGATATTAAAAAATATACTCTACATTACAATGGTTGCTGTATTTCAGGTTAATTAATTTTGAAATTTTCTTCTACATCAATACACACAGTTTCCTTTCTATAAAATATCATTTTACGGGTTCAGAATTGGGTCTGACCATGATAAGTCCAAATCTACTCAGTCGATGCTATTAACAAATATAGTTGAGGATGTCTTGCTTTTTGTATTGTGTATTGTTATATTTCAATGGTATGATATATAGATGCCTGTTCTTTGTAACAACCATGTGGTGATATATTACACGTATATATAGAGTCTTTATTAGTAAATTCTCTGTTAATAGTTTCTGACTTACTGTGTGAAAGCATTATTGTACATTTTTATTTTGTAAGTTAGACAAATAATTCTTCATTAACAATTCTGTATTCTAACCCTCAGAACCTGTTTATATGCCACCTTACATGGCAAAGGGGACATTGAGATGTGACCACATTAGGGAATTTGAAAAGGAGAGATTTTTGGAGCAGCAGCAAAGGGATGGGGTTAAAATCAATGTAATCACAAGAATAATAAGTGTGGAAGAGAGGGCAGAATAGGAGACTTAGAGGAAGATATGACTATGAAATACTGGTCAGAGAAAAGCAATATTGACTTTTTTGAAAACTGAGAGTTATAAGCCAAGGAATTCAGGCAGTCTTTAGAAAATGGAAAGACAAGAAGTGTATTCACTACTAGAGCCTAAAAGGAAAGGAGCCCCACTATCGTCTTGATTTTAGCCCAGTGAGAACAAAGTCAGATTTCTGACCTACAGAAATGTACAATAATAAACCTGTATTGTTTTAACTCACTAGGCTTATGAAAATGTGTTACAGCAGCAATAAAACATCAATATATTATGCATGTATTAACATTTCTGTAGATACCATTTCTTGAAGTAGAGTTATTAAAATGCATAGAACAATGTGCTTTCTGTATTTCAAGGAGATAACAAAGCCTGCTTAGTCAGAAAACTTCCTTTTAGTAAAAACAAATCTTGTACTAGTGAAGAACGTTATTGTCATCTTGTAAGCTTGTTTCTTTTAAAAGTTGAAAGGTTAAGTATTATTGTTTTGGTAGCAGGGTAATACAATGTATTCTGTTATCTTCTGGAACTCAGAATGAACCCAAATTAAGTCAATTGCAACACCATAGCAATAAATGATACAAGACATAAACCATTCTAGTAAAACGTGCAAAGAGAACTATATATTAATATGCAATGAGAAAAAAAAAATCTCGTTCCACTTACATATTGAGTGCAACAGAAGTCATCCACAAGTTTCACCCCAGACTGTGCAGTAAATGTTATAATGCCAAGTCAAGTGGCATTGCTTTCACTAGGTGTGTCTAAGTGGCTGACTATTGGGTTTTTTTTTTTTTTTTAACTCCTAAGACAGAAATTTCGCGGATAATTTTTAAATCCCTGTGATAAATCTTATTCATTTTAAATGAGAATACATTTCCTTTCTGATAGTATTTAAATGATTTTACTTATCATTTACTTATTTTTATCTCTGCAGTTGTACGTCTATAGATAGAATGATGGTCTCAAACCAAATCCTTGTTCAGATCTAGCCTTAGAAAACATAATGAAGACACTAATCTTTTTTTTTTTTTACATCCTTTGAACTTGTCTACTTCCTCTCTCTACTAAAATGAATATATATCTTGTCAGATGAAGGCAGATCTCAAATTTGCCTCTCTTCTGACTTTGCCAAGAATAGGCTACTCTTCCACATCTTCCGTTCTTCCATCGAAACACGCATGCTCCCTAACGATGTTCTGGAAATCTTTGCTAGAAGATAAGCCTAATTAGTTGTTTATAATAATTCTTAACGTATTATTCCTAGTTTCAAACATACTGTTTAAACTCCCATGTTCACAAGCCAGTGTCTTGACTCAAAACAATGCAACTGATGATTTTTAAACTGTCTTTGATAAATTGAAGTTGGAGACAGAAGGAAATAAGTGTTTACACATTCTAAATAATTATTGTATTTGATGCAATTGTTTTTAGTTATTGCTGGGGCTAGGAAACATATTTTAAAATAACCAGGTACAATGAATTCCTTTTACTGTGCCTTACAGTGCCATGATTCCCTATGTCTGACAGTGTTAATAACAACAGGAAAGAACATATTATGTTATTTTTTGAGTCAATGGGAAACACCTCCTTCCAGGAATTTGTACAGTAAATCAATTGTTAAGTCATGTTTTCTACCAGCACATCTTGATATATCCCACAAATGAAAAAGCCTGCAGACTGTCTTATGGCAAAAGCTTTCAATCTCAATTCTGATCTTTTCTCTGAACCAAGTGCTTATTTAGAAATGGTATGTTTCCCAAAGATATATCAGAACACATCATAACTGCGATGAGCTTTGGGGCGGGTATAGCATATCCCTGAAACCAAACCCATGAAAATTTGATTGGGGGCAGAATGAATGATTTCTATCAAAACAGCCCCTGAATGTCATGGATTTTGTTTCTGGGTGTGATTTTTGAAGCCAGGGACTGTTTTGTCCACACTCTACTTTTGAGCTACAGAATCTGTAGCTTGGGCCTCCCTGGTGGCACAGCAGTTAAGCCCTGCACTGTGGAGCTGTCGGCAGTGGCAACAGGAGTTCGATGCCCGGCTGGGGAGATTCCCACATGGCGGGGCAGACCTCTCCTGCCTCACCCGCTGCTCCGCTCAGCAGTGTGTTTCCATCTATCTGCCTGTTCTGCTCCCCACTCTGTCTCTGGTGAACTCTCTCGCCGCCCCATGTCTCTGCCCTGTACCCCAGCTTGTTTGCAAAAATAAATAAATCTTAAAAAAAAAAAAGAATCTGTACCTTAATTATAAATTTGATTCTTCTGACTTTAAAACCAGTGTCCATGCTATTTGGGTCATATACATATACCGAGGAAACCATGTGTTTTAAACATCTCTGATGTGGAAAATAACTCCATGATAATGTGCTTTTACAGTCCTTTTTCACATACTAAAGTTCGAACATTGATTTAAACTGTTCCTGAGACATCCACATATCATTCTATAGTTTTCTGGGACTTTCTATTATTTTTTTTTTCCTGAACATAACACTATGCCTGTGGAAATAGTGTCTAAAGGAACATCTCCTGAAATTGCAGTTGCTACTCAGCTCTTCCAAACAAAAACATAAAAATATCTTGGGTCTAAATCACCAAATGCACTTCTAAGCTTTAAAGAACTTAACCAAAAGGTTTCCATGTGTTTCATTTGAATATTTACTGGTAAGTAAAAATAGGGAATCAAAGGATAAGAAATTCTCTTGGGAATCAGTGTGAACTGGGTGGTGTCAAGATATCGTTGTAAAGATAAACAAGCAGAGTAATTTTCCAGGATGAACAAAAAGTGCTTATCTTGGCACATCAAGGGGAGCATATTAAATCTTATAAATAGTTTAACTGGTAAATTGTTATCACATCACTTGGCAATTCAATACATAGTGATATATTCATGAAGCATTCAATAAATGTTAATTTATAGTGATTAGATAAAATTCTGCCAAACATCCCCTTGCACACAAAAGATAAGAAACTGACCTAAGCAAAGAGGGGAACATGTTTCTTTTCCACTGCTATTAATTTGTCCTCCATAAAATCTTGATAATTTCTGGGTTATTTCCACTGATGAGTTAATTAATTAATGTTTATTATCTTGGTTTAGTAAGAGTCTATGTAATCTCATTTAACTCTATGTTGATCTGTGCTAACAAATAAAAGGACGAGCATTTCTCTGTTAAGTGTAGAGTGAATCAACTCATGTTAAACTCAGACACATTCATATTAAACTGCCAGCATTTGAGGACTACTGTAGCTTCATAACTAAAATCATACACTACTTTTTCGATTTGTTACTCCTTTTTTTCCCAAGAACATTATCATCATTTTATGTCTTTATTCAACACTGTGAAGTGAATCAACTACACCTTAAGAAACCCTGTCAAAGATGTTTGAAATGGCAAAAGAACTTAAAAGTATCAGCCTGATCCTGCCTTAAGTAGCAACTGCTCAATTTCCTAGACGATGTTATTGGTCCGTGTTTTTCTTTGCACATCAAATATTGTCATGCTAAGTTCACTTCTTTTACTGCAATGGCTAGGGTGACTGAAGAAGGAAGAATATTTATGTGAAAATATTTGTTCATTTATTGGGGGGAAAGACTTTCAAGAAAATTCACAATGTATTAATTGAAAGATAAGTTATTCATATTTGTTGCTACAGTTTCACTCAAAGATGTGACCCCCAGCCATATGATCCTCCATTTGTCTTCCAAAACACTTAGGAGGTTAAGCACAATATCTCGATAGTGATGCCTACTCTGCACTGAAATATATGAGCTAGATGTTCCCCCAAAATCCATTTTCTTGCCTGAATAGGCAGCCTCTGTGAGCTGTTTGATAACTGCCTCTTTTTAGTTTTAGCCATGACAACTAAAGCCCTTGCTTCTTAACTCTTTCTATCACAATTCTGGTTCCTAAAGTTCCTGTTGGGTAAGGAATAAAAACAATGACATCCCTCTTATCTTTCATATCCATCTAGTCTTAACTTGTCAGCCACAACTTCTCATCTATTTCTACTCTTGAAAAGATCACTTGGGATATGACATTGCTTTATGTCTTGGGTTTATGTAATTCTTATATTAGCTAATATATAAATATCACTACCATCATCTATGACATCATTTTGATACTTGTCAAAAAATAACATTTACCAGTTATTTTACTTCTCAGTTGATAAAGTCCTAACAAAATCCTGGGATCTAATTTTTTTCTTTATTTTGTATTGTTGAAGGGATGGAGATTCAGAGAGGTTACACCTCGTCAAATTTGCACACCTAGTCAGTGATAGAAGATGAATTTGAAATATTAGACTGAGTCAGAAGAACTTTGAAGAAAATCACTGTCTCTTGCTTAATATTTTTTTTATCCCTTTTAACCAAATTAGCTCATAATACATAGGGACATTCTTATAACTGACAAGGATGATACCACTGAGTTTCATGGTCTTCCCTTCATTTCCTGGTTTCTAAGCATTCCTCGATTAAATCGTTTCTTCTAAAGAATATGTCTCTTGTCTGAATAAATGCTCTCATCTACGTGTTTTGGCCCAGCTATTATTAATGACTCCTCATTTACATAATGTTAGCTGTCTTTGGCCCCAAGTGTGCATTTTCTTCTCCCCCAATCAAAGTATGTAATTACAGCCACTCAGTTTTGATCAATAGCTGATGAATAACTTCAAAGAAAATTGTCTAAAATCATATGCTACAGGGCCAAGGAAGTAGCCCTGAGATGAAGGACTTTTCAATTAGGAACAATTGGAAATATTTATTATTTGTAAAATTGAGTTTCCTGTAGTCCTCTTATGTTTATGGTTATTTATATGATTTATTGAAATAATTCTTCAGCTAAGTTTTAACTGCCATCTTGCTTTATGACATATTTTTTGTTCACTATTAGGATATGTATGTCTCATAATTACTTCTGTAAGTAGAAAAAGGAGCAAAAACTAATCTTAACTTTTATTTCTTTGTGGTATTTTCATATACAAAAAGAGGTTTGTCTGCAAAATTTTATGATATATATGGAAAATAAATTTACTTATGAAAAAATGCCATGCATTATACCAATTCTCAGGCACTTTCGAGCTTCTCTTAAAATAAATGAGGTGAACTTTATTTAGGTGTGATGGGGGACTGGGTGAGTTGTTTTTCTATAGCTAACGGTATAATTTAGGAGGAAGTCAACATGAGCAGCAAACTTGTTGAATCAACATATAGTTAACCTGGGAGAAATGTGCTAGCTCCAAACTTGATTAATTCCAGCATGGAGAAAAATCTTTCCCAAGTCACCTATAAACATTATTACAATAACAGCAGTTTATATGCCACATATTTTGCTTTCTTCATTTTAGAAAATGTGGTTCTGCTATGCACATGTATTATATGTAATATTCCTATGATGCAAAATTATCCCAAGAAACCATATTTGTTTTTATGAATAGAAGGAACTGAGTTATCTCTTCCATAAAAACTTTACTATATAAACCAGCACTATAAATTTAACCCTTTGTAGCCATTTCTAGGATAATAATTTCTTTGGTTGGAGAAAAGGCATAAATTTTATAGGCCCAGTTTTAATGAGGAGTGAACAGTCAAAAATAAAATTTGCAAATTAAGAAAATTTCAGATTTAAAAATTTATGAGCACAAATTTATTGCTATAAACTATAAATCAGTAGTAAAGTTTGTAACATTAGAGATAGATTTCAATATACTGATATTTCAACAATAGCATAATATTTATCCAAATAAAGAAAAGTCTAATTTGAGAGGTTCTGAAAAGAACAAAAGGGAGTAAATTTGGTGGTTTATGTCACTTGAGTTGTCTTTTCTTTTTTTTTTTAATCTCTTTTGAGGCATGATTGACATACAAAAAACCATGCATATTTAATACATACATACACAACTATATATATATATGTACACACACATGCATACATGCATGCATACACACACGCGCACGCACACATACACACACACACACACACACACACACACACATAACCCGAAGATCTTGGGAATAAGTATAGTTTGGTGAAACCATCACCACGATGTTTGCCATAAACATATTCATCACCAACAGGCAATGGATGATACCCCTAATGTGAGGAATCTAAAACTGTCAAATTCACAGAAGAGAAAAAAATAGATGTTCTCAGGGAAAAGGAGGTAGGGGATAATGGATAGGTTTTAGTCAAAGGTCAAATTTCTGTTACACAGATGATAATATCCTGGAGGTCTACCTATAGAAGACAGCCAATTTTATTTTCTAAGTTAGCATCAAGAGAATAGTTTACTTAGAACATGATTCTGTACAACCTGCTATCATGGAAAAATTACCATATATTTTTTTCTTTTATGACATCATTTCCATTGTCATCATTCTGTCTTGTTGTATTATGATAATTTCCTATAATTTATAAACCAATTGTAATGCTTTTTGTCCCTTCTTCCCAACTGCCTTTTTCATTTACTTTAGTTTTCTGAAGTGCCAGAGGCTACCTTATTGTCATTTTGACATTTTACTTTTAGGAAAGGATAAATCCAACTAAATTTGCTTTTATTTAGACTCTTAATAAAACATGAATTATCTATGTAAGGCAGAGATGTTAGAGAAAGAAAACAACCCTAAGAAATGTCTAGTCAATGGCTCATATCAGCTTAGCCTCAGGCGACTAAACTATATATCACATGTAAGTCATCACTTTATGTTTTAAATATATTGAAGGATGTTATAAAACTGAGGCTATATTTTTCCCTAAAACTCAAGATAATTTTATTTCATTCATAATTAAACATATGAAATTTCATTTCATAAGCTAGCTAGTTGTTTTAATCAAAGTTAAGCATCTATTCAAAATTTTGTTTCTGCATGTTTTACATGCCTAAGTATATAGAAGTAAATCTTCTGCCAAAATGATTTTTTGAACTATATCATGATACCACAGTTTAATAAAGCATTTTTAGTGTTCAAAGAAAAGCAGGTCAGATATGTTTGGTTTTCTTTTTGCATTTTATAAACTGAATTGACATCAATGAATGAAAATGTATCGTCACAAAAATTTTACTACATGGAAAACATTTTTCTTAATTTCAATTCATGCATTTGCCTATCAAATCAATATAGACTATCTTGAAAAAATAAATGATCTCTCTTGTTTTCTTTCAACTTCTGGATTCAGAGGTAATATCAAGAGAGAGTTGGATATGATTGTCTGAGGGCTTTAACACAAAGTTTGATCTATTCCAAGCATGTAACTATTGTTCATTAGGTCAATTATCAAAGACCTGGCACTTTGCACAATTAATTATATAATCAAAGCAGTGTAATCCATTATGTTAATGCAGAGCAGAGTCAGTTATTTGTGGTATTGCTTGTATTAATAAGAGGAGAGGAAAGGACAATTCCTAGACGGAAGTAATTGAGTCAAGTGTAGTGTTGAATAGAATAAAAGACTTGCAAAAAAAATCAATGATAATATAATATTTTTTCTGTAGTAATAACAGAAGTATTAAAATTTGGGGCATTTTCTATTAGTAATTATTTTAACACATTTTTAGTAGCAATAATTACCACTTTTTTTTTTGTATACATGTTATTCCATTTTTTATTCCAAAGTTCTCCTAAGAATAAGTAAACATGCACACATTCAAATATAGATCTGTGCTATGTATAAACATTTATGTTTACATACATCTATATATGTGTAGGTTTATCTCTAAATATACACATGCACATTTAGATATGCACCTACATGTGTATTTTTCATTTCATTTTTCAAAACTGTTTTTTTTTTTTTTTCTGTGACTAAATGTCTTGTTATGTTATGGTAGAGATGATAGTGAGGGTGAAAACATTCAAATGAAATTCATATGATATGTATTCCAAATGTCTACTTTCCTTGGAAAAGTGAAAATCTTATCAATAGTAGCTGAAATGTTCTGATTCATATTTCCAATATTCATAGTATATCATTCCAGCTATTTTCTAAAAGAAAAAAAATCCATGTTCTGTAAGACTTATATCTTAAATTTCCTTTAAATTACTGTCAGTGATAGAAATGTTTGTGCTAAAATTTAAAGTTAAGATTTCTTTAGTGATTCATAATTTCCTTTTTTTTCTTTTGCAGTATTTCTTATGCGATTTCATTTAAAAGTACTTAAGTAGTGAAAGTTTAAATTTTGCTTAACACCATCAATGTTTGTATGTGTCAGTGCTGTTTATGTTGCTATTTGAATATGAAACAATAATTAGAAAAGAATAGAAATTAAAATGCCCTCTGGGGAGGACAACTTTTCAGTTAAGGATTTGTGTTTCAGAATCAGAACCAAGTACTCATGCTTTCTCCAGACTCCTGACTTTTGGCAAATTACTAGTTTTGTTACTTCACCTGTGAAAAAGGGAATAACAATATCTACATCACAGTCTTGCTCATCCTCAAGATTAAATTAGAAAATGTGCAGTGTTGTAGGTATAATTCACATTAAATGAAAACCTTTGCTGTTTTCTTTACTATATTTTGAATTATGATGATACCGCAAGACAGATAATCATAAAAATTCAATTTAGCTCACCAAAATCTAAGCAGTTATCTTGTAACTGGTTAAAAAAATAACAGAAAACAATAGCAAACTCAGTTTTTGATAAAGGCTTTACAACCTGCCCCTAAAACAATGAATTTCTTTTTTTTTCTGTGCATAAATAAATTACCAGGTCAAACAAGGTAATCACAGTAATTGGGTATTTAATGGTTCCTTAACGTCTGCTGAATTAATATCGAGCTAAGAATAGTGTGAATGTTAACAAAATGTGAAAATACAGACACAGATATAAACAAATCTCTCTATATATATATACACACATATGTATAGGCACAGATATAGATATAGTATTGTTATTCATAGAAATGCCTGTGAATAGAGAAAGTGTGTAGTATAATTCTACAGAAGACTCGCACTGCCTCAGTCTGTTACAAGTCTTCATTCCAAAATATGTGAAGTTTTTAAATAAATCTATCATTCCGATTCAAGTTATGGAAGGAAAATGTGTCTAAAGAAATCAATTAAATCATATGAGTAGAAAAAAGGGGTGTCAAATTCCATATGTTTATGAAATGGAAAATAATATATATACATACATGTATGCATACACCCATACACATATACATACACACATATATATACACACACGTGTGTGTATTCACACACAAATTTCTCTGGCCAGCCCAGTACACACACACACACACACACACACACAAGCAAGCACTCTCGCACACACATGTATGTATGTATGTATGTATTTTTTCTTTTTTCTATGCACTGGAACTATTTCTGTTGACATATATATTTTAAGTGTCTGCATGAGAATCTTGCTGCCTACAAGAAAACAGCTTCATTGTTGGTGTAGCCTGGCACATTTTGCCTATTCAGCATGTTTGACAGAACAAATAAGTTTGCTTTTGAAACTCTCACCCTGATTTATAAAGAACACTTAATTTGTTTCCTTTTGTTGAACTTCAGATTAATCAACCCAGTATTTTCAAGCTGGCCTTTGAAGGTTCTTCCCTGTTTTTCCCTCAACTGTAATTACTTACTGGGAATTCTTGTGTTCTTTTGAGAGCTTGCAGAAGTTGTGAATAATGGGTTCAGATTGCTGCTGCTTTCCAGCGCATCCTTTTCATAACCTTTTGTAAAGCTTAAATCCCATGTTTTATCAGTGACTTATATTAGTTGTAATCACAATTATGTCCTAAGAAGCCTTGTAAAATTAAAGGAAGAAGGGAAAGGAGTGACACCAGTCTTATGCAGGACCTCTTTTAGGCTTTTTTCTCATTATGTTAACAATCTGCCAAGAGAATGGAGTCAGATCTCGAGAGCAGACTAGATTGATTTACTTTACAGGCCTTTCCACCCAGCCTAATTATTGCATTACGAATAGCAATTCTTTCACCTTATGAAGGAACCCTTTGATTAGTGCCTGCAATACAGGTGCCAGGGTCTGCTATGGTAAGTGCATGTTAACTAGCTCCCCATATCACCGTCAAAGGGCCCTAATGGCACAGAACAGGCGCAGATGCTTTGTTTTATGTATTTCTGAGGTCTCTAAATAAATGTGTCTAGAATAGTTGCAGATAATGATATGTTACTTTTATTGTTAGTTCAAAATACATACACTATATAGCCATGTTCTTAAAAGTTAAACCTCACATAGTCTTTCAGTATGCTTAAATACAGATATGATTCAATATTTTCGATTTTATTTTAGAGAAGAGCATATCTCAAATTGGAAATTCTAGTTGCTATTTGTATTAGTTTTCTGTGACTGCTCTAACAAATGACTAAAAGCTGGGTGGTATAAGTAACAAAATTCCTACAATTCTGAGTTAGAAATCTAAAATCAGCGGACTGTCGGACTCCACTCTCTCTGGAGGGTCTAGTTGGGCCCCTTCCATGCCTCTCTCCCACCTTCTGGTGGTTCAGCAACCCTTGGATTCTTGACATCCACTTCACCTCAGCTTCTTTCTTTATATTTCTTCCCCTTGGATTGTCTCTACTCTGTGTATCTCTTATAAGAAAAATTGTCATTGTCTGTAAGGCCCACCTGGAAAGTCCAGGATGATCTTCTCTAAAGATCTATAATGTTGTAATACCTACAAAGGCCAGGTTTTAAAAATAAACTCACATTCATAGGTTCTTGGGGTTAGGACATTGATATATCTTTTTTGAAGAACACCATTTACCCACTACATCGCAAGGATTGCATGGGGTCAGTGTCCTTAGTAATTTTTCGTGTATCTGCTAGTCGTTAGAAAGTTATTTTCTGTTGTACAAATTAAAGGCTCATTTTAAGATGGAAGTTGTTTCTTATCAAAAATAGGCCGAGAGGAAAGTAATACCAATCTGTTAAAAAAAAAAAGGGAGAACATGATTTCCTTTATAAGAGATTGAGATATGAAAGAAATAACACTAGTGCTTTTAATAGTGAAATAAAATGATCAATTGCTTAAAATTAAAGAGTATAAAAATACCATGTTTTAAAGTAACAGTTCTCAATTATTGATGAATTTAACTCCTCCACCCATCCTTGTGGGAACATTCTGTAAGTCTAAACTTTTGTAACAAAATACACATAACAAGAATTTACCATTGAAATGATTTTTGAGTATACAGCTCAGATACATTAAGTATGTTCACCTTGTTGTGCAAACATCACCACCATCGGTTCTGGAACTTACTCCTTTTCCTGAACTGAAACCTGCACCCTTTTAACAATAATTGCTCATTCCTCCCTCTCCATGAAACCTGACACCTTGATTCTGTTTTCTGTCTCTATGACTTTGACCTCTCCAGGTCCTTCATTTTGGTGGAATCACGATATTACCCCCTCAGCATCTGGCCTACTTTGCCTAGCATAATGTTTGCAAGGTTCATCCATGTTGTAGTATGCATCAGAATGTCATTCCTTCATGAGTAATATCCTTTTGTATATATATACCACTTTTGGCATTTGACTTGTTTCCATCTTTTAACTAGTGTGAGTTTCCATCTTTTATCTAACGCTGTTATGTTAGTTTACAAATATCTGTTCAAGTTTCTTCTTTCAAATATTTTGGTCATATACCCAGAAGTGGAATTGGTGGGTAAGACAGTAATTATTTGTTTAATTTTTTAAAGAACTGACACACCATTTAAGCAATTTTTATAGTCATGACTAGGAATGGCAGTGTTACAAGACCTAGTGGATAGAAGCTAGACTTGCTGTTAAGAGACCGAAATATGTAGAAGAGCAGTATCTCCTATGAGTAAAGGGTTCTCTGGTCCAGAATATCAATAGGTACATGTTACTGTTGAGAAGTTTTGTTTTAATGAAATCTTGAGTTAAGAGTGTACTTAATGCTATTATTTTTACTTTTCCAAATATTGTCAGAGTTGTGGAATGCTGCATTTTATAGTTCTGTAAATAATACTTCAACCATAAACATTATATGGCACAATTTATTTTTCCCTATGAGAGAGAAAACTTTCTTTCCTAATGTTGTATTCTATAATATTGGTTTAGTTAGTGGTCAGTGAGGATTGCTGCTCAACTATATTGTGTTCCCTTGTGTTTCTTTTTATTTGTAAGTTTCAGAAACTAATTAAGTCATGTGTAAGGACTAGTATTATTAGTGTTTTAATTGTTAAATTATTTGTCATTTCTAAGGACATAGTTTAATAACTTCTACCTTCCCCTTACTTAATCAATATGTTCTTAATGAATGTATTCTCAAAACCTTGTGGGAAAAAATTAATCAACAAGGTTCAGAAGAGAAACTACTTTATAGAAAATAAATCATTTAGTACTCTGGGGGGTCAAACATTTTAGATCTAAAAGTTATATCAGATTGTAGAGGTCCCAGCTATGCATGGAACTGTATAAGTGTTACTGCAAGGAACCCACAACCCATCTTTCATTGTTGAGGAAACTGATGTTTAAGGAGATTCATTATGTTCCTCAAAATCAAACAGAAATGAGTTCTATGCTCAGTAAACTCTAAAGGTCCTTTATATTGAAGGGGGCCACTTCAGGACTCCTGATTCACCTTTCTTTTTACAAATGAAAACCCAAAGGCCCAAAAAGTTTTGATGTAGCTAATGTTGCCAAACAAAGACCAAACCTAGCTTCCAGTGTTGTGTATTATGCAGGATGTGAATCAATAGAATCTCTGCTATTCACTTCTTGGTCCAGGCTAAGTGACTGCTCTTCCTCAGACAGATCCTAACTGTCTGGACAGATAACAAAATTTTCCTTTCAAGTTGGAAGTACATGGGGTCTCGTTGGTGGTGCAAGGGGTTAAGTGTCAGCACTCTGAAGCTATAGCTAGCTGCTACAGCATGAGTTCGATCCCCAGACAGGGAGCTGACCCACATGATGCAGCAGACCTCTCCTATCTAGCCCACTGCTCCCCTCAGCAGTATATTTCCATCACTCTGACTGTTCTGCTCCCCACTCTGTTTCTGGCAAATCCTCCCCACACACATACACAACTCTGGCCTACACCCCTGCTCCTAAAAAAAGAAATAAAGAAATAAAGTCAGAAGTACAGGTTTCCATTAGATCATTCCCTTTACAAATTAGAGGTAAAAACAAATTGTGTCTACAAACATTTAATTACACAAAAGAAGAGTTTCATGGCTTATTATTAATGAAAACTTCTTTCCAAGCAATCCAGTTTGCTGTTGGAAAGTCAAATTGTTGCCCAATAAGAGTGATGGTTTGTGTAAACATAAATTAAGGCATAAATACAACAGAAGACCAAGTGGACAAAAGAGGAATACTTCCGCTTAAGGGAAAGGTTAGATTATATTTATTATGTCCGGCAAGATTATAAATATGGACATTATTGCAAGATGGCCACCTTATGTCTTTTCTAAAATAGAGGGTGACAAAAAGCTCAGATTAATATTTCAGTTATTTTTCATAACAAAGATTGCATGATTATCAAAAAGCACATCAGCGATTACTGAAATATTGAGTTGTAACATAAATGAAACTTCAGTGATGATTTATTACAATTGAAAATCATTTTTCTTTCGGTGTTACAATCTCAGAAAAGTGATTTTAAAAAAATCAACCAGATTCACATGTCACTGAGAGTGTATTTTTAATTACTAGTGAGTTTTAATCAGTGTATAAGTCTTCTTTTTAATCACCAATGTTTCACAAGTTTACGTGATTTAAAAGATAATAAAGGTTTTTACAATATGAGATGGATGACAACTTAAATCTACTGTGTTTATTCATCATGTTCATAGTTTCTGAGTCATGATAAATGCAATGATAATGCAAAAAATGTTATAATTGATTTTTTTAAAGATTTATTTATTTTTGTATACAAGCTGGGGTGCAGGCCAGAGCTGTGAGGCAGTTGAGAGGGTTCACCAGAGACAGAGTGAGGAGCAGAACAGGCAGATCGACCGAAATACTCTGATGAGGGGAGCAGCAGGCAAGGCAGGAGAGGTCTGCTGTGCCTTGTGGGAATCTCCCCGACCAGGCATCAAACCTGCGCCGCAGTTGCCCACAGCTCCACAGCGCTGCTCTTAACCTGTTTTGCCACCTGGGAGGCCCGAAAGGTTCTAATTGCTTCTTAATATTTATTTTTAATATAAATCATTTAGATTGATTTTAACCACATAAAGAAAATTTGGAAATGTTCATAACAATATAATAACACATTTAATCACCTCACTTTTAAACTAATGTATGAACCATGTTTAATCTCATTTTCAAGCTCAGTTAGGAACATTAAAGTTGACACTTTGTAACCCAGTCTTCTAACAGTGGGAACTGTTGTGGCTTCCATAACCTAGCATTTGTAAATAATGTATCAATAAACATTTGGGGGCATATAAATTTTGAGTTCATGGTTTGATGTTAATTGTTTAGAAGCTCAATTGTGGAGTTTATACAGTATTTCCAATTTGAATTTTTAAAGGTAGGTTTAAACCACATTCCAAAATAGTTTCACCATTTACATACCCACCAACCATGTATGAGGTTACCCTTCTTTCACATCCTCTCCAGCACTTGTTTATAGAGATCTGTTTAATAATTTTGTATCCATTGTCACAGGTGAGAGGTGATATCCACTATAGTTTAGACTTGCATTGTCCTTATTAAAGTGATGTCAAATAATTTCCATGCATCTTTTCAACTTCTAGGTATCCTCTTTGGAGAACTATCTATTCAGATATACATTACATTTATTATTTTTTGTTTGTTTCTTTTAAATTGAATAAGTTTTATATATATTGGATATTAATCCTTTGTCTGTTTTGCATAAATATTTTCTCCCATTCCATAAGATATCTTTTAAATCTACTTATATTTTCTTTCCCAGCATAAAAGTTTTTCATGCATTAACCCCAATTGTTTAGTTTTTTTTTATTTCCCTTGCTGTAAAAGAGTCCCATCTCCAAAAAATCTTTATCATTGATGTATTGAAATAATCTCCAATGTTTTCATTATGTATTTTTGTGTTGTGAATCTTACATCTAAGTCTGTAACCTATTTCAAGGTTATTTGTGTGTGTGGAGCTAGAGAATGGTACGTCTTCATTCTTTTATATGTTGATCCAATTTTCCTAGCAGCATTGGTCAGAAACAATCTTTAGTCCTTGTCATAATTTAGGTATTGGTATATTTGTGATTTATTTCTGGACTTTTGTTCTGTTCCATTGACCTATGTTTCTAATTTATTCCAATACCATACACACACACACACACACACACACACACGTGTGTGTGTGTGTATAAATATATATATAAATATATATAAATTTTAACTTCTTTGGGATATAGTTTAAAGTCAGGTAATATGGCTTCCCAGTTTTACAGTGATATCAATATAACAAAATTATTGATTAGATATTTAAGTAATGAGTTGTAATCTTTAAGGAGTGCTCATATATTTAATTCAGCAAATAGTTATAGACCATCTGCTGAGTGCCTGTTATTGTTTAAATTGCTGGAGATGCAAAGATGAATGAGAAAGACCTTTTAAATAGAAAAGTTTCTTAGTGCCTCACTGGCGGTGCAAGGGGTTAAGTCTCAGCACTATGTCAGCACTATGAAGCTATTGGCAGCCACTGAAACACAAGTTTGATCCGCAGACGGGAACTAAACCACAAGGTGCAGCAGACCCCTCCTGCCTGGCCCACTGTTTTCTTCAGCGGTGTATTTCAGTAGATCCACCTGTTCTGCTCCCCACTCTGTCTCTGGTGAATCCTCTCATCCCTCACACCTCTGGCCCACACCCCAGCTCTTGTATGCATAAATAAATAAAATAAATCTGTTAAAAAGAATAGAAAAAATTCTAAAACCTATGATATAGTTTACGTGTGGCTACTTTACTCATCTTCCATAATAACTGTTTAAGATAGTTAACATATGAAAGTAATGATTTTTTTGAAAAGTGGGCTTACTGGTGCATCTCATTTGTATGAGAGTAGCTATAAGTTAATGCTTAATATCTCCTGCCCATGACACAGTCAATACAAACCAAAATGCTTTCCATGAAGGATAAATAAATTCAGCTTCAGTTGTGTGATGCCTTTCCCATAACTGACCTTGTAAATTAACTTGTCTGTAACCCACACTGTTGTTTTCTGATATTTTGGTTTATGTTGAGCATCTGACAGCCCCTTAGGCAAAACTCTGTGCATAGCCACTATTAGCAAGGTGTTTGTGCTCTGGTAATGCATTTCTTCAAGTCATATTATGTTCAGGATTTTATTACAGACATCTATTATAGAAATTCAGATAAGATCCTTTCAGCATTGAGTTGCAACATTACCCATAGATACTTTTATTTTCATTTATTGAATACCTTCAACTGATGGTTTAAAAGCATTTGTAAGCAACAGGACATTGTCTAGATTTTTCAGCTAGCATGTCCTGAGTGTGTGTCTTATACTCCAGCCAGCAAAGCTGCTAAATGATATCTGTAAATTCTACCTTCCTTTCTTTTAATTTTGTGGCATTTCATAGTATTTGTGAGGTAATATATCACTGGAGACATGTCAGTGTATTCTTTTCTCTTTTCTAAACTGTTAACCGCAACACTCCCATCATTTGAGATAAAAAAGGGTCTTTTTTTAAGATTTATTTATTTATGCATACAAGCTGGGGTACAGGCCAGAGGCATGGGGCGGTGAGAGGGTTCACCAGAGACAGAGTGGAGAGCAGAATAGGCAGATTGACGGAAATACACTGCTGAGGGATCAGCGGGCGAGGCATGAGAGGTCTACAGCACCACGTGGGAATCTCCCCGGCCGGGCATCAAACTGGCGTCTTGCTGATGACAGCTCTGCAGCACAGCAGCGCTTAACCGCTGTGCCACCAGAGAGGCCTTAAAAAAGAAAAAAAAAAGGGTCTTATAGGTGGAATAAGAATTCCCTAGCTGCCACTTCTACTTCATGTCCCTGATATCACTGGTCAACATTGAGATCGTTACTGACTTAAAAAGACCTTAATCTGTAGTTTCTTGGTGTGCTGAACATGAATATAACCATGAAAAAATTTTATTAGCTCTCGTTTTGAAGATATTTCATATAATTCATTTTGTATGTTTCACCATGTACATTTATCCAGTAGGACTGCAACAACATCCCAGATCAGCCTAGAATGATGTAATATTGCATCACATTGCATAATACTACCATCATGCACACATCATCGAGAGTGGATTGCATCATTTTCTGATGCAATGCAATACTACTGCAAGGTGGCTGCTGAAGTAAGCTGACTTCAGCAGTGCACTAGATAAAGCCCTGTTGGAAAGGTCAAGCATTGAAAATATTTCAGACTTTGTGCAAGACAGTATAAGCTACTGTTCCATAGAACTGTTATTATTTTATCCATTTAGGCACAATACAGAACAGTAATGCCTCAAAAGTGTGTTAAAAGCATGGACAATTTCTGCTCTATTTGTGGGGAAGTGACATTTGCCAACCAGAAGAAAAGTATCACTTCTCAAGTGAAGAAGGCTTATCATCTTGATTTTGGATGCAAGTTTGGTGACCAAGAAAAGCCTTGGGCCCCGTATAAATGCTATGCTACATGCAACAGCTTTCACAGTGGTTAAATGGCAAAAGACTATCGATGCGGTTTGCAGCCCCCATGGAGTGGAGAGAGCCAAGCAACAATCAGCATGCAGTGATCCAGATTTTCACTGTGGTGTATCATCAACCCCACACAGATTAACACAGGAAGAACTAAATGACCTGGTTCATGATTTGGACTTAGTCAAGAACAAGGCAGAATTTCTAGGATCAAGACTCCAACATTGGAATCTTCTAGAAGAAGATGTCACAATTACTTTAGATCAAAAGCACCACCAGCAGTTGGAGCCTTCCTTCAGAAAGGAAAGTACTCTGTTATTCTGTTCCGATATTGAGGGCCTCATGAATGCCTTAGAAATCATTCATGCCCCCACATGCATGGAGACTATTTCTAGACTCTTCAAAACTGAATCTTAAGGCTGTGCTTTTGCACAATGGAAAATGCCTTCCATCTACTCTATTCCTGAACTGCTGTACAATAGACAACTGAAGAAATCTAAGAAGTAGTATATGACTCGATTTTTTTTACAGTAATTAACCGTAGGCCTATTACTATTGGCATGCATTTTGTAATATAAACATCAATTTATTGCAGATTACAAAAATACTAGAGCCAAAATTAGAATTCGATGGTCATATTCGTGTTGAGCACATACAAATTGATAGGAAATGACTAATTTTATTTCAGTAACATGAATTTTGTAAAAATTTGTTGACCAGTGTATTAGGACTAGAGAGTTAGCTCCACCTACAAACATATTTGTAATTTATCATGTGGCTATATTACATATTTATACTTAGAAGGCACAATTTGACCTATTCTATACACAATTTGAAAAGGTATGAAGTCAGGCAAAACAATTTTCTTAATGAGAAAACAGCTCTAGGGCATTTTGATATATGAATTAGCAAACTGACCATAAAAAGCATCCACATAAACATTCTAATTTTTTCAATTAAAAAGAATGGACTTAATAAAATCATGAGTAATGAATATTTAATAAATAATTTTATTGCCAAGTATTTATTGGTAGTTAACTATGCTCAAGTCACAGTGATATATTCCTCCTTAAAAGTCCTTTTAACTTTCTATTCTTGTTTGTGGGTTCTGTAAGAATCTTAGATGGAAGTGTTATTTTCTTAGCATAATAATATAAAAAGCTTGCTGAAAAAGAGAGTCCTACTGGATAATATAAAAAGCTTGCTGAAAAATGTCTAAGAAATGATTTGTAATTATATATATATTAGATTGAGGTTCTAAAAATTTAAAACTATTCAAAGTTTTTGCAAACAAGTATAATGCTACATATCTGATCTTAGCAGGAAAATGTTATTTCAATCATAGATGAAGAAAATAATGTCCATAAAGTGTAGAACATTTTGACAAGATGACATGGTTTTTGATAGACCTGGATTGGAACTTGTGCCTCCTGCTATCTAGATAAATGCACTTCATAACTTATTAGTTTGATTCTGTTCTATGCTTTAAATGAGTCCACCACGGAGGGTTTGATTTCTTTTTAATTATTATAGTAGGTTTTGGCACCCACTTTTATTGTTTTCAGTGTTTCATATTTAGTTCCTTGTATTGTAAGATATTTATACACATCTTAATTAATTCTCCCTTTATATCACCTAATGTGCCCAGTTACGTTTCATGTTGGTTAACTGTCTAGTGACAGATTTTTATACAAGGCTATTCTTCTTGATTAGAAATTATATATAATTGCTTTGTCAGTATATCTCTAAATTGTGTAATGCTTGGCATATTTTTAAACAAAAATTAAAGGTACTTCTAAATGTTATTGAAGCTTCTATAATGTCTGAGTTATATTGCTATGCCATAACTAAGTGTATTTGTGAAAAATACTGTATGATATATTACAGTGAATTAAAACATAAATGTATGGTTTTTATTTAGATTGGATTGTGTGATTGTTTTCAAATACATTGCTTGCATTTGAATTGCAACTTAATATCATAGAACATAAAAATCATAGCTCAGAATATCATTTTCATCAATATCTTTTATATAAACTTTAATCAACACCTGTAGGGTGAACATAATTATTTCCTCTCAGAACTTCTTGAGTGTTTTATTGGAGATGAAAAATACTGGATCGTCTAATAATATGATACTTCTAGTCCACCAAAATCAAGAAAGGTTCCTTCATTTTTCAATAATTTATAAATTATTTTTCAAGGAAATGTCTTTCTTTGAAATCCTGGCATGTTATACATTGAAAATAAGGCTCTAGTTTTAAATTTCCTTCAAGGGTAGCTGATGTTTATTCAGAGTAACAAAATTGAAGAGTAACAATATTACTCCATGATATAAATAGAGGCTTATATCAGAACAACTATACTTAGAGTAAGCATCAACTATTATACTTGTTATTGATTTATACATTAATTTTTATTAATTTATTTTTACTTATGCATGCATACAAGTATGGGGCTGTAGACCAGAGATGTGGGGTATGAGAAGATTCAATAGAGATAAAATGGAGAGCAGATCAGGCATCTACTGAAATGTACTGCTGAGTGGAGCAGCAGGCAAGACAGGAAAGGTCTGCTGTGCCTGGTGGGTTAGCTCCCTGGCCAGAGGTCGAACTCATGGTGCAGTGGCTGGTGATAGCTTGATAGTGCTGAGACTTAAACCCTGCACCACCAGAGAGGACCCAATAACTATTTTTTTAGAAAACATTTTTTAAGCATTAAATGGAAATTCAGGAGACTAATTCTCCATGGCTCAATAGCCTACCCAGACCTATGGATGAATTACATGGAATATGTTCCACACTCACCAAATGTTGTTCAGGTTCAACGACATAACTGCCACAGCATCTCCCCCCCCCCCAGTGAAACACTTACCTTTATTCTGAAAAACGTCATATTTTCAGTGAAACTAAACAAAAAGAGCCTAAGAAATATACTGATTATTATATCAAATATATGACTTTAATATGTAATTTGAAAACATATTGTTATCATATTTTGAATGCTATGGCATTGAACACTTTTAAAAATATAATGCATGTTTTCTTTCTCTTGTTCTTGTTCTTTTCTAAAGAACTCTAATTTCAATGAGTATAGACTATGTGGGTTTATTTTTCCAACCATGATTATAGTGATTAAGTTTATTTTTCCTCTGAGATATCATGACAGATATTATAGTAATTTTCAGATGCAAATGCATCTATGTTTAAGTAGCTCCAATTGCTTATCACATAAAAAGTTAAAATAATCAGGAAACACCAGATATAGTTGTTCACTTTTTAATCCTGCAGGAATAAAACACAGAGGACAGTTGCTTTGACAGTGTCCTGAACCAGGTGTTATTTCTTAGCATTCTTTAAGCACTCCATAAGGACAGGAATTCCATATTTTCTAGTATTGTCAACAGAAGTACACAACAGCTCAAAATATTTAAATTTGGGTAAAAGAAATTGTTTAAAGCTTTAAAATTGTTAATAATTTAAACAAATTTATTGCATTATGTCTCAGGACCAAGTCCATACGATTACTGATATATCCGCATGGTGTATAGTTGAGGACAGATGTCTTGCTTGTTTTTTTTTTTTCCTTTTTTTTTAATTTATACATACAAGCTGGGGTACAGGCCCGAGGCGTGGGGCGGCGAGAGGGCTCACCAGAGACAGAGTGGGGAGCAGAACAGGCAGATCAGAGGTACACTGCTGAGGGGAGCAGCGGGTGAGGCAGGAGAGGTCTGCCGCACCATGTGGGATTCTCCCCGGCCGGGCATCGAACTCGTGTCGCCGGCTGCCGACAGCTCCACAGCGCAGCGCCCAACCGCTGCGCCACCAGGGAGGCCCTTGCTTGTTTTCTAGCACCTGGGTAGACTATTCATTGGGCTGCTTTAATGCTGAGCAAATACTAATATGTGCATCACTAAGAAATGTGTTCAGTTGTAGGAAGGATTCAAGAAAGCAAACAGAAAACTCATTTCTGTCCCTGGTTTTGACATATGTCAGTCATGATGTTTTGCCACCTCAGTTTCACTCAGTAACCATAAAGCTTCAGCTATAGCAACTTTTTAAATTCCCTTTTCTGACATACCACAGTGCATATGGTTAGAGCTCTCCCCTCTGTTTCCATAGTCCTTTATGCTACAGTAAATCCTTTGATGTATTGTTATACATTTTAACTGTAAACTTCTGAAGAGCAAGAAATGGCTTAAATGATTACTTAATCCTAATACCAGCAAAAATGTAACTGGTTACATTTTGTTTTTGTGGAAAGAATAAGTGAATGATCACTAAGTTATCTTCCAGTTCTGAAAATCTACTAAATTCTATCTGGGTTATCACCAGAGTCCTTTCTAATTATAAAATTTAAAAGAAAAATGAAAGTCTACATTCATTTACTGCAAATGTAGATCTTTTTTTTTAAGTAACTTTTGCCCTCTGACTGCTGTATGGTGATGGTATACAATTTGATACAAAAAAGTTATAATCCATCACAAAAAAATATTAGAATATCAAATTTTAAATAACTCTGTGTGTCACATACTGAATTCCTACTTAGAAGGGAATGATAGCTAGTCTCTGCTTAAACACAGTTGTTTCTTATGCTGCATAGTCTATCCAAGTATTTGAATCACTTTTTATAGACATCTCTCTCTGTTTTATTTATGTCGGTTTTATGTGGTCCAATTTTGTAACCAAGTCAGTCCTCAGATTTTGAAGTTGTTTTTAATCTTCACAGGATAGATTTCTTTTAATTGAAAAGAAAATACTCAGAATATATCTTGAGGCACAGTTGTTAAAAAAAAAAAAAAAAAAAACAATGAAGAAACATTCAATAAAACTTAAACCTGTGCCCTGTTTTCTCTCAAGTGGATAGTACTGTTTTGTCAATAGCTCCATCTGCAGACCAGGGATAGCTTGTGAATCTTGCTTAGAGATCAGGTTATAAAGAACCAGCTCTCAGCTAGCAGTTCTCTATTAAAATTTGATTTGAAAAACATCACTTGAAGACACCTTCTTGAGGCTAATTTTTTAGCAATGTCAGGTTTTATATGATCTGAGAGGATAGCTGTAGGCTCTGTCAATGGGAATTCATTGGGAGATAGGGGAGAGAAGGAAAAGGAAGCAATAACTATTGCTGAAGGCCTGCAATCAAGCACAATAAACTCTTCAGTCAGCTGTTTAAATAAGTACACAGCAAATTAATTTTTTTCCTTTTTTTTCCTGCAGAAAATTGATTTATCTGAACATTTTCCCTCATGAAGGCAGTTTCTAAGCTGTCATGTATTCAACACTCTTTCCTTAGTGATGTGAGTGAGAGCAGTTCAGTTTCCACTGCCAACACTATAATTTCAGTGGTTTAAATAATATGTGCTCCTAACAGTATTGTCAGCAGTGATTCCACAGTGAAGGAGGTGGGGAGGGGATGACTTTAAGCCATGCTCAAATGTATTTTCTATTGGGGGGGTCTCTAGCTGTGGAACACTAGAGGGCTGTATAAGTCCTATTTTCAGTAACTTATGGCACTAGATTCCTTGAGTAGGTGGGGTTTACATAAATTATAATCAAGCCTCAGTCTTTGAAAATACAAATATAACAGCAGAATTCATGAAAATAATCTTGTGGCTACATATATCCCTATGTGTTTCCCTTTTTATAGTGTATTTTAACACATAATTACTGTATTGCGAACATCTGTTTATTGAATCTATGCGACCTTACCCTAATTTTAAAATTTCTATAGATTTTTCCCATATAGCCACTAGAGGCAGTATTTTCTTACATAATTAATATATTTATAATGGAATACATTGACAGGAGGATGCAAAAGCAAAAATGATGAATTTGCTACTTTGTGTGTCATGTACATAACAGCAGGCCTGTTAGGAGGCTGAAATGGCCTCATAGCTGAGAAAATGCTTTGAAAATATATAAATGCTATAAAATTGTAAGATGACTATATTTATTGCTATTAATCCTTACATTACCATGGTATAATGACTTTGAGATAGTGGTTTCTGAACAATAACATACAGACTTAGATTAAGGAAAGTCTTGTTGGTGAAGCAATTCCGAAACAACATCACAAAGAAAGATTGCTCTCCTATAGTTTATTTTTTTACTTCAGTGCTTATATATATCAACTTTTAGGTTCAAGGAAATATGAGCCTTCTACTTTTATGCTCATGATAAGTAGGTATCAATACTTTGTACACCTCTGTACTTAAATACTGTTTTAAAAGTAGAAAAACACTTTACACAGACACCCACACATACAGTCCCTGTTCATTTATAAACACTAAGAATAGTGATGAGATAAAGAAAAGCTTTAGCGAAGGAGAAAGAAATACATGGGCAAAATCTCCCAGGCAGAAAAGAAAAAGACAGGCTTCCATAACATAAACTTTGAATTTGAAATAAAGAATTTTCAATGTTATCTTGTAGAGCCTGTGCTATAAACAATGGGGGCAGAAAAAAGTTTAGCTATCTTGAAGAGAGTAAGCTGACAGTACAAAATGAAAGGTGTGAAAGGGAGCTAAGTTGAGAACTCTTGGCCATTTCACCAGGATTTTAAATAAATGGTGTCAATTTCCATGGGTGGGTATTAAATTGACAAAGAGTAGGGAGTATGGGGACGAAAGTCATGTGACTTTGCTTGGGTTTGTAGAACAATTCACTCCAAACATATTTGGTTGCAGAGTACTAGACACTAAATTTCTAAAAGTCAATAGAATATATAGTTGTGGATGTTCAATAGGCAAGGGGAAATACTGTACTGAATATGCCAAAGAAGTCACAATTAGGTACTTAGAAGTGGGAGAAATCCATGTAGAGTGATAATTGAGCTTAAATTAAATGAAAAAATGTGAGAATATGTTAAAGCATCAATGAAGGAAGAAGACGGCCTCATGAAATATATTTTTGCAGGATGTGGAAGTAAAAAATCACTTTAACAGAAGATAAAACAGTGGGGGAGAAAGTGAGAAAAATACAATGGTGAAGTATACATCAATGAAGCAAAATTTTAAAGAATGGTTGCTTTATATTTTCAAATTCTAAGGAATAGAAAATTCTTATCTCACAAGCTCTGGACGTAACTCAAGATTGTTACCATCTATCCTGTCAAAGTATTTCTGAGCTTGAATCAAGCATATTTTCCACTAGGTCATATAAACAATGTTCACATATTAGAGCATATGATTGGCTCACAACAATTGTTTGTATTCTGCCAGAATACCCTGTGTCTCATGAGTTACCTATAGTTCATTTTGCAATTGCCCAAACTGAATTTGACCTTACTTTATATGGGAGCTCTTTGTGTCTTTCTTTGGTCACAATTAGAACACAAATCTTTTTCTGAATAGCCTTTTATAACATTTCTGCTTTTCTCTTTCAATCATTTCAGATTTAGGTTTGGAAGTTACTTCAGTTTGGAAGTCATTACAATTTGACAGTATTTTGGAGAATATTCTATGCTGAGTGATGATCACCCTGCTAGTCCTGTACTCTGTCTGAAATGTTGCCTCCAAAGAAGAGAATACTCTCTTCTTTGAGAGTCAGGGAAGCCTCTCTTCAAATCCCAGATCTGCCATTTATTTACAAATTACTCACTTAGGGCCTCCCTGGTGGCCCAGGAGTTAGATCTCAGCACTATCACCACCATGGCCAGAGTTCAATCCCAGGTCAGGAATCTGACCCATATATGGCACTGCAGACCTCTCCTGTCTTGCCTGCTGCTCCCCTCAGCAATGTATTTCCATCAATCTGCCTGTTCTGCTCCCCACTCTCTCTCTGGCGAATTCTCTCACCTCCCACACCTCTGGCCTATACCCAATTGTTTACACACAAACACACACACACACTTATTAAAAATGTGATTAAGTTGTAGGATGTACAAAATGGTCACACTACCATTTGCAGCCCTATTCACATAGACATAATACATAGACATAAAATAAAAGTATCTTTTCTAGAGTATAAACAATATTTGCTTGTCCTATTCTTTTTGCAGCATAAGGAAAAACTGGGATTAACAGTTCTTTTAATTGTAAACATTTTGAGCTTAAGGGTTGACTTCTTAGGAGGAACTCTAAGTATCTTAAGTAATACTGCATTAATCGCATGCCCTTAGAGTATTAAATAACCAGGCATCTCACAATTATTTAATTTCAACTATTGTTTAAAAAGACCTTAACAAATTTCCTACAAATAAATGTGAGTTAAATAACTAAATGAAATAAAATGCAATTATGTTGATAAAGTATGTTTCAAGCTCTCATAACTACAGTTAGAGCTAATAATATTTTCTAAAATATGAAATGAAAAATAATTTCTTTCTATGTACATAAACAAATATAAGATTTTAAGGGAACTATATTCATGTAAATTGGGGCCTATCTGTGACACAGCTTAGGAAGAATCTTTTTCCCTTTCTTTTATATTGTTTTTCAGTGAGGATCATACTTACCAAGACAATCACACACACACAAAAAAAAAAAATCACAAAAAATGAGAGCTACTTTATAAATAAAACAATGTTCATGAGCAAAACTTATAACTCAATTCCTTTTTGAGATTAAAGAGAGAAGTCCTATACTTCTAACTTTAAGAATTTTCATAGCTGTAATTTAATTGTAATTGTTCAGGAAAATGCCAATCAAAATGAAAATAGGTAAAAAAAAAATGTATATCACCAAGTAACACTGAATAATGATGTGACTGTGAACATTTTAGAAGACTAATTTGTAGTGTTTAATTTTGTTTATTGTCATGACACTTCATCAAAAGCCACCTTGAGAAAAATGTCATTGTTTAGTGATAATGATGACCATAGTCATGATATTGTACCAATGATTTGGCATACAAACAATAATTTACATATAAATTATATTTGAATTTACAAATGAAAAACTAAGGTTTGAGAGAGTTATATTATTTGTCAAAAGGTAAAATCATTTACATGCAACCATGTCTTCTAACTTTAAGCCTGTGACTTATCTTTCTTGTAGCCAGTTTGCCACCTTTATTTTTAGATACTCACTACTATTCCTTTCAAAAGAGTCGTGATTTTAATTCTACTGCGATATTCTTGGCATCTTAGTCTGTCTTCATATTCTCATAAATACATACACATATTTTGTTTATATATGTGTTAATATTTATGCACATATATTTATCTATACATTTATGTATGTTTATATATATGTGTATAGAGTATATGTATGTGTATATGTGCATATAGCATATATATATATATATACTTATTTTCCAACAAGAAGAGAGAAGCCAGCAAACAAAACTGAGGGATAAATACAGTAATGATTTTCGGTACCTGAGAGCTAAAGACAAATAATCCACCTGGTCAAAACTATGTGACCACTGCTTGAGATTTTTTTTTGTTTCTCATACTTGTACATTTATTTGATATCTTCATATTTTACTTTCAGTGATTAAGAGCTTTCCAACAAATTATTTGATTTGTGCTAAGAATTTCAAGTGTTTGTTCATTTATTGACAAGTACAATTGTAATAATAAGTGGGTGAATCGGAGAAATGGTCAATTACACAGACTAGCCAATGCACAATTATAATTAAAAAATAGGACTATTAATTCGCTAAGTTGTAGGATTCAAGTAAAAGACTAGAATAAGTTGTCCTTTATATTCTTGGACTGTCTAATAGCTCCAGGAATTTCCCAGTTGTGACTAAGTCAAAGTTTTTTTTTTTTGTTTTGTTTTTAAAATAATTTTGTACTATGTGTAAATCATTGTGCTAGTTATTATTAAAAAGCACTAGATGGGGCCTCCTTGGTGGTGCAAGAGGCTAAGTCTCAGCACTATGAAGCTATCTGCAGCCACTGAAGCACAAGTTTGATACCCAGCCAGGGAGCTTCCCACATGGTACAGCGGACCTCTCCTGCCTCACCCACTGCTCCCCTCAGCAGTGTATTTCAGTCAGTCTGCCTGTTCTGCTCCCTGCTGTGTCTTTGGTGAAGACTCTTACCCACCTCCCCACCCCTCTGGCCTATATCCCAGCTATTGTACGTATAAATAAATATATCTTAAAAAAAATAGCTCTAGAAGTGGGACTCCCTGATGGCCTAGGGATTATGGCTCAGCGCTACCACCATGAAGGCCTGAGTTAGATCCCCGGCCAGGGAGCTAACCCACATGGCACAGCAGACCTCTCCTGTTCCACCCGCTGCTCCCCTCAGCAGTGTATTTCAGTAGACCTGTCTGTTCTGCTCCCCCCTGCTCACTCTGTCTCTGAGGAATCCTCTCACCCTTCCCACACCTCTGGCCTGCATCCCAGTTCTTCTATGCAAAAATTAAAAAAAAAAAAATTACTAAAAGTAGCAGGAAAAATGCCTTCTTTTTATGTAGTGAAGAGTTAAAACCCATTTTCAGCTTCTGAGCTATTTAGGAATGGTCTATTTAATTTTGAATAGTTAAACCATAAAATATAGAATACTATTAATAAGTGATTTTGTAAACAATTCTTATGATTCCTTACACTTAAAATATCTCCGCGAACTACATTCCTTTAGTTCTTTTAGAGAAATGGGGTAGGAATGAGGACTTGGATTTGGATTTGAAGGATGGTTAAATTTGCGTACACAGGGATGAGGGAGAAAGACAACAGTTTTGCTTTACAACTTTGAACAAGGAGTTGCAGATCAAGGTAAAGATTAAGCCCCTATCCTCCATGTGCTCACACTCAGACTTTAAACCTGTCATCCACTCTTTCCTCTATGTGGATTTTCATACAAGTTCTTTTTTCTTCTTAGCCTGTTTCCTCGTCTGTAGAATCAGAATGATAAAACCTATCTCTTTTGGTTGGTGTGTGGATACATGAAGTGAAGCACTTAAACACAGTCCCTGCCAACACATTAAGCGCCAGCTGTTAATATCAAGCTAAGGTCTGTGGACGCATCCATTGAACTGGAGTTCAGGGGTCATGGCATTTGCAAAATGAGATCTTATGATGTCTGCAGTGTAGTGTTCATGGTGGAGGAGGGGAATTGGGAACAGTTGGAAGCTTCTCTCAATTTTGCTGTAACTAATGCCTGCTAGCTTTTGAAGCCAATGTGGTATTGGATCACTCCATTGAGGGCAACAACTAATGACTGGTGAAAAGCCTGACTTGTCAGTTGAACCATGTAAATTGACGTGTGTTTGGACTAACCTGGTGTTAGGCACATAGTTTGGGAGTGTCTATGGGAGTGTCTATGGACAAAACAGGGGAAAAAAAAACAAATGGAAGTGTCTTTTAGGATGGCCATCATCATTGAAACTTTGTGATTGTGGGATTTACAAGCATCAATCTTCTGTGACACAACAGGTTGTAACACTGCATTTAAATGACAACTGCCACTGCAAGTAGATTTAACAAGGCGGTGGTCCCCAGAGGCATTGTAAAGTATTCCCAGCAAACCTCTGCCATTTGTTTTTAACCACTCTGTGGACTAATAAAAGCCAGAGAAAGCAAGAAGTAGGGCTGCAATACCATTCTCTCCGCAGCTGCTCATGTAAGAGCATGGCTTTCTCAGCACCTGAGATGTTTGCCCACTGAGAGATATTTTTCAAGCTGCCTGTGGAAACTGAACAGGACCTAACACCACCGATAGTTTCCAAAGCATCAACTATGATACAGCTTTGAAAGTAATTAGATAAAGAAAATTAATTCCAGTTGGGAACACATAAAACATTTCAGTTGGAAAGTGACATGAATAAAATTATAATTATGGTAAATATAAAATATGAAAATCTAAAACTACAATACATTCTGACTTTAATATTTCCATACAAATTAATGTTTTGTTAACATTTAGTAAAATACGCAATAGCCTGGAGACCAACACAACAATCAGAAAGGAGGTTGATCTTTTTATGCAGCTTTTGGGCAGACACAAACTGTAAGACTGAGTGGGAAACAGGAAAAGATTCTACAGCTAAAGCACTACATCAAAGAGTGCGCAACTCAGCTTTTCTCCCCCCTCTCCCTCTTTTTTTCTATTTAGATTAAAAAATAATAGATAGATAGGCAGATAACTAGATAGCTAGCTAGATGACAGAAGATAGTTATGTAGATAGATAGATAGATAGATAGGCAGGTAGATAAGATAGATATTCAGTAGGGGCAATATTGCCCCAAGAAGTGAATATTAATTTGGGGGATCAAGAAATGTTCGGATGTTATATTTATTATATTCATACACACACACACACGGGTGAATATATGTACACACATATGTACAGTATATATACAATTATATTGTACAAATAACTTTACAGTATATATGTCCTATTAAAATTTCATGGGGTAGGGGCTATCAGGTAAACAACATCTAAAAATGACTTCTGAACGGTGAGATAATGGAAAAAAAGACTGAGAATGACTGATATAGACAAATGGACTCAGTCATAGGTAACTTTTGTCAAGTCCTCTAATTGTAAAGAGACATGGGTAAAGAGACCACAATTATGGAAACTAAAAGCAAAAAGAACAAAATAAAACCTCCGAACTGTCATGTGTGTGTATATAGCTGTGGTCTTACACTATATATGTGATATATAGTGATATGTAAAATATCTGAATATCTGATATATTTTCAACTTAACTTCACAGATATTTAATAAAGTGACTACTGTGTGGCAGGTATTGATTATACTTCCTCTAGGATGGAGTAATAAATGTGTTCTTATGGGGCATATAAACTAAATGAAAAGAGAAAGGATGTGGGATGGAAAGAAAGAGTACAGTACTTTGAGAGCATATACCAGAAGAATCCTTATAAAATAACTTAATGAGAGACCTAGGTGATAAAAGGTAGTCCTGCAAAGGAAACAGAATGCTCCAAACAAAGGCACAGCAGGTCCTAGAATAACATCATTTGTTTCAATGCAGTCTTGTCATGTGCTCTCATAATGTTGATGAGAAGAAAAAGAATCTATTGGCCAAGGCTACTAGTTTTCTTCCATATCCCAATGATGTGCATAGTAGGTTTGTAGGTATGCTTAAATTCCCCCAGTGTGGGCCTCCCTGGTGGTGCAGGGGTTAAAGTCTCAGAGCTATCAAGGTATCCCCAGCCACTGTGGCATGAGTTTGATCCCCAGACAGGGAGCTAACCCACATGGCACAGCAGACCTCTCCTGTCTCTACTGCTGCTCCCCTCAGCAGTGTATTTCAATAGATCCTCCTGTTCTGCTCCCCACTCTGTCTCGGGTGAATCTTCTTACCCCCCTGCCCCTCTGACCTATACCCCAATTCTTGTATGCATAAATAATTTTTAAAAAAATCTTTAAAAAATGAAATAAATTCTCCCAGTCTGTACAAATAGTGTGCCTGTGCATGTCTCTGTGTGAGTGTGTGTGTGTGTGTGTGTGTGTGTGCCCTGCAATGGAAGTGTGTCCTGTCCATAGTCAGGTCCCACCTTGCACCCTAAGCTGGGTGTCTCTGGCCACCCAGATCTATATGAATGTAACAGATTCCCTTGTACTAAGAGACATTTCTGCATTCATATAAGGCATTTGTTTAAATTGAAACTCTGAAAGCTGGAGTGCTTGCTTGGGAATATATTGTGTGGCAATTGGAGGAAAGAAAAAAATGCAATGGTTTATTTAGTCAAATATACAAATAGTATACTTGTAGGAGGTAAAGTTATTGTAACATATTTTTAATAGGGCATGTGGGACAGTTTGAGTTCAGATGGCTGTGGCATTTGCCTTACATTTTTGCAGTTAATGCAGCAGTGCATGTTGATGGAATGACTAGACACAGAATTTGAATAAATATAGGCGTATAATTAAGCTAGTTTTATAGGACTTAGATGGTTTGGCTTTTGCAACAGACTTATGGGATAGTTGAACTAATCTATTTGTGGGCATGAGAAGCTGAGGGCCCCTCTGTGAGCCACAATACCTTTGTGCAGACCTGTCTATCTTTAAAATAACGTGTGAAAAGATCACACGACTTCTAAGTCATTTTATTAACAAGTATAACATAACCTATTAAATGATCCCCACTGTCCAATGTTTATATTTGTTCACAATTGAAGTGAATGAAAATGTCACCTCAAAATATTTTCCATAAAAAGAAGTGACAAATCATCAGAATTAATAACCAGAGCTTTTCTTAGATAAATGTAGTTCACATATGAATGTAAAAATGCATTGCAGTGAAGACACAAAAATACAAAAATTATTTCTATTATCTCTTTCATCTTATATCAATGCATAATCTGCACATATGTATAATATTTATTTTAATATGTTCATTTTGCTATTTTCTCACTTTTTAAATATTTGATTGCAAATAAAATTAGAATTATAATTGCAGATATAATTTGAATTATATTAGCTTGCATCTATATTTTATTTACAAACTGTTACATTTAAATCCATCATATTTTCTCAAATCCAGGGCCTTGTATCATTTTTACACTTTGTGTATGTTTGGTGGAGTTTGTTTTGCTTCTATGTATGATTCCCTAGTTCTTATTGATGGTAGCTCCTTTATTCATTTAAAAGGCAGCAGAATTTTTGAAATGCCATTAATCAAAATAAGAAATTATAAATGATGATGAAATTTTGTTTGTGTTATTGTAACTCACAGATGAGAGCAAACCTGAAGAAACTAATCTTGTCCAAAAATACTTTGTGAACTACCAAACTGCCCCCCAAAATGTTACAAAGCCTATTGATATAAATGTCTTTGATTTTAAAATACTAGAAAAATTGAAGTATACTAACAAAAATTGAAATACCCAGATAATCTAGAGAAGAAAATGTGCATTAATTATAATGAACTGCAAAATTAGGTGATAGATTATATTCTTCACTGGCAAGATTCCATTAACCTCTAACTCTTATCAATGAAAATAAACTTTCTAAATTACCTATAAATAGAATGGTCATTAATTACAAAGTATAAATTGGCATCTAAATATGCACATAGTTTTTTCTTATTTTATTTATATGATGCAAGAAGTGGGGCATAGGCCAGAGGTATGGGAGGGTAAGAGGATTTACCAGAGGTAGAGTAGAGAGCAGAGGCCAGCCAGATTTATCTAAGTACAATGCTAATGGGAGCAGTTGGGGAAACAGAAAAGGTCTGCTGTGCCATGTGGGTCAGCTCCCTGGTGTGGGATCGAACTCAGGCCACAGGGATGAAGCATGATAGCTCTGAGTCCTAACCCCTAGGCCACCAGGGAGACCCCATAAATATGTACATATTTTTTTCCGACCCTCTCTGATTTTAGTCAGTTTCACAAAAATGTAAGATGGTCCAAAATAAAACTGAAATGCCCCACGTGTCATCTCTGATGAGGTCATCTTCTAAGAGGCCACAGACATAGTTGATTCTCCATAATTTTTGCCAAAAAAATTGAAATTGTGAATCTCAACTTCTAAAACGTATGCTGATTCTTACTAGAAGAAATACCTAGGGAGAAGAAAAAAAATTAAAAAGTCTAGATTATCACTATTAAGGAAGATATTAAAAAAGCAATTTAAATTGATGGTTTATTCCATGAACCTTCTACCTTATTCAAATAGCATTTTCAAAAGATCATCTAATTAAAACTGCTTTCAAGACATTGCCATGTATCAGGTGAGCTAATTTTCAAAAAATTTGCATATAAAAATTATAGAAATTATTCTTTTCAGCATTAGAAATCTATGCATATTATAATTCTGAAAGCAATTATGTCTCTATATTCTTATATAACAATTTAAATAATCTATTGGGGATTTTCTTTCAAAGTAAATTACTATACCATTAACATTGCTGTATTCATGCAAAATGAAGATTTCAGATACTTTGGTTCAAATTTAAAACATTTCTTCTCTTAATCTTTTAGAACAATGTAATAATATGGGACAAAAAAAATAAACACACACATAACGGTTATGGAAGAAGGTTGTAATCTTTAGCATAAAAGTCCCCAAGCCTGTTATTGGGTTAAGTATTTTTGCTTGTACGTCTGTATCTACAGATGATGTGTTATTAGAAAATGTAAAATGCACTTAATTTCAGCCTTTTGAATGTTTCAATTCCACTCATCTGAAATAATGTTGATATTTGTATTATGGCCTGATGAGCATTATTTTAGGAATTTCTAAAATTAATAAGAAATTATTAAAGGTCATACTAAAATGAAATTGTATTTCAGAATATGAACAATGTGAAAAAATGTTCAATTATTAGACAATAAATTTATCAATATTTGAATGATTTGAGAAATTAATGGAAGAGGACAATTAGCTTAATTTAAAGTTTCACTTGCACATAATTATTATGTATTTACATTACCTTATTTTTTCATCTAAAGTATCATGGTAGATATATTAAATATAAGTAATATTTATTTTAAAATACTCATTAAAGTCTGGAACAATTAATGTACCTTAATTAATGTACCATTAATTAATGTACCATTCATGCCCCTTGAGTGTTTAAGGCAGCTTTGCCCCCTGTATTTTATAAAAATAACCAAAAAGGTTATTATATTACCAAAGGGTTATTATATAACCAAAAGGTTAACTGTGAATTGCAGTTTGTTTTTAGAAGTGTGTATCTATAATCCTTAGGGTTTTTTTTTAATTAATATGCTAATTTTTCAACAATTGCTTATATCGGCCTCAACAGAAATTTTTAGAAACTACATCAAGATTTTTCTAAATTTGCAACTATTTTTGATACTACTTTCCTTACATTCATATTTTGTTACAAGTTCATATTATTTCCTAATATTTAATTAATTTATATAATATAAGTAAAATCACTAGTGGAATAAACAGATTGGAAACAAGAACAGCTTGATGTTGTTAAGAACTCATCCCACCAGTGGAAACTTATGTGCAGAGTCTTTAGACTGTCCTGGGCATTGGTCAGTGTGGTTTACAAAAGATATTATTAAATATTCAAAGAACATTAATCAATTAATTGGGAACCTATTTGAGAGAGATGATTCTGCTAATGCAATTTGTGGCCTGGAAATCTGATTGAAATTCTGATCTCTATACGAAACCCACAAAAGATTCACATAATATACAATTCCAAGAAAAATCTATCTCCCTATCTTTACAAGTGTTTATATATTTATAGCTTGTATTTTTATTTATATACATAATTATGTATAATTATATATCAGAAGAATGACTAGTCCAAGGCTCTCAGCACTTGAGTAGCAAAACTAGAGAAAGGGTCTGCATTTTCTGATTCCTTAAATAGTTATTTATCCATTTTTCTCATAAGAATCTGATCTTGAATATGATCATGGTAAATATTTCTCTCCTGTAAAGTAATAACGATCATGGTTGATAATGTGCAGGCATATACCTTGTATTAACAAACCTGATTTCCTATCTTGGTTTTGCTGATTAATAACTGTTTTATTTTGCACATAAATAAAATATTGAGTGTATATGATAAGCTTGAAAAGGGCCAGACTCAACAATTATTGTTTCTGGTCCATACTAATGGACAATAATTATGTATATTAGTTATTACTTACTCAGTGGCTCTGAAATTTGATTTCTAAATTTTTAAATGAGTATTTCATAAGATAATGTACATTCAGTACCTCAGTGACTCTGCATAAATTACATTGTGTTCAGTTTTTATTCATACATTTTAAATTAGTACAAATTGTGAAGTTTTTCAGATTTAGAACAATGGAAATAAGACCTAAATGTCATACTTCTATGTGTTTCTAAAATTCATTAATTTATTTGCACTCATATACATTTACAGGCACATGATTTACTATGACAGCAATTAAGTGTAATATTACATTTATTATAAACTTTTATGGAATTGTGAAATAAACCTCTGGTAAAAATAGATTAAGGATAAAGGGTATCAAGACAATAAACTAAAGTCAAAGCCTCTATATACAGTAACACCAAGAATAGGTGGCAAGAAAAAAAAGAAAGTAATATCAACTTATAATCAATCACACATTTTAAAAATATAAGAAATAGCTTACAATATTATGATAAATATCTCTTTAGATTTCTATCATGATTGTTTATATATAGTTCAAATAGGAAATTGATGTTGCTAATTCTTAAGTGAAATTAAAATTCTTTTATAAACAAATGAGAAATTATAAACCACACTATCACTGAAGCAGAATATGATTTTTTTTAGTATTTATGCACTGCTTACTTAAAGAAAAACTGTTAAACTTATGTTTATATAAATTTAAATCAGATTACAAACTATTCTAGGTCTTACAAGAGTGAAGTTCATATTTACATAACTTTTCAAAAATAATAAAAACATCGTTGACAAGTGGCTTTTTATAAGTTAGCCTAGACATGCATTTCCAGGTCCTTAAAATGAAATTTCACATTGATTAGGTAGCATTTTAAAAAATTCTGTTATTTTAAAAATTGCTGTCTGAGCATTGTGTTTATGGTTTTCTAAATTGCTTTATAAAGAAGTTTAGAGGACTGGTACGCTGATGGCTGTACACCCTTTAATGATTTTCTAACCATGGTCAATCCATTAACCTTCGAGACATTCCTGTATATCTGTATTTTATTGAGTTTGTTCTAAAATAAGTTTTTATCCACATATCTACTTTGAGTATTTGGGAGATGAATCAAGACTGACAACTAACTATATTTGTCTATCTTAATAGTGTAAGAGAAAACAAACGCATTAGTTATGTTGGCTTTGAGAATTGAATTAAATACTCTTCTAGAACATAATGCTTCTGTACAGCTGAGGGCTTATGGTTTTATGATTCTAATGAGACATGCATGATCTTCAATCTGAAAGTTGCATGTCAATCAGTTTTAGAATGAGACCAACTGTACCCACTTAAATACAGAATTGTTTTCTTCCCTTCAGTTGGAGGATAGAGTAATCAAGAGATAGATTATAATTGCATATCATGTATCCTTAATGTCAGTAATTATAAATTATTTTTAAGACTTGCATAATAAAAATCTTGATATTTGAAGTAATGACCTATATGAAGATCTAATTTCACCAATACCATTTCATGTAATCTTAAAAATTTATAAACTCCAAAACTTACAAAATTTTAGGTACAGAATTATGTGATTTTAAGTTATTTTATAATTATGTAATTTTAAGTTATTGGAATTATGGTCATTATTATTGGACAGATGTATTTATTTTCACCTTTAATATCTTTGCATTGTTTGCACCAATTCTTTGGTTTTGATTTTAAAATAGCTAATATATACACCTGGCCCAGAGAAAATTTGATTACTAAAACCAGGTCGTATGTTTCCGCTAGAATCCAATAATTATAATTATCTCCTTTTTTTTTTTTTTGTAGAAGATGAGTAATTCATTTAATCATATTAAATTTTTTCTTACTATTTTTTGAAAGTAATGGGGCTAAAGCGAGTGTTCACTGGGGATGCCAAGTTAACCAGCATGAGAAGAACTTCCTGAAATTTCGATTCTTCATGCTGTGATGATTGAGTTAAAGATATGAAAGAAATAGCACAGAGACGGACATATGTTAGAGTCCCCTTAAAATCTGGAACTATAAAAACACACCTATTTTTGAATGTTAAAAGTGTTCAAATGCAGTAGTGTAAGTTGTTATACTGTTGGAGGGTAGAGCAAAATTGAGCAATCTGCTGTTTCCAATTACTTTGCTAAATGCTTGAATATACCAGATTAATAAAAGTAGATAAGAAGATTACAGAATTTATGGGAAAGAGACCTAAGAAGTGTAATCTCTCCTTCTGCAAACAAAAAAGTCAAAAAGGAATGTGTGAGTTGCACAAGAGTAAGACTTTCTTGGTGACACACTAAAATCAGAAGCCAACAATCCTAGCACTTGTTCTTGACATTTTGATGAAAGATGAAGGTTCAAGAAAGGTAGTGATATTTGCTAGATGCCAGTTAAAGAGTCTGTTTATTTTAATTCTACTTAATTATCACATGAAGATATTATTAGACACTATTTTGGGAGGAGACACTTGAAGTTCAATTTGGTAGAGTAACTTTTCCTCTTGACATCTGAGTAATTCCAAACACATACCTGAAAATGTGATCCTTTATCTGACTGAATCCTGAATGTAGCTCCTGATCTAAATAAGCCTTTTAAACCACTCTGCTTTCCAGGAGCAGCACTTGTAACTAGAAACATCCAGAAATTCACAAAACTATCATCAGGACTGCTCTCTGCAAAATCTATTAAATTTGAAACTGTTGACAGCAGATATATTTGCATATCTTTTACCACTTTACTGAGTACGGCTTGTCTATTTAATGTGTCAAACTTTCTGGATTTAAATCAATAGAACTGATTACCTAAACTTCTTATTTTATTTCAAAATTCTCTTCCATTTATCTTTCAGTAATATTTATAGATGCCTCCTATATTCCAGCCTTCCCTTTGGCCCTGGCGAACAGGTATACGTCTCAGCAATCCCCTATATATTCTGATATATTCTAATAATGTTACAGATAAAGGAAGAAACAATAAATATATGATTTCAGATATGAGTAATTTAGAGAAAGAAAATAACACAAGATAGCGTGACATTAGGAAGGATTTTGAGAATATACTTTAGTTATAGTTGAGGAAATTCTCTTGACTGTTTATGAGAGAAACCAAGTAAAACAGTTGAACAAATATGATTAGCTATATTTAATATTCTCATGTACACATTACATGTATAAAGTAAAAATTTTGTGAGAGCTTATTTCTGTCGCTGTGTAGTTTCAAGAGTGATACCTGTAAAACGTGCCTGATGGTTGGATTCCCCTTCCTTATCTTTCTTAATTCCATGTATGTTGGGTGATACTTAATAGTGTTGAAACTAAGTCTCTACACTTTATTCAGCTTAACAAAGCTAGGAGATATAAAGTAGATAAAAAGGAAAACATAGAGTTACCATAGGAACCTATAAGTCTACATGACCGGAGGGGACTATTGAGAATTCCAGAGAATACAGAAACAAGACAAACAAAACCAAGCAAGACACTGCCTGTGCAAAATGCCCACCAAAACCTGATATCTCAAAAGATAACAACTGGCAGATACCAACTCCCCGATCATGAAAAAGTCCACAAAAGTAAATTATAAAAGAAACCTCCAAATCCTTCTTAGGGGCAGACAGTCTCTTCTGTCTTACCCCCTACTCCCAACAGTGTCTTCACTAAATCTACATTTGCTGTTGTCCACTCTATTTCTAGTAAATTCTTTCACCCCTACACGTTGAGCCTATACCCCCATATCAGACCACCACAATGTAGGTATGTCGATCAAGTAACGAATAGCTAACTCCAAACAAACACCTTCTATACCTGTGCTGATTTCTTGCTCTTCTCTTTGCTTCCACTTTCTAATCCTCCATCTCTATTTTGTTTTCTGAGATGTTGGGAGAGGCTCAGGCTGCTTGTTAGGAAATACTGCCGAAACAACTCTGAGAACATAGGTTCCATTTCTGTCAACCTGGCACAATTCACATATCTTCAATTTGCTTCATTATTTATTGTTTTGTATAACACTGACAGGATACTTGACTCTGTTAAAAAAAAGAAAAAAAAAGGAGAAGATAGAAGGCTGCTCTCTGCCCCAAGGACATGCAATTTAAGTCAGACATAAAACACAACGGCTGAGAAACTGGTTCGTTTTCAGAATGAAAACAACCTGAGTTTCCATTCTTGTTTGCAGAGGTGGCAAATTTACTGTGGGGTTTTATTTTCTTTTTTTAAGAACAAGTAGATATGGGAAGATAAAAATGGGAAATAGGCAATGTGGCATCAAATTTTATTCTTTGTGTTTCAGAACAATTATTAGCTAAACTTCATCCCTATCATTAAATGCTTAAAATGGAGCCCATGATGTCATCTAAGATGCATGAGACTCCTGGAAATACTGTATCTGTTTACTGTAGAACAGCAACAGCTGAAATATATTCAATGATGTATCACTATAAAGAAAGGAAATTAAATAAATCAATTAGTGCAAAAAAATATAGAAGAAATATTTCCCTAAACAATATGAAAATGCATTGTCTATCAAGTCAATAATTTGAAGTCAGAAATTGGGGGCAGATTTTATTGAAAAAAAAAGTGATATTAATTGCATCTTCATGAACAATGTGTTTACTTGTACATGTAGATGTTCAATAATTGTATTTATTTATTCAAAGAACTGGGGTATAGGCCAGAGGGGCAGGGGTGGGAGGTGAGAAGTGGGGGTGCGAGTATTCACGAGGGGCAGAATGGGGAGTAGAACAGGCAGATGTACTGAAATACACTGCTAAGGGAGCAGTGGGTAAGACAGGAGAAGTCTACTGAGCCGTGTGGGTCAGCTCCCTGGCTGGGGTTCAAACTCAGTCTCTGGTGGTGATAGCTCTGAAACTAACCCCTATGCCACCAGAGAGGTCCCAACAAATTCTTTTAAGGAAGATAGGGAGGCAGAAAGATTCTTCAGAGAGAGAGTGATTTCCAATAATGAATTTCTTATAAAATTTGGTCTGACAGTAAGGTATTCTGGAAATTCTTAGAGTACTTTCACTATTACCACTGGCTAATAACATCTATGTGTCATCTAGAAATTCATATCTCATTAGTAACTGCTTAAATCAAACAAATACTTTACTCATATTCATTTTTTAACAGAATTAATGAAATTTGGATTACACTAATCAATAGTGTCAAAAAGCAGCATTTCAGAATTCAGGGTCTTTCGATGGAAAACAGTTCTGGAATGCTGTCATGTGTGAGACTGATTTACAAAAGGAATATTTCTATGATTTGGGATTTGGAGGAGAAGAGATAAGTGGACAGGGAGGCTAGTACAGCGCTCAGAAAAAAATACTATGTACCAAGTTTGTGGAAGGTAGACAAAAAACATTTTGCCACCAAAATATGTTGTCCATTTAATTATAAGAAAGGTTTGCCAATGTTTTGGTGATGTATTTATCACTCAATTTTTCAAAATGTTCCAAAGAAAGAGGAAGGGAAATATTACCTCAAACTGACTTTCTGAGTATAGGCAGCTAGGAATTAGAACTATAGAATATACAGAGATAGGGAAACAAATAGTAATTTGATTTCCAACCTCCTGAAACTTTTATTTTTTCAAATCATTCAGTGTATTTTATTCATTGTGCTTATTCCACCATAAAATTATATGTACAAAGAAACACATAATTCTTTGATTTTGCTATTGGTTATAAATCTTTAAAGCAAGCTTAAGCTACAGTTATTTAAAACTATGTATCATGACTACATTTGCAGTGTTTTTCCAATATTTAGTTAATGCTACATAGACACTTATTAAGATTCACTTTGTTGTGAAGTTAAATATAGCTTGCCTTCACTTACATTGCTGATAAATACTAATATATAACACACCACCATGCAAAGTAGTAGATATGTATTCTATTTGGCAGGAATCAATTAAATACAATAGGTAACAAGAACACATTCAAACATGCCATTTGTGATGTAGGCAAACCTAGACTTTCATAATTCAAAAGAATTATAACTTCCCTCTTTATATCCCAGTCCTCTTCTTACCCTGTTTAAAAGTATATTGAAGTTTTGGTTTCCTCAACTATAAAAAGGGAGAGGAATAATAACAATTATAACAATAACCCACCTCCTAGGTTTGTGTGAAAGATAAAGCTGATGATGTATTTCATACAGTCAATTATTTTTGCTAATACTAGGAATATAACAAGTTAAAACAAACATCATCAATAAATACCAGTCATTACTGGGAAGTAATAAATGCAATGACAGTCACTGACTCTCTCAGTACAGTCTGTTTTGAATGGGAAGCTCTGATCACCATAAATAATACAAATTAAGAAATAAGTATTTTTCTGGTGAAGAATCTGACACCATATAGAATTATTCTCCTAGAGGTTTTTTCTGAATCTGTCTGGTTAGCGGAAAAAAAAATACCTGAACTCTTTTTTTAGGCAGAAAGATATACTATATATTTAGATAGTTTTAAAAGAAAAATCTATGCTTTAACTCACTTCTGGCATTTTCTACAAATGGGGTCACCTTACGGAACTTCTGGCAAAACAGTTTTATGAGGCTGCTTTGAGAGCATCCAAAAGATAGAAAACCACGGAACAACAGAAGCCAGTTGGAAGAATCTGTACATGAGAAGCAAATGGACTCTGAGCCAGTTGGAGCCTGGACCAGACATCCAGCAGAATTCCATCTGGAGGCACAGAGGAGCTTCCTCCGTAGCCTGTGCAGCATGGAGTTTTCCCTGACTTCAACCTCTTCTGGTTCTCTGGCCCTCATCTCTCTGCTCTGATGTACAGCCTGTTCCAAGTTTGTCCTGCTCTGTTTTCTGGCGCTGACTTCTGGATGTGCCCATGTTGCCATGACTACCAGTCCTTGGTTTGAACTCAAACTGCCTTCTGGTCACAGTTCTGTGCAGGCGCGTGTGCGCGCATGCGCGCGTGTTCACGCACACACGCACGCACGCGCACACACGCACACACAGTGCCGGTGCTCAGTTCCCAGCTTTGGATTCATTGGCAGCCTTTTTTGTACATTTTGTACATTTGCTTCAGGTCTCTAATTCAGCCATAATTCAATCAGTGAAACCGTAATTCAACCATTGGTTTCACTCATTGGAACCAGAAGTTTAGTCCCAAGATTCCAAAATGAGCCTGTAAGAGCAATCTTCATCTTAATTATTTGATACTCTTTGGGTCCTGACCATGTTCCTTTCTAGTGAAAGGCATTGAAACAGCACTTCATTACTCACTCTTAGTGGGGAGTGCTTCCCTATCTTAATCTAATCTCTTGAAGTCCTAAGTAAATTGATCCTGCTTCTACACATGTCCTCTTCTGTGAATGGTGTGTTAGTAAATGAATTTATATCAATAATTCAATTTAAAATTGGGCTGGGTGTATACAAGGGGAAAGCATGTACATAGATGAGTGTGATGCTCATTAATACACACGTGAATTACAGACTGTCAAGTGCTCAAGAGTTACATTAAAAAAATAATACCAACTCATAGGTGGACTATAGAGAAAGAAAACAAAAGACAAATCAAGTCAAATCAAGTCAAAAGCAAACCCTATAAATCTGACTTTATAAATGAAGCCATCAGTGTGCAGGAAGAGGGTGGAGAACAAAAGTGGGAGGGTACCCAAAGGGCTATGGTAGAAGTAATGGGTGTAGTTGGTAACAGATGACAATATGGGTGGGGTGCTATAACTCTGAATTATAGTCTTAAAAATCAATGTTATCTTAATAAAAAATATTTACATTAAATAAAAATAGGGACCTCCCTAGTGGCCTACAGTTAAGTCTTAGCTCCACCACCATGATGACCCAGTGCAAAGGCCTGAGTTCAATCCCTAGCTGGGGAGCTAATCCACGTGGCACAGCAGACCTCTTCTGTTTTGCCCACTACTCCCCTTAGCAGTGTGTTTCAGTGGGTTTGCCTGTTCTATCTCCGGTGAAGCCTCTCACTCCCCGCACCTCTGGCCTGCACCCTAGTTCTTCCACCCCAAAATAAACAAACTCTTTTAAAAATAATAAATGAAAATAATACTACCAACAAAAATGCAGCAAAAGGAGTTCATAGTTAGTGAAATGATGTATATTGGGGGCATCAAGGCAATTTTCAAGTAGAGGTAGAATTTGATATGGATCTTAATAAATGAGCAGGATTTGGTAAGAAAATTAATATAAGTGGAACTAACTGCAGGACAGAACAAAATGGACGGGCATGTAAAATATGGAACAACATCAAGAAGTAATAAATTTTCTGTTTTGGCAAGGGCATATTGTTGGTACAAGAAAATAATAGGAGAGCATAGCTGAGCGGTTTGGTGGAGTTTTCTACTGATATCTTCAAACTTAGGTGTGAAGGGTGTATTTTATTATGTAGAACAGGTAAAAGAGTGTATATTTTACTTTTATCTTAGTAAGATTCAGCTGTGTGTTCTAGGGGAAAGAGACTTAGAGTGAGGTGGCAGGGGTAAGAGAAAGTCTTAGATATATTTCAGGTAAGAGAGTATACTTATACAGATAGTGAAAGAAAATATAGAAGAAACAGTGGCTAGGAGATAAATTGCTTAGGGTAGACACATAGAAGGTAAAATGTTTATAACTCCAACTGCCTCTCTAAGCATGTTATTTTCTATGGGGGATAGAGATCATAATTTAAAGGAGAAATGTCACATTTCTGCTTTTAGAAAGTAAACTTCAACAATGAAATCTTTCTTGAACTTTTTAGAAGTTTTTTTTGGGGGTTGTAAGTCACATAGAACAGTGGCCCTAAATTTTATGAAGTATCAAAATCACTTGAACAGCTTGTCGTTTTTTTTTTTTTAATTTAGTAGGTAATTTAATCGAGTCTTAGTTTTGAAAATAAAAGCAAATAGCTATCTGGTATGGATCCGCACATTTCTCATCTGGACAGGGAGTATCCAGGCTCAACGTCCAGCTTTCCCTGAAGTTATAACAAGCTGCATTACTGCTGTCTTGACCTGATGACATTGCTCGAAGTTATTTGAATGGCAACTCAATAAAATGAATTTCTTAAATGTCCTTAACACAGATTGTGAAAGACATAATTATGTAGGCATGCAGACAAATTATTCAGAAGAAAATAAATAATGAACACATTTTTAAATACTTTCCTTATTTTTAACAGGAATTACTGTTGGCCAATTAGTGTAGACTGCAATTTTTATTTTGCTAAAGGGCTAGTGAACTTTATCCCACAGTGGTCTGGTTGGATGGATTCAGTGTGTCCTGCTAGCAGAATTACAGTTGAAAGTCTGTGTTTCTTTTTTTATCTTGCTCCAAGCTCCATGGTGCTCAGCCAAGCAAGAAGCTCCAATTGCCTTCAAAGATGGCTCTTCACTCCAATGAGCACTGTGGGGTGCAGAGCAAGATGAGATTCTGGCCTTCTGTAAGAAGCTTTAACATATGCCTCATTTTAGCTTGGACTCTACCTAAAAACAATTCTATGGAAGCTTCAAGGGATGCATACATCTCTAATTCACAATAGGAATTTATGAATTTTTAGTGGACTAAATATTTGCAAGAGGCTTGGAAGTTAGGATAAAAACTTAAGGATTAACTAATTTTCATATCTGAATTCTCTATTCATCCAGTTCATGTGTCAGGGAAAATAAGAATAATTTATAGGACAGTGGTGCTAAGGTGTACTCAGGTAAATGCATATGCATGTTCATTTATTATGTGAAAAATTATCTACATATTGTAGGGGGAGAAGGTCACTTTTTAATGGTAACAAAGATACTTGCATAGTTATGTAAACTTTCATCTTTATTTCTCAAATCTTTTTGTCATTGACTTCCAAAAATGATAATAAGGGGTCTGTTCCCCAAAGCCTTCTTAGACATAGCTAATTCAGCAACGTTTTTCTCTTATGCTGTCGGATTCAGCCAGGATTTTTTTTCTTGACATTTAGAAGGATCCTGCTACCTTCAGAAACAGGCTATTGTCATGGTTAAAGGATTTCCTGGTTTGTTTTATGTGTGTGTGTGTTTTGGGTTCTTTGCTTGAAATATTTATATACCTTAATTTTAAATGGCTCAGGAATTAACCTCCTTAATGACATAAGAGAGAAATCTATAAAAAAAATATGAAATATTATAAGCCAGCAGATAACCCTAAGCACTACAACCTAACTAATAATAATGCAATTTCCTTGTATTTTTGTTTTTGTCCCTTTGCATAATTTAGGTTATGGCTTTTATAGAGACTAATTTGTCATAAAGATCAAGAAAATAGAATGGTACTGAATTTTGTTACTTAACATTAGTATACATTGTTATTTTCTTATTTGAAATTATAAGTGAGCAGGCCTCCCTGGTGGCACAAGGGTTGAAGACTCAGTTCTATGAAGTGATCAGCAGTCACTGCAGCATGAGTTTGATCCCCCACCAGGGAAATTCCCACATGGCACAACAGACCTCTCCTGTCTCTCCCTCTGCTGCCTTCAGCAGTGTATTTCAGTGGATCTTCCTGTTCTGCTCCCCACTCTGTCTCTGGTGAATCCTTTTACCCTTCCACACACACACCTCTGGCCTACACCCCAGTTTTTGTATGCATAAATAAATAAAAATAAATCTTAGAAAAAGAAATTATAAGTGAACTCTATATTTTCTGGTTAAAGAAAATAATGACAATTATAATATGACAGAAAGTGTTCAGTTCACAATTAGTTGTAATATTTGGCCGTTCGTTCTCTCTTAGTTTCTTTACTAATTCTCATGTGACATACCTCTGTGTTTTGAAATGAAATCATTTAGGTCTTCCTTTCTTTGTTTTCTCTTATTTTCCCATGAATAGTATTGAGATGGAGAAAATCAGATCATTAACCTAATGTGGAAAAATAAGCCTGAGCTATTTTATTGGGTTTGAGTGATTATACCCTAAAGAGTATTGTTAATTAATGCTAAAGGGTTGTGCCACTAGAACTCCAGAATTTTGTGGTAGTCTGAATCAACCAGAAAATTCAATTTGTTCAGAGTTCAATCTTCTCCTTTATAGATAGTATATTTAGAAATGAAGTCAGATGATTCCATTGGTCCTTAGATAAACTTGCCTTCTGTTTTCACTTTACATATCTGTAGATGCTATTTGGTTTATGAAAATCCTAATTATGTGTGTGTGTTGATATAATAGACAATTTTATCAATGTATTTTCAACTTTTTCATTTGAAGTTGCAACAAATTATGGTCCTAGGGTTGTCGCAGTCTTGATTTCCTGGTCTAACCCATATAACAAGGGTAAGCCTTAGGGAACCTCTCAGTGGTAAAGCAATTTTAATTAGTTAAAGATCCTGAAACTGCACATTCAAAACAAACTGTTACTCAGCAGACAATATCGGTGCCACCAGTCAGAGTTCTCATTCACAACTTGTTGAAAGGCAGGAACTTTGGGGAAGAGCTGATGAGGGGTAATGAGAAGTGTCACTTAAATTTAGTCCCTGGAAGTAAAGATCAAAGTGAAGGACACTCATCCTCTGCACTGGAACTCGTATCAAAGTGTCAGGTTTCCCAGTTATCTCAGTTCTGCAGTTCCAGCCAGGGGATGAAAATGCTCAGTTAACTTTCTGTTAGAAATAAGATTCTTCATCTTGAGCGTCTTAGTCCTTAATTCTTATGTCTTATTAAAGGAAATAGGAAATGGTGACATTCTTTTAGCAATAGCTAAACTAATTGATCACCAAATCTTAGTCCTAAGGGAAAAAAAGAAATGGTAAAGATTCATATATAAGCTTGATTATTTTTTACTATTTTGCTTATAAATTACAAATTGCTAAAGTTTGATTTTTAACTGATATGCATACTTCTATTTTCAAGAATTATTTTTATTTACTATTCCCTATGTGTTGTTTTCAATTTCACTTATTCACAATAAATTGCTATTAATATGCTGTGAATAACAAACTACTAGATTTATTTCTAGACAGAATCACTAATAATTAAGGGGCAATTTTAAAACTACTGCTGCAATCAGAAACTGAATATTAAAGACAAGCCACACAACTTCTCAAATTTGCTTTTGTTTCAAAGAGACTTTGCATTTAAATTTATTGGGCATTCGAAGTTAGATGCATGAGTAGATTAGTCACTATAGTCAGTTGGTTAAGTCAGTTTTTTTTTTTTAAGATTTATTTATTTATACATACAGGCTGGGGTATAGGCCAGAGGTAAGGGGCGGCGAGAGGGCTCACCAGAGACAGAGTGGGGAGTAGAACAGGCAGATCAGAAATATACTGCTGAGGGGAGCAGCGGGCGAGGCAGGAGAGGTCTGCCGCACCATGTGGGATTCTCCCCAGCTGAGCGTGGAACTTGCATTGCACACTGCAGACTTCTCCACAGTGCAGCGCTCAACCACTGCGGAACCAGGGAGGCCCAAGTCAGTATTTAATATTTGAATATACCTCTTTTTTCATTATCAGTCACATCAACACCAGATTTATATCTCAGATAATAAAAAATGTAATGAGCAATACTGATGACACTGATAACAAAGAAAATACTCAGCATCAAAAGGGGTGATAACATAGAATATCTCAATTCCATGAACTGCAAAGTTCTAGGCCTGCTCTCACCTCTCTGGTGGATGAAAGCTGGTGCTGTATTGCTGAAGGCATTTAAGGTAAAATAAATGGCCCTACTTTTCCAATGAACTCTTCGCAGGCTGGAAATTTTCTCTCCCTCCAACATTCTTCCATATTTCAAGCCCAAAAAGTTATAATTTGCTGAACTATATAGTGGTGTGTTAACATTTTCAACTTACAAGGAAAGTGGGGGGTGCAAGCATGTGGGTGGGAGAGAGAAGGAGAGAGAGGAATTTTAGGCATTCACTTGGCTCTGAAAATTGGAAAGATATACTTACCACTGCTCAAGCAATGTAGCTTAGAATCCCCCAGCAGTTAATAGTCTTGTTTCATCTTGTTTCAGCATCAGACAAAGCAATGCCACCCTAAATAATGCCACCACCAGCTCTGCAGTTATTCCACTATTTATGGCCATTTGCCCATTCACTAGTCCTACGTAAAAAGGAAAAAAAAAAGTACACACCTTCCCTCCAATCAGCTAACCTCTATGACAAACGTTAGACATTTTAAATAATTCTATGGGTATGGCTGAGAACAGGAGAAGAAATTGAGAAGGAAGAGACCAGGGCAGAGAAGGTGTGGTGGGGACAGAAGCAACAATAGGAAATAAATGTTTTAAAAGTCTCTCAGGGAAAATGCAGCAGTATGCATGTGTTTTAAAATTGGAGAAGAAAATTAAAACCTGCTAAAACACTCTTTTCTCTGCTTCTTCTGCCAAACACACAAAATATATACCCCAAATGGAGGGATAAGCCACATTAAACTGCATGTGGTTTCAAATGTTCCAAGGCCTGTATTAGCATAGTTATTTTTTTCATAAGTCATTCTGAAATGACTTGGAGCAGAGGTCCTTCCCAAAGATGTAAAACTTAGAGAAATGTAATTGAGTCTGTGAGTCTGGTGGTGTTCATCCTCTTTTTTTTTTTTTTTTTTTTTTTGATGACAAGTAATTTCATGAAATAAGACTTTAAGGCTGAAATTTGTATATTCAGTCAATAATTATTGGGTGCTGTTCTAGAGCTACAGAGATATCGGGCAGTGAAATAAAATGACCTGTGTCCATGGTGCTAATCAACTAGTAGAAGTATAGTCAATTTATCATTGTGTTGACTGTGATGGTCATATGACTAATCTGTCATTTAGAAAATGTAGTATTTTGCCATCATTGTTGGGTATAATTTAGGTTGTGTGTGTGAGTGTGTGTGTGTGTGTGTGTGTGTGTCTGCATATGATTTTGTTTGTGCAAGTAGAGAGAGTATATTTGCAAGTAATAGTAAAAAAAAAGAAAAGAAAAGGAATTTGACCCTTTGCTTAAAAGTATGATTTGAAGTAAGTTAGTTATTAAACTTCTTTAAATCTGTTTCCACCATTGCAAAAAGAGGTTTCTACTTAAATGATAGTTTGCTGATTATGATTATTACTGAGACCCACTTATTATAGTGACCAGAAAACAAATCCTGAAAAAAATGTTAGATCAATTTTTTCTATCCTCATGGCTATTAACACAATATGTGTCAGATTTGAAAAGTCATAGATTGCAAAATATAAGTTAAATACCATTATTTTAGGTACTATTAAGAAAATAATGTTAGCAATTAAATTACTGAATTATACTTTCTTAGCACATTGATTATATGACACATCCTGAATAGGGAATGTATGTATACATTTTTAAGAAAACATTGTGCATAAACAAATGGTTGTTTAAATTGTTTTCTGAGATATAACGGTTTGGTATTTTGCATTTAGAGATAATTCATATTAATAGAGCTTTTCATAGAAAAAAGATGAAATTGATAACTATATATGAACATACTCATGAATGTATTGAGGGGATGAATGGAAATAAAAAAGTAAATTAACCAGGGAAGGATCATGACTAAACAGTACCCTTAAGAATTACTTATTCTATAATTTAAGCAATGGTCTGGTACAGCTGAATAGTCTTTAAACACTATAGGTACCTCAAGCTAAAACAAATTTGTTTTTATTTCTACTTGGGAAATTAGAGTAGATGTAATAAATACTTGCAACTTAAATACAGCTCAAAATAATAGTGTTTCTTCTTACTGTGTTCATTTTCTAAGTGGGAAAATTTCTATTTCTAATTATATTTAGAGATACTGGCATCAATCAACCAGCTTACATAATGATGTTATTTCCCCAAACAAATTTCATTTCTATATAACATGCGGAAACTCAAACCATTCAACTTAAAACACACAAGCAATCAAAATCTAGTAAAGACAAGCTTTTCCTATTATATTTATTTGCTATGAAGGCACTGAGTAATGTCAGCTTGTATTAAATATCACATTATGGATAGATAGGTACTCCCTGTAACTGATGATAATTTGTACTTATAAATGAACCTAGAGGGGTATGGGATGAATTCCCTTGCTCCATTGGCAGAAGACAATATTACAATATGTGATTCCATGAATTCTTGGTACATAAAACACACACACACACACACATTCAGATCTACTATAATCCAAAAGATTATTTTGATGCTGCATTTCAAGTGACTGTACATTGCTGCATAGTAAATGAGACTTTTGTTTACAGTCACATTTAGATTCAGAAAGTATATAGTTGATCTGGCAAAATCCATCCTTGTCATGTAATCTGGACCACACAGGGGCTCCTTGCCTGCCAGTCTCTCTTCTCCTCCTACTTGGCACCCTTCCTGCACTGCTCAGGATCAGAGGAATGTGAGATCCCACATTATTAAGGGGCTTTATGTGCAGTGGCCTGATGCCAGGTGCCTTAATTTCAATTGTATTAGCCCTTCATCTAGAATCAACAGATGCCACAGTGACTCAGTAAGAGCTGTTTACAGTAGGGAAAGTTCACTGAAAGGAAATGATCCACAGATATCAATGGCGTTGTTCATAACTTGTTTAGAACTGGAGTCGAACTTCGATAAATGGTTATCATGTTTTATACACATGAATCTCTAAGTAGTTTAGGCTAGGCCTAACAAATTCTAACATAGATTACCTGGTGGTCTGGGTGCACAAGTGCAATTAAAATGCACATTGGACTTGGCTTGAGAAAGCTCCTTTTTGTTGCTCTCTATTCTCATTCTTCCTATGCTGACTTGCTTTTCTGGGGCAAGAGGTAGCTGTGCTTTACACTCTTCTTTAAATGTTCAAATGTTCTTGCTTCCATTTGTGGATTCAAGACAGCAATAGCAACTGTCTTAGAACTCAAAACAGGTTAATGGTCAAATCTGTTATTTGTGTTTCTCTCTCTTGTAAAAGAAAATTTATGGTGTGTACCTGTCATTTTTAAAAAAGCCAAGCTTGGAATTTTATTAATATTGGTCTTCTTGTAAGATTATTGTCATATTAGTGTAAAACACTTGTGGGTATATTGACTCTTGGAAGCAGCTCTTTCAAAAGAGCTGGAAAAATCTTTGAAAAGAATTTTCAAAACATCCCCCTTCCCCACACACCCCCCAACTCCCAGTGCTCCTGAGTACCTTTAAATATGTGCAACATGCCTAGGAGTCCCTTTTACGGTAAGAGAATGACATTTATTAAGGAACTAGAAAAATAACATTAGTTTTCAGAGGAAAACTCCAGATTTTTTTTTCCTTTATGAGAGAACAAAATACATAACCAAAATTGCTTTTCAAAGAGTCTAAATGCAAAGAGGGAAGTTTTCTAATTAGAATGTAATTCTGAAAGCTCTGATGGTGTCTTAACTCTACTGAATATGGAAATTTCAAGCCTTCTCTGTTAATTAACTCAATGCACTCACATTAGGATGGACAGGGCTCCTCACTGCTGAGCTTTAGTATTACACTTTGAAAGCAGCAAGCCAGTGGGGCTTCCATCACTATGCCTGTCCCACAACGGCCTTTGTTCAGTACCAGGCTGAGCCAAGTAAATGGCCTGCTGGCAAGCATTTTGCTTTGATTTTGCTTTTTCTCCTTTCCTTTTCCTTTTAAAACCTTTCATTTGTTTTGCCAACACGCCTGCTTTTCTGGCACACCTGCTTTCCTTCTTAGATAGTGTTAGTTCTCTCAGAATCAATTGTGAGCAGCTTGCAACCAAATGCCTGATTAAAAAGTTAGCAGACCTTGAGTGCAATTACTTCAGCTCTGTAGCACTCAGGCATTAAACCCGGTGTTAATTGTTTCCCATTTTTGTAACGATCCTTATAATAGGATAAAAACAGAAGAGATCATTTCTTGTAGTTAAAACAGCAGAAAATAAAGTCATTCCCTCTGATTAATCATTGCAATATGAAATTAAACACTATTAGGAGTCAATACATTTTAGGATGCTTTTTGTTTCCTGCAGCAAAAGATATCATACCTTCTGTGTCAAAATGTATTTCTCTATTACCATTTATAACAAGTTATTCACCTAAAAGATTTATGTGATAGGTCAATTTTAATATATTTGTTTAAGGGCTTTATATAGTTTCTGAGCACTATTTACCTTAATCATTGTTTATCATATTTATAAGTCACTTTGATAAATCACTTTGGGTCAGAGTGGCTTATATTTTCTTTGTACTATAATTTAAAAACATTGATATTATACATTTGTTTTAAGGACTGGTCTTAAGCAAAAAAAAAAAAAAAAAAAAAAAAAAAAAAAAAAAAAAAAAAAAAAAAAAAAAAAAAAAAAAAAAAAAAAAAAAAAAAAGCCCATTAAGAAGACTGCATGAGAAAAATATTCTAGCAGAAATTGTTTTATTACAATATTTCATAACAATAAGTAATTTGATATTTATAATCTTATTTAAAATCCCAGCATTTGAAAAGTTTTCTCCATTTGAGATAAACTTTGGCAGGTCCTTGCCTTTGTTCTATTTCTTGTGCTGGGCAGTTATATTGTGCCTCATTTTTTTTTCACCTGTGATCAGGTAATTGAACTTTATCCCTGTCACAGGGTTATCTATTGGTCTTCACTATTGGTCTTGATCATTGAGATTAAGATAGTGATTCTGTATTTTCTTTCATAATATGAGGGCTATCCAAGGCAGACTGCCTGTATTACCCAGAGAGGAGGACACTGGAGGCAAAGATACAACTTACTGTGTGGTCTTCATAATCAAATTAGTGGAGAAACCCTCGGGGGTTGGGGGGGGGCATTTGAATAGGGTCCATATTCACTCACACTTGCATATGTCTTTTAATTAAAACAAATGTGATGTTTACCCATTCTGAGGGTAATTTTTGATCTATCATTGCCCTACAGGCATTAGGAGTGATTAAACCTGTGTGGGGATTATATGATGGTGCCTTTGCACAGTGACTGGACTTCTTTCTATCAGCATTTCCCAGAAACTAAATTGGACAGCTGCTGTGTTTGATCAGTTATCACCTAAACTGCAGGCCTGATGAAAATCTAAATATTCGTGTCTATGAAAAGTTAGTGATCAAACAACTTATCTAAACTGCATTCTCTATGTGCCTTTTCACTCTGTGAAGCCTGAAATAAGATGCCTCTATAGATATTAAGCTCTATGATCTATTCCAGTAAAGGTAATTCCTTAATTCCCAAAGTACCATCATCTTTTTCCAACTGTGAGAGTAGCACACAGAGTAGATCAGAATTATTTTCTGATATGTAGAACATTTCATTTCATATTCTTGAAGTTTACTCTCTGGAATATGTCTCTATAAGTGGCATAATTGGTTTATATAATTCTAAAACACGAACGAAAATGCCAAATAGAGAATCTTGAGAAGATTATAATGTTACAAAAATTTAAAAGCATGAACAAAGGGCAATTTACTCACCAACCACAACATTGGGGATACAGAATTTATTTGGGGGGGGATACATATAACTATAGAATCTTTATTTATGACTTAAAAAGGACCAATCTGTGTTAAGTATAAGTATAGTGATCCATGAGTATTTTTATCAACAACAGTACACACACACACACCCACACCCACACACGCACATTATAAGTAAAATTCAGCATAATATAGAACAGTGGTATCATTTTTACACTCTGAAAATAGACAGAAGCAAATTGACTTTTACTACGAAAGTATTCATCTATGTCCTTTACCTGGCTAAACATTAGATTTTTAAGAAACTTTAGCTTTAGAGAAGTTTTAGGTTTATAGAAAAATTGTACATAAGAGCAGAGAGATCCCATATATTCTCTTCCTAAACAGTTTTCATATTAAAATCTGCTTTAGTTTGGTAGCTCTGCTGCAAACAGTGAACAATATTAATGTATTATTATTAACTAAAGTACATAGTGTTAGCTCTTGTATTCTAATATTTCTTGTTAATATCCTAGATAAAAAATACTTTTCTATCAAATGTCTAGTTGTACTTTCTCCACATTTTATTTCACTATACAGCTTTAAAGAATTGCTAACTGCAATCATTTCACTGAAAAAAAAAATTATTTTAGCCTAGCAATCTGTCAATCATTTTAAACACTACATAGGATATTATGTTCTTGCTTTTTCAAGGTCCTAACTATAAACCTTTAGTACCATACACATTTTTATTTCAAACAGGATGCCTTAATGATCTTACATTTTAATGAATAGGCCAAATTGTACCATATGGTATGTTACCCCTGGGGTGAGATATTTTATATAAATTTTATTCTGAAACCATCTTAATCTCTCTGCCTCAGACAATAACTAGAAGTAATTTCTGTGAACAAAGAATGGATCTAAATTCAAGTGGACTTGTTAGTGTTTACTTTCTTATCTTCAGAAAATACTGCTAATGTTTTGTGCCCTAATCCTTCTGAGTTGCTGTGTTGACATTTATTACATAGTAATTGAGAGTTTTATCTCTTTTAAAGTAATTGTGTTTTTCTGAGTACACTTCATTATTTTATGAATGATGCCTAATTCTATAGGAGTTCTTGACATAAAGAAGTTCTTGACATATATTTGAATTATATATTTGTATTCAAGGAAAACAACTTATCCCCAGTGCACAAATGACAGATTGGTGACTTGGTGATGTTTTCAAAAGAGAGACCAAGAGCCACAGGGCAAGTAGTGATTATCACTGAGATGTAGAAGTGATTTTTGTTTCAAATACCCAGCTCAAAGTCGCTGTGGCAGTCTGTAATAGTAGGGAAGTTTTGTTTTTCAGGTTTTATTTTTTTTTTTGTGGAAATAAAGTCCAGACACTTTGACAATTAGGAATAAAGATTGCTCTACCCAGGAGAAAAGAGATATAAAACTCACTCATGTATTTTCCAACAGGGTTAGTTTTGCTGTTTTCTTAAGATCATTATAAGGGCTCTGATTCTAGCAGAGTAAAGCAAGCAGTTACATATTACATTTTTCAGTGCAATAAATGCTTAAAACATTTCTCCCCAGCTTATCAGTACATCAGTGCTTTACATTCTACTGAATAATGTTTATTAATACTTTGAAAAAATATATTTTTAAAGATTTATTTATTTATGCATACAAGCTGGGGTACAGGCCAGAGGCATGGGGAGGCGAGACTGTTCACCAGAGAGAGTTAGGAGCAGAACAAGCAGATCGACGGAAATACACTGCTAAGGGGAGCAGCGGGTGAGGCAGTAAAGGTCTGCCGCATCATGTGGGAATCTCCCTGGCCGGGCACTGAACTCCCAGTGCCGCTGCAGACAATTCCACAGTGCAGCGCTTAACCACTGCACCACAAGGGAGGCCCTGAAAAATATTTTTATATGATTTTCATATCAAAATGTTGCTGCTCAATTACTATGTACCAAACTTGTTTCATAAACTTTTTCTCAGGTTTCTGTAATTCAAAACTCATTATGAAGTGCATTTCAGTTCCCCTCGTTCTTTCATACAGAACCACCTTCACTATCCTTTTTAAATTTATGATCAAAAAATACTCCAAAATAAGATAAGAAAACAGTTTGAGAATGATTTTATCTAAGGGACAGACTCATGCTCTTAGTTCAGTGCTGTCCTTCAAATTTCCCTCTTTATTTATTTATTTTTTATTTTCTTCCAATTTTTATTTTTTTCTAATATATATTTTTATTGTTATTTATATCTTTTACATTTTGTATTCCCCTTGGGTAACCCACCACCAATTCACCCATGATCCATCTCCGTGGTCCCTTGTGTTCTTTTCTACTCCATTTTGTGCCCTTATCCCCCCCTTCCCCCACCCCCCCCAAGTGTTTCACCTATTTGGTTTCCCTATAGTCCTGTTATAAGTGAAACCATTCAATATTTTTCTCTTTCTTTCTGGCTTGTTTCACTGAGTATGATCCCCTCCAATTCCATCCATGTCGCTGCAAATTGCATGTGTTTATCTTCTTTGAATGCTGAATACTATTCCATTGTGTATATGTACCACATCTTCTTGATCCAGTCATCTATTTTTGGACATCTGGGTTGCTTCCATACCTTTGCTATTGTGAACAGTGCCGCAATGAACATACGGGTTCATGTATCCTTTTGGATTAGTGTTTTTGTGTCCTTTGGGTAGATTCCCAAAAGTGGTATTGCTGGGTCATATGGAAGCTCCATGTTTAGTACTTTGAGGAATGGCCATACAGCTTTCCATAGTGATTGGACCAATTCACATTCCCACCAGCAGTGCAGAAGAGTTCCTTTTTCTCCACATCCTTTCTAGCATTTGTTGTTGCCTGTATTTTTGTGTGCTATCCTCACAGGTGTGAGGTGGTATCTCATAGTGGTTTTGATTTGCATTTCCTTGATTATAAGTGATGTTGAGCATTTTTTCATCTATCTGTTGGCCATATGCTTTTCTTCTTTGGAGAAGTGACTTTTTAGCTCTTCTGCCCATTTTTTGACTGGATTGTTAGCTTTGTTTTTGTTGAGTTGTGTGAGTTCCTTGTAAATATTTGTTATCAGTCCTTTATTGGCTGTATTGTGTGCAAAGATCTTTTCCCAGTTGGTAGGGTGTCTGTTAGTTTTGGTTAATGTCTCTTTTGCTGTACAGAAGCTTTTTATTTTGATGTAATCCCACCTGTTTATCTTGTCCTTCACTTCCTTTGCTTTGGGGGATGTGTTGTTAAATATTTTGCTGAAATGTATGTCATGTAGAGTTTTGCCTATACAAGAATACACAAGAAAATGGAAAGACATTCCCTGCTCATGGATTGGAAGGTTTGACATTATCAAAATGGCAATCCTCCCAAAAGCAATTTACAGATTCAATGCTATTTCAATAACAATCTCAATGACATTCTTCAAAGAAATAGCTCAAATACTGATGAAATTCATATGGAACCACAAAAAGCCCTGCATAGCTAAAACCCTCCTGACTAAAAAGAAGGAAAACGGAGGAATTTCACTCCCTGGTTTCAAACTGTACAAGAAAGCTGTAATAACTTAAACAGCATGGTAATGGAACAAAAACAGACACAAAGACCAATGGAACCGAATAGAATAGCCAGAATTAAAGCTGCATATATATGAACAACTAATCTTTGACAAAAGAGCAAAGAAAATGCAGTGGAACAAGGACAGTCTATTCAATAAATGGTGCTGGGAAAACTGGACAGCCACATGCAAAAAAATGAAACTAGACTACTGCCTCACACCCTGCACAAAAATGGATAGACCTAAACTTAACACCTGAAACCATAAAATTAATAGAAATTTCTCTCTTTAAATCATATACTTCCTATTGTCATTTATCACCATGTTTCTGAACTCCTCTCTTGCAATTATCATCAATGATAGTTTTTAAGATATGGAGGAAATGTGTATAGTTTGTATGTTCCCCTTCTTTTTGAAATGCTATTGCTCATCACTTACATATATTGCATATATACACAAATATATAACTTGCTTCAAAAAATATCATAAAATGTAATGAGTTGGCACCTCAAGACTGTAACATGTTAATAGAAAAGCCTAGAAAGGAGAATCCAATCACTGGTCAACACTGACATCATTACTGACTTAAAAAGGCCCTAATCTATAGTATCTTGGTGCACTGAACATGAATATAATCCTGAAAATTTTTTATTAGCTCTCATTTTGAAGATATTTCATATAACTCATTTTATATGTTTCACTGTGTATATTTATCCAGTAGGAATGCAACAACATCCTAAATCAGCCTAGACGATGTAATATTGCATCGCATTGCATAATACCATCATGAACACATCATCCAGAATTGTTTGCATCATTTTCTGATGCAATGCAATACTACTGCCAGCTGGCTGCTTAAGTGAGCCAATGCCAGCAGTGCACTAGATAAAGCCCTGTCAGAAAGGTTGAACATTGAAAATATTTCGGACTTTGTGCGAGAAAGTTTAAGCTACTGTTCCATAGAACTGTTACGATTTTATCCATTTAGTCACAATACAGAACAGTAATGCCTCTAAAGTGTGTTAATAGCATGGACAATTTCTACTCTATTTGTGGGCAAGTGACATTTGCCAACCAGAAGAAAAGTATCACTTCTCAAGTGAAGAAGGCTTATCATCTTTACTTTGGATGCAAGGTTGGTGATGAAGACAAGCCTTGAGCCCCACGTAGATGCTGTGGTACATGGACAACACAGCTTTCACAGTGGTTAAATGGACAAAGACCATCACCAAGCATTCTGTCTGCATTGAGACCAGTTCCACATGGTGAGGGACTTCCTATTCCAGAGCCTCCAGCAAAATATTCTCTTGATTCATCTGATGAGGACTAGGGTGAGCCGACCTGTTCTTCTCCTGTTCCATTAGCATGCAGTGATCCAGATTTTCACTGTGGTGCATCATCAACCCCACACAGACTAACACAGGAAGAACTCAATGACCTGGTTAATGATTTGGACTTATCCAAGAACAAGGCAGAATTGCTAGGATCGAGACTCCAAGAATGGAATCTTCTAGAAGAAGATGTCACAATTACTTGATATCGAAAGCACCACCAGCAGTTGGAGCCTTTCTTCAGAAAGGAAAGTACTCTGGTATTCTGTTCCAATATTGAGGGACTCATGGATGCCTTAGAAATCACTCATGACCCACAAGAATGGAGATTATTTCTAGATTTTTCGAAATTGAGTCTTAAGGCTGTGCTTTTGTGCAATGGAAACCATCTTCCATCTATTCCTGTAGTGCTAGCTGTCCACATGAAAGAGACACATAATAACTTAAAGCAGCTACTGAATTCCATTGAGTATGACAAGTACTGCTGGCACGTTTGTGGTGATTTGAAGCTAGTTGCCCTTTGAATGGGACTGCAGCAGGGATATACAAAAATACATGTGTTTCCTATGTGAGTGGGCTAGAATCTCAAGGGAATTGCACTACTTGAAGAAGGAATGGACTCGCAGACCAAATGTAGCAGTTGGGGAGAAGAATATCCACCACCCAGCTCTGGTCGAGGCTCACAAAACCCTGCTGCCACCCCTTCACATCAAACTAGGTTTGATGACGAATTTAGTGAAAGGCATGGACTGGACTTCACCAGCTTTCCAATACCTGCATGAAAAATTTCCTTGACTCAGTGAAGCAAAGATTAAAGAGGGAGTTTTTGTGGGTCCTCAGATTTGAGAGCTCTTCAAAGATGACAGGTTCAACAACTTGCTGCAGCATGATGCACAACAAGCATGGAATGCCTTTCGCCTAGTGTCTACAAACATACTTGCGAATGTTAAGGCAGAAAACTACAAGGAACTAGCAGAAGACATGCTGACACTATCAGAAACTTGGCTGCAATATGTCTCTAAAGATCCACTTCCTTCATTCCCATCTGCATTTCTTCCCTGAAAACTGTGGTATGGTTAGTGATGAACATGACAAACATTTTCATCAAGATATTGCATCAATGGAACAAAGATACCAGGGAAAATGGTCCACTACAGTGCTGGCTGACTACTGCTGGACACTCCTCAGAGATGCTCCTAAACAGCTGTACAAGAGACAAACAGAGAAATCTAAGAAGTAGTCTATGACTTGATTTTTTACAGGTATTAACCATAGGCCCATTACTATTGACATGCATTTTGTTATGTAAACATCAATTTTTTTCAGAATACAAAAAAAAAAAACTAGAGCCAAAATTAGAATTTGACTGTCATATTTTGATAGGACATGACTAATTTTATTTCAGTAACATGACTTTTGTAAAAATTTGTTGGCCAGTGTAGTTGGTCAATAGTAGTATCATCATGTTTTGTGCCTATACACACATATTTCCACAGATTCTTTATATATAAAATGTATCATGATTTATGCTTGGTGGACTATGTATTACTGTCTGCCTTTGTAAATTAGTATCTCTATTATTGTGCCTATGAGGATCAACTTCTCTATCCCAACTGACTATTGTGTTGACTCCTTTGCTAGTGTAAAATTATATGATGGTTTGGGTATTTGAATCATGTGAATCACAGACTAGAAAGTGCCTTTTGCTCCAGGATATCATTCTCAGATATCCACTCTAGGTGCTAGGACTAGTTCAATGAACTTAATACTCTTTCACTGCTTCTAAAAATAATTTTAATTTTTTTTAAATATTATAAAATAAGACAAAATTTAAACAAAATCAAAGTGTAAAATGAAACACAAGACCAATTGAAATAGATTATACCACATTTTAGGTGAAAATTAGCAATCCTTCATGAGGACATAAAAATAACCTTATTGTACAATAATAGCATTTCTTGGAGAATATATACATATTGCTTCTTCTACCCTTCTATTTGTGTTTCATTTTTAACTTTGAATAACATTTTTTGTCCTTCAAAGTCGTAAATTACTAGTTTTCATTCTTACCAGATAATTATGATCTTGTTCCTATTCAAAAATACACAAGGGAAGTTTAAAGTAGCCGTGTGCGTGTGTGTATGTGTGTGTGTGTGTGTGTGAGAGAGAGAGAGAGAGAGAGAGAGAGAGAGAATGCACACCTTTAAACTTTTTGCTGACTCAAGTGAGACCATTTAACCAATTAACTAGGCATACTCAGGTTAATTATGACATAAAATCGGGACTACCCCCAAAACGGTACTTCTTATATAAAAAATATAGCCTATTTTTATTTTACAAGTTTTATCTTGTATTGAAAATTATTGACAAAGGGGAATTCTAAGGAGAATCTCATTACCTCTTGTTAATTCTGCTAAAACTACCTGAAATGAATTCTTGAATTTGGTTTGCTAAATCAGACTCTATTTCTGTTATCAATACAGACAAATCTGACCATTTTTTAGTGAGTTTTCATTATCCACAGAAAATCTCGTTTTTGTAGAAAAACACATACTATGTCAGTGAACTCTGTATATTTACTTAATAGCAGTGATGACTTGGTGTAAGTTTTAATTAAGTTGCTCCAACTATCATGTATGCTGATTTTGTAAATATGATAAGGATAACTTACTTTGTCACATGGATTTGTTTATACTAGAAAACTAATTTGGAAAGGACTCTTGCTGAGTAGTTTCCTCCTTATTTCTGTACATATAATTTATAGATGCAAAAATTCTGCTTGCAGATTCAGTAGCAGCTGCTCCTGTTTAATGTAGTCATTTTATATTTTGTATGCTCAGATAAAGTGCTGCATTCCTACTGGGCAACATTTAACTATGAGAAATAGGTTGAGGGTGTTTCTGATAGCAGAAACTAAATAAGAATATGAGAAACCAAATAACCTACAATGCTGACATTTCTTAATCTTCTCTGTTTGCCTTGGACCCCAGAAGAACATTAAAAGCGGGGTAATGCTACCAACCAAAGAAGAAAGTTGACTCAAACTGTTTTCTTTTTGTTCTGCTGTTCTACCGGGCGGGGGGGTGGGGAGGAAATGATACAGAGAGAAGATTCTGATTTTATGTTGGTTTTACTATTTAAATTCAAATGTCAATAAATAGTACACCCTAAAATAATACAATGAATGTACTTTCCCAAGTTCTTAAAGATACCCATTGTTTTACAATGAAGAACAATTATACTTAACTACATCTGACCACACCTTTATCAAAAATAAATAAAAATAAAATGTTACTAAAAATTCACCCTATGTCATTAACACGAGTCTTCCAGTCATAGGCATGAAGTCCCGAGAAGCATTCAATGTAATGTACTTTATTTACAAAGCACAAGAACACAGTCCTTTAAGGAAATCATCTCACAGTAAGACATTTACAAATTATACTAAACATGCTAAATTTAACTTAATGAATTTCTTACACACACATTGAAACAAGGTTTCTAAACAAACATGTAGTTGAGTTGGGCAGCAGGAACAATAGCTGTCAATTTTGTCCTGAAATGAAGCAATTGTTTAGTAGCAGGTAACACAGCTAACAAACTGGTTAACAGAGCAGTAAATATGTACAGTTGAGTACTCTCCATTTTCCCTGAAATGCTGCTGGACTTTAAATGGTCAGTTACAATTCATACCGTAGTCTGTCTTTCTATAACATAGAAAGCACCAAGAATCAAAAAAGTCATTTAGTTGTTGACACCTTTACATCTATCAACTTATGATAGGTGAAATTGTTACACGACTTTCTCAAACACAAACTGAACTTTCCCATTTGTCTCAAAGTATTCCAAAATGTAAACATTGAAAGAGAAAAAAAGCAAAGCCTGACAACTAGTGGAGTGGGAACATGCTTCATTTTGCTGCTTAGAAAACATAGCAGTACTCACTGCAAAATTCTTGCTAGGGATACAGAGACGTTTTAGAGTCTCAGAAATCATCTCTGGAAGATGGACAATGACATGTCATTTCTACAGTGTCTCCTTTAGTTTCCCTAGTCTAATTATGGACATATCATCGTCATCAAATAAATATTCATGATAAAATCATAAAGTTCCAATTTGGTGTAATTTGCTATATATCTTCACTAGGAAATCTTATTGGTTTAGATATCATCATTTATTATTTGAGATTGTTAACATTTATTTATCTAGGTGAAAAAAAATCCTTAGTATAAGAAAACTATGGACTTAGAAAACTCAAAGAAATATGGGCACCATTATATTTGTTGCAGCATTGCTTGGAACAGTTAAGATCTGAGAAAAAAAAAAAACAAAATAAAACAAAAACACCTTAGTACCCATTAATAGACGAGTGGATAAAGAGGATATAAGAAAAGATAGAATTTTGAAATTTTCAGTAAAATGGAAAGAACTTAATCTAAATGAAAAAAAAGGAGAAAGTAAAATATTGGATGACCTTATCTATTTGTGGAGTATAAAAAAAAAAGAAAAGGAATGGATAAAAAAATATTTAACTAGATTTGAACAATAGAACTGAAGTTACCAGTGGGGAAGATAAGGGGTTGGAACCAAGGGTGGAAGGATTTTAATGCATGGTGTTAGCAATTGCATTTTATTATTATTTAATTTGTAAATGGTTTATAGAAATTAAAGCTAAACAAACAAAAAGAATAAAAATGTCAGATCCATAAAAATCAGGTATTTGTTACTATTAATATTACCCAAAAGTATGCAATACATTTATTTTAATAGGCTAGGTGACATAAATGTCATCTTGATATGCAAGTCTCAATATTTGAAACTGTTATTTTGCAGACACTCAACAATTTGTCATTTAAATCTTGCCACAGAAATAACAAATGAAAAATCTTAAAATTGAAATGTTTTCAATAAATTTGGCGAAGAAAAAGCAAACTATGATAGTTAAGGATTTAAATTAATTTAGTGTTCAGAGAAATAGATTAAGGTAGTGACAGCAATTACCGATAGGGTTGATATTTTTAATTTGAAAATATATGTGGAGGGATATTTAAAAAAATGTTCAAGGATACACAGTTACAAAAAAAAAGTGTGTATTTAACTGAAGAATAGCCTACTCTAACACTCTCAATTACTCTTCTGTCAGTTTTATTTATTTTCACAAATTGGTAATAAATTTTATTCAGAGACTGGCAGATCTGGAGGCTGACTGTCATAAACTCAGAATGCACTCCCCTTCCTTTTATTTTCTCCCTAGCTTTATTGCTACAGTGAAGGTCTCCCATTTTCTACTGACCTTGCCCAAGTCTGCATAGTTTGCAAGAATTGGAAGGGAATCAAATTATAACTACAGGTCAAAACATCCTTAGAACTGTTAGGGAGTAGCTTAATGAAATTCTTTTTCCTTTTGTTGGGAACAACCACTTTTATTTCATTCCAAAACAGAGCCATCACTCAAAAAAGGAAACTCCATATCCTTAAATATCCACTCCAGATGTCTCCCTTATCCCAGTCTCCTGCAATGAAACTCTTTTCTCTGCTTGCATGAATTTACCTGTTCTGGATATTTAATATGAATGGAATCATACAATATGTGAAAAGGTGTGGATTTTCTGGATCATAGGGCAATTCTATGTTAAACTTCTTTAAGAAACAACCAATCTGTTTTTCAGAGAAACTGCATGATTTTACATTACCATACAAAATGCATAAGGGTTCCAATTTCTTTGCTTCCTAGCAATCAACTATTCTTTTCTTCCCCCCGTTTTTATTATAACCATTCTAGTGAATGAAAATTAGCTACTCAATGCATTTTGGTTTGTATTCACTCATCACTAATGATAATGACCATCTTTTTTCACAAATTGCTTGACTATTTGTATATATTCTTTGAAAAAAATGGCTGTCAAATCCATGACTGATTTTTTATTTATTATTGTTTTCTTTATTAGGGGAACATTGGTTTACAACACTGTGCATGATTTAGATTTCTGTTACTACACAACCTCCACCATCAAAACACCCATAGTCCTTTATTCTAGGCCATTGGGCCATGTCCCACCTTGTTCCAAACTCCAGCCTTCCTCCCCTCTACTATCTTCAATGGCTAAGGTTTTTTTTTTTTTTTTAAAGATTTATTTTTTATTTATACATACAAGCTGGGGCACAGGCCAGAGGCGTGGGGCGGCGAGAGGGTTCACCAGAGACTGAGTGGGGAGCAGAACAGGCAGATCAGAAATACACTGCTGAGGGGAGCAGCGGGCGAGGCAGGAGAGGTCTGCCGCGCCATGTGGGATTCTCCCCGGCCGGGTGTCGAACTCGCGTCGCCACTGCCGACAGACAGCTCCACAGCGCAGCGCTTAACCAGGGAGGCCCGGCTAAGGTTTGTTTTGATTTAGTTTTGTCAGTTTCTTTTCTCCCTCTACACTCCACATATAAGTGAAGTCATCTAGTATTTGTCTTTCTATTTCTGATATATTTCACTTAACATAATCCCCTCCAATTCCATCCATGTTTATGCAAATGACAAGAGTTCATCTATTTTTATAGCTAAGTAGTATTCTATTGTGTATATAGACCACATCTTCTTTATCTACCAGTCTGTCAATACAAACCTGATTGTTTCTGTAACTTGATTGATTATTGTCAATAGTACTACAATAAACCTAGGAGTGCATCTATCCTTTCAAATTAGTGATTCTGTATCAAACAGATACTTAGACATTTAGAAGTGGAATTGCTAAATCATATAGTATACTTACTTTTAATATTTTGAGAAGCCTCCATGCTATGTTCCATAGGAGATGACCTGTCCATTCCTCCTAACAGTGTATGAGGGTCCCTATTTCTCTACACCTTCATCAGCTTTCACAGTTTTTGTTTTGACTTCTATTTCCTTGATGATAAGTGATGTTGAATGTTTTTCCCATGTGCCTGTTAGTTATCTGTATGTCTTAAACATGTCTATTTAGCTCTTCTTTCCATTTTTCAATTGAGTTACTTGTTTTCTTTTCATTGAGTTCTATGAATTCTTTGTAAATTTTGGATATTAGCCCCTTGTCAGATGTATGATGTGCAAATATTGTCTCCTATTTAATATGTTGTCTTTTTATTTTACTTATAGTTTCTTTCACTGTACGGAAGCATTTTAGTTTAATGTAGTCCCATTCATTTAATTTTGGTTTTGTTTTCCTTATCTTTAGACTCAAGTGCCCAAATACTGCCTGAATGCAGTATCGTGGAGTGTTTTGCCTATGTTTTCTTCTATGTGCTTTATGGTTTCCAGTCTTAGATCCAGGTTTTTAATCCATTTTGAGTGATTTTTTGTGTATGAGAGCATGGCCTAGTTTCATTTTTCTGAAAATGGCTTTCAGTTTTCCCACAATCAGTTGGAGAGACTTTCCTCTCCCCATTGTGTACTCTTGGCTCCTTTTATTATAGATTAACTGTCAATATTCTCCATATCCATTAATATTAATACAACTGTAAATATTGTACATTATTTAATCATGTTATTACATGATTTATTAACTAATCATGATTTATTAAGTAATTATTTCACTCTTTTTGACCTTTTTGCTATTGGACAAAGAAACTTATGGCCAGGCCTCCCTCGTGGCCTAGAGGTTAAGTCTCAGCACTCCCACTGCAATGGCATGAGTTTGATCCCCAGCCAGGGATTAACCTACATGGTGCAGCAGACCTCTCCCATCTCACCCCACTTCTACCCTCAGCGGTGTATTTCAGTCACTCCACCGTTCTGCTCCCCACTCTGTCTCTGATGAACCCTTTCACCCCCATACCTCTGGCCTACACCCCATATCTTGTAAGCATAAATAAATAAAATAAATCTTAAAAAAATAAAACTGCATAAACATTGATAGACAGAGGTTAAAAGAGAATACATAGCTATAAATTTGAAGAATTGTAACTCTTTTGTTGAATACCTACTGTGTATCAAGTATTATAAACCAAGAACACTTCTTATTTTATCTGTTTTCAGTCTTACAACACTCCTCTGGTCAAGGCACTATTTTTTCCATTTACAATGCCAGGAAATTGCTTAAAGAGATAAAGTACTTTACCCTGGCCCAGTTATGCTAAGCAAGAGCCCTCAGCCAGGTGGTCTATTTCTGGCTCCTTCCCTGGTGCTCATGCACAAAACCTGCACAAATACTTTTGAGTCATTAATGACACTTACAGTATCATAATTCCTCATTCTTCTACATTTTAATTTAATCAAATCCTCTCCTTACATCTACCTTGATATGCCAGGCAGTCTTCTGCTTTCATCAATCATTATGATGATAAATTAAAGATTGACTTGATCAGTTTCTTCATACCACAAATGTCTATGTTCCAATTCTCAGCCCATATGTCTCACTCTCCTATTGCCTCTTAGATATATTGTGCATAATTTTGAAATTAAAACTTAAATATCTTTGAATAAGATTAATCAGGAAATATTTCCATGAGTCACAGTCATTTAAACATTACATCATTCTAATTTAAAGTGTTTCCTTGAAAATAAATTTCTCTAGATTTTTATTGTTTTCTTATTCTCAATTATTTAGTGGTAGTGAAATATTATAGTTTAGAGTATATAAGTGTGAAAATAAGTTGTTTTTTGAAATAATTTTTAAAAAGTTTTATTTTTATTCTTAGTGTAATTATAGCAACTGAAACATGTTAGCTGCTCAACAAATACAAGTTGTAATGACCACTCTGTAAGAACTGCTGGATTCAGATATAATCAGTGTGGTGGATTTGACCATATCTTTGGAGGAAAAAAAACAGTAATATTAAAGCAACATTAAATGTTATTATTAGAAGAATATCACAGATGCAAACTTTTTCATTTACTTTCCAAGAAACAGTCTGTCGAATGGCTCATGAAGCTTCTAAAACATTTTATAAAGATTATATATCTTTTGTTCTTTTGTCCTTCTCTTTTTACGTGTTTGTGCTATGACTAAGAGCTATTCCTCCAGGGATAATATAAATCTATGGACTTTTAAATGGGCAGTCACTTTAAAAGAGAGGTTCAATAGTCATGTGTATACCGCCAGCCCAGCCATTGTCTTCAGTGTGGTCTTTATCATAAAAGATAATGATAAATTAAGGGTATATTGAAAAAGAAACACAAAATACTTGGATGACTGTTCCCCCCCCCCCCCTTAGGTTAAATCCACGTAAAAGATGTACCACTATAAAAATTAAAAAGGTTGCATAGCCTTCCCTAAACAAAAAGAAATGTATTTCAAATATTAATATTCAAGTTTGATTCTTATAGTTTGTAGCTCTCATTTAGGCACATTTCAAATACTATCAAGAAAGGAATGATCGTACTGAGATAGTTGTGCATGAAGGTGAAATGTGCTACAATTGACTCCATTAGTACCATTTATGATTATAGTTTATGCGACGCCGGGATCAGTTCATTAAAAATGTACTGAACTATCAAATCATTTCACACAGGTCATTGAACAGCAATAAAGTGATATCAGCTCTTCTCCTTTATGACTCTGAGCGGGATTTGAACCAGTGACTCACTGGAACTAGACTATGTTCTAGTGTCAGTCTATAAAACACATTTATAGAGTAGCAATATGTTGCTCTCTCGCATTTCACCTCTAAATTCATTTATTTGTCTTTTAAATAGAAACAATCTATTAATTGCCTTTTGTAAACATACGTTAGGAATTATAAAATGGTTGTAATGTATATTACATAATTATATATTATGTAGTTTATTATTTATATATTCCGAATTTTAAATATGAATAAAATTGGTCACATGTGACATGTTATTGAAAGGTCTTTTGGCTATTAAAGCAGAATCAAAATTATATGCTGGAAGACATAGAGCACAAATTTACTACTCTTGTGTAATTAAATGAGGCATAAATCTACACCCAACATAGCTATAAATATTCTCATATCTCATGGATTACATCAGCTAAAAGAATATTGTCCAAGAGAACCCACAAGTTATATGTGCTGAAATGAACAATTTTATTAAAATTTATTGAAGTACCCATACACATATTTTAGGACACTGCCGATAATGGCTTTATGCAAATACATGCCAAAATAATATTCTAAAGATCTTTCAATTGGAATTTTGTATAAGCAATGACAAAGCAATATCTAGGTCAGTGGTCAAAAATGACTTGATTGCAAAAATTACCTTAAAACCATTAAGCAAACACAATGACTGATCTTCAAAAGAAATGGAATGTTGTATTATCTATGTGTGTATTCAGAACAAACATTTACACATTTCTGCTTATTTATTTTTCTATAATTTGGTCAACTATCGTAGATATTCCTTTTGCCTGCCTTGTGACATCTTTCAACAGTTTAACATTTGTTTTTCATTCTTGAATTATACCAGATTGAAATGCTGTCTGAAATTTTGAGAATTTGGCATTCCATAGCAAATCGCAAGTAATAAATGTTTGTCCCTAGCTTTGTTCCAAGTTGTATTGATTTTGCCTTTATCTCGTATTGTTTGTTGAAAGATGTTTTGATTTTGAGTTCCGCTGCATCTGTCTTACTGGGAAGGAGTGTTAATCAGTGTGTCCTGTGGTCTTCTTTGTAGTCGCAGCGCCGCGTTACGTTTCACCTCCCCGATGGCTCCCAGGAAAGCTGCAGTGACAGTGGTCTAGGAGACCACGAGCCGGTGGGTAGTGGAACCCTGATCTCACACCCTCTTCCTCTGGTTCAGCCACAGGACGAATTCTATGACCAGGCCTCTCCGGACAAGAGGACTGAAGCAGATGGCAACTCTGACCCCAACTCTGGTGAGTCCCTTTAACGATTTTGATGTCTTGGAGTTCTGATTTTCTGTGTTACGCTTGACTTTTAAACTGTCCTTCTGGAGAAAAGTAAATGGACATCCAGTTACATTTTCCTTGCTTTTTATTGCTGTTGCATTATTTGAAATATATCGAGTCTAATGTGCTTGGTATATTGGCTATTAAATTGTATGATGCATCTTAATTTATGAACCTTTCAAAAAGGAAAACATCCTGCAAGTAAAATCGCAAGAAGACATCTGTTGCACACAAGACATCCTGATATCAAAGATGTTAAAATGTGAAGATAGTTTAGCATTTTAAAGTGATAATATGCAATTAAGTAGAATAAAGTGTATGACGAAAAAGAGAAATATATACAAATACTTTATATACACATAATATGTATTACATATATATTATATAAAAATATCAGAAAGACGTGTGTGTGTGTGTGTGTGTGTGTGTGATTTCCCTATGGAAAGATATTTTCCAGCAAAGACAAATAAAATAAAATAGTGATTAAGACGAGTACGAATAGGGCTCATAATGATTGGAGTTTACATTTTTCATCTATTTCAACTTTACATGACATGTTTTTAAATAATACATCAACTAAATAGAATGAGAACAATGTAATTAGTAAAATCTTTGTTCTTCTCAGAGACCCTCATCTCAGAAATCACTGCCATTTCACAGACAGACCTGGGAAGATACATCTTCCTGATCTTTGTAGGAAATTTGGGAAAGTATTCAGATATTGTTGGTCATCATTTCACTAAAAGTGAAGTTTGTATTAAAAGTTAATTGACTGGTTTACTTTTATTAAAAAAAAACTAAGCTTGATTCATTAGTTATTATGTCGAATCTAAAGCAGTAACTAAAGTTTTTATGTTAAATTACAATTTTCTTTTTTTCTAAGTCATCTTGAACTTGTATAAAACTGGTTGCCTACAGTGGGAAACGGAGATAGGGTGACTTTTCCCTAATTTTCTAGCTATTTTTCTTCTTCTACTTTAGACATTAAAGTGCCTCTGGCATTTTTTTAGTTGATGCAGTAATACCTAAAAAGATAAAAAGCAAGTGAGGGCTTTCTACACTGGTCCTCCTGTGGTAATACAATATCGGTGTTGTTTGGCTTAGAGGATTTTAAAGTGATTATTTCCAGGTAGTGGTGGGGAACTTCTTATATATATGCAAACATCTCCCCCAAACTGTGCCTCTGCAGGTTTCTCTGATACATGGGTTTCTTTTCATTGAATGTTATGCATGTGGAGTCATAGTTCATCTTCTTTCTCTGAGGTTTCTCCCTACTTCAGGCAATCTTTTTGGAAACTCCATACCAACCCTGCTCTTCAGTATTCTTTTCTTCTATTTTGGTCTCATAATGAAAACCTAAATTCACTTTTTGACTTTATCTATATAGAATGGCTAGCCACATTTCAAGTGGAAAACTTATCATCCAGCAGCTGGGGAGCTGCCAACTCTTCTCTTTACATTTTTTTTTTTTCCAGCAAGCTAAGCACCATTGAATCTAGATGATTCCACTGAATCAACCTTTCCTACAGTTAAGAAGTACTAGAGATCTAAGACAGAACTCATAACAGTTCTTTCTGAACTGATTTCCTAGTCTCCAGCAACCACCTCTCCAATTTCAAAACATCGCTTACTGTCATTGAACAAATGATTTCTTAACCGGTTCTTTACCACCTGTTCCACTTATGGGAACAGTTGGCTCCTCTGGCTCTGGACCTCAGATAAAACCATCCAAGAGAAAAAGACTCCATGTTAAACACACTGACCCAAATTTCTTTTAGACTTGTTTATACAGTTTATCAAAATAATTTTTACACAAGTAAAAGTAAAAATAACTACACAGAAGTATGGTTAATTTGAATGGCCCTAGGTTGGAACTTTATTCATCATGTACAGAATTAGCACAATTACTTCTTAGACCTGGGTAATAGCACAGGGCAAGCTGCCAATTGGGAGAAGACTGAAGAGATTCTAAAGTGGAAAAAAATATTGCTTTCAAGCCTGTTTCAGTAAGCCTCCAGAATTTTTACCAATCTAGTCACCTGGAAAAAAAGACCCAAGGGATGACACACCCTTGTCCATTCTAACATTCAACTCAGTATGGTGACTTCACCCAATGGTCAATAAAATCTCTTTAAACTGTAACAATGCTCCTTGGTGGAGAGTGCATCCTATTCATCATTGGGAAGGGAGGAGAAGAGGTAGATTGGAAATTCGAGCCTCATGAGCGCCTGCAGTTACCAGTTTGTAGGACATTTAATAGGACTTAAAATTTTAGCTTTCTTTATAAATGTTTTGAGCACAACAAATTAGAATAACCTAGAAATATTAAAAGATTCATAACTAAATGGTAATTCATATTAGGTAGGATTATGCTATATAATGTTGAAATTCTGCATTCATGTTCTTATAACTTGAGGAATTTTTGAAGTGAGGAACAATACAATTCAAACAGTAATCTTCAATAATAATAATCGTGCTATTTAGACATATACTATTTCCTTTGTCCTCCATGGGGATTCTTTCTATTGTATGATTAATTCTATGATTAATCTTGCTATATCTACATAAATTGTGACTGTCAATATTATTTGCAGAGTTTCTAAATATTGCACCAGAGTCCTATTTTTCCAAATATAATGCTTCCTAAAAATAATTCATTTAAATTCAGCAGTGATTTCATAGTAACTTTTTTCATTATTTTATTTTGTCAATAAATTAATACAAATGGCAACATGTTGGTACTTTTTGGTATATTTTATTCTTCATTCAAAATCCATAACAACAATAAAAAAAACACACACACATCTACACACAGTGATATTGAATCTATAATGGTCTTCTTTCCTTCTAATTTTAATACTTTTTGGTTGTTGGCATCATAAATTTTATATTATATCAAATTTGATCTTTGAAAAAAATAGGGAAAGGATAAAGGTCTTCACATGAAATGACAAAAGTAAATTATGTAAAGCTTTGAATTATAATTGGTGAATTTTGAAAATAATATATATATGTATACGTTAAAGTAGTCTGTATCTACCGTATTAGACATGTCTCATGTCAATAATTTAGATGTGCTAGAAATACAACTCATTATTTCATTTCTTTATTTTTAAATCCATTTTACTGTATGGCAATAAGCTTCACTTCTTTTTTCCCTCAGTTGAAGAGGGTTTATATCATGCCAAAAAAGAATTGAAACCATCTACCCAGTTTAATGTTCACTCCGATGCCTATTTCATTTCTTCCACATGGGTCTCAAATGATCCTGCCTTCATTCTACTCCTCATAGCCCTTGGAGTAATCTTGCTGATGGTGCTGTCAACATGAATGGACACATGTGCAAGTCACGCTCTGGAATTCTGTGACAAGATTCAGGGGGCAGGTCTTTACTCTCTGGTTCTTCCTAGGGAATCTTGTCTCAGACTCTTTTAACCTAATTTTCTTAAGTTTCTCTGAGTTCTGCCCAACAAGCTCCAAGTAGAATATCTCCCTCTATTCCATTCCTTTTTTCCCCCTTTCCTTATCCTGATGTATAAGGATTTTTAATGTCTGGGATCATGATATTCCCACTGTTTTATTTGATATTTTCCCTCAGAGGCACTCCTCCTTTATCATTATTATTTTTAATCTCAGTATCAGTGGGAAAAAAAGTCCATGGTGGACTTAGAAAATTTCAAAATAACTAATATAATTTTGCAGTTTTTCATACCATTTCATCTTCTTCTATGCATGAATATATCATTAATATTAATATCTGCTTTAAAAGGGTCTGGTAGAGAAAAGGATATATATATATACAAAAGATAAAAAAACAAGTTAATATTTCAAAAATAATTTCACAAGTAATTGTGATGATGTTTGTGTTTATTGTATTGTTAACATAATGCTATAAAATTGTATAGTATATGTATATAAAAATGATAGATAATAGCAATTATTCCTTTTTAACAAAATGGTTTTTAAAAAGATATATGATGAATAACTTTATCACATTAATTATAGATTACCCTGAATACACTTCTCACAGGAAATGCAAGATAAACACTTGATTTGTGTATCAATTTACATAAAAAATTTTTGCCCTCGAAACCTCCAAAGGTGATCAATAATTTTCTTCCATCAGTGTCATAAAAATATAAATATTTGCAATAACTAAATAAATTAGTATGGGGATAATTTGAATTATTTATTTTCCAATAATAATAATGGAATTATAGTTTTCTTAAAAGAAAGGCCTTATCAGTCATGGTAGATTATGTGGAATTTGTAGGAGAGACAAAATTATATCTGGAGTGTGTTTTAAAAATATTTAAACACAAGTAATAATATATAATAATAAAATTATGATGATAGTGATGGCGGTGGTTATAAATTAAAGAAATATTTGTAGTTGTTGCAGTTGGATGATATCTACATGAAGTATTACTCTACCATTCTAATTTTTTGAATGTTTTAAATTTTCCAAAAACAAAGCTAATTTTAAGTATATAGTGGGAAACTGATATAATACTCAGAATCAATATAGAAAAGTTACCATTTCTTCCATTAATTATTTTGATCAAAAATATAATTTAGTATACAAAGTTATTAAATAGATATTTTCACATGGATAGAATATTTGGTACATTTAAGATATGTTGCAATGGTGAAGTATATGATTTGTAAGATTAGAATGTAAATTGATAAGTGTGTTCATTAGAGGCCTTTTTAATAAAATAAATTCCTGCAAAGCTTCCTTTAGAATTTAGCAATTAAACCATTCATCACAAACCTCAGTGCTGTTCAGTTGGTGTGATATATCCAGAGAATGACAGGTATCCATCTGGTAACCAATAGATGTGTTTCTGTGCCCCAGGTACATCTCTCTGTCTTAGAACGTACTTAGCCATGTGCCCCACAAAGTATGCGTGCACAGATAGTCTTCCTTGCTTTCAGTTTTGTCATCCTTTCTGCACAAAGATTTATCCCACTCCCAAAAAAACAAAGTAAATCATGTTTCCTTGAAAGCTAACTCATTAACATGATCATACACTTCATGTAAAATTCAGTAAAACCATTAATTCTAAGAAAATAGTAAGGGGATTTTCAGTTGAAGATTATTAATTTCAACAAATGTAACTAGATGATGAAGGAATTTCACTAAATTAAAAGCAAACAAAAACAGTTATGATCAGATCTGGAAAATCTTACTGCTAATTTAGAATGAAGTCATAAACTTGTCCCATTGAGAATCATGAAGAGAGTATTTTCATAACTGTATTTCTTATAAATGTCATTTTAAAGTATTTTCTACTGTTTAGTCATGTGCAAAATTGCATAGCATATTTACTCTAGTAAAGCCCTCTCTGTCATATGCCTCTGAGTCTACTGGCAGCACATTTTATGAAACAGTAGTGAACTCTCTCTAGATATAGTTTTGATATCTGATAATATTTATGGGTAATGATAGTGAATGTTTTCATGGATTGTTTATAAAATTAGCTAGCAAGTAGAGAAGCTGGAATGTGAACTCAGGAGTGCTTGAGTCTGGGACTATGCTTTTCTTATTCAGAGAACCACTTTTGATGATGTGTTTTTAAGGGAACATATAATGCAGTGCAATTATTCTTGACATTGAATTTTAGATTCTGGGGCTCTAATTTTATCTTTTTAAGGGAAAATTGAAAATTAAATATTAGGAACGCAGGTTTGTTGAACAACCTGAAAGTGAGATGAACAACTTTTGAAAGACCTATTTCCACAGGGAATTTTGGCATTGGAGTAATGAAAATTTAGACTTTTGCAGAGCCCTAAAGATCACGTAATGTAATATTATTTTATACAGAGTCATAAAAATGGAAGTGATTTGCCTAAAGTTACAAAGTTTATAAGTTAAGTATAAAACTTATGCTGACTCTTATTTCAGTGCTCTTTTCACTGGAAACACTTTTTCTTTATCATAGTATTTTCTTCAAAATAAATCTGTATGATTATTTGATTAACAATTATATTTCCCATTAATCTCTAAAGACTATTATTTGTTCACCCTTCTGTTCTTCATAAATAACAGTATCTGCCATATAGTAACACAGCAATGTATGTTGACTAAATAAATATGTCCATATGTCACAAACATATGGAAATACGATTGTAAAAATTAAAAATAATTAAAAATATCCAATCAGCATAAAAACAAATAAACACAAACTATAAAGTAGTGCATCATATTAACTATGATTGTCTTTAGATTGAAATACTGATCTCTTGATAATTGCCTATATTTTCCACAATTTAAGTATGTACTCAAAATTAAAATTTTATTTGTAATTAGGTAAAATACATGGAATATTTCTGACAGAAATAATAAAAAATCCCATTCTTAATATTTTTTGTATCAACTAAAAATTACATTAAAATATTATTCCTTCCAGACATGATATACAGGAGGTATATGTTAAGAAATTTAAGAATTTAAAATATCTCATAAATATAAGATATAGGCTGTAATTTTGGGAAGAAAAGATAAATAAATAATAAAAACACTCCAAATAATTGAGACAAATATAATTACCCTATCAAATTCCAGTCCTAAGTAACTGCAAGAAAAACAAATCACTGTCCACAATGTGCTTTGAAAATTAAACAAGGATTTGATTTATATTGGTACAGCTTTGAATTAAAATTTTTTGTGAACTGTGTTCATAATTTTTATAATTACCCTGAGTTGGGTTAATTATGCAAATCCAAAGAAAATTGTTCAGATGGTTCATATTGTAACTTGTTGTGTTCATTTCCCCAAGGATTTTTGTATTCAATTCAGGGTGATCCTACAATAGTGAACCCTGAGTTAATGAATCTCAAAGAAAGATCTAGAGAAAAAGAAATTCCTACTGTGATTTGAGATTAGGGGAAGAATTGTTCCAAAATTGAGTAATGAACAAAGAATATTTGATTTTTCTTATCTTATAAGGTATAAAAATTTCCTCTATAAAATATAGTTTTTCAAATCTAAGTTCAAAGCTTATCTACTATTAACTATTTGCACCTATTAATCTGAGTAGTCAGTACATATTTTTTATTTAATAGCATCAGAATATAGACCAATATCTATCCATCTGTCTGTCTATAGATAAATCATTTATCTATCTATCTATCTATCTATCTATCTATCTATCTATCTACATCTATCTATTGCATTCCTGCTTAATGAATTACCACAAAATTACTGCCTTTAAACAATACCCATTTATAATCTCATGGTTTATTTATTTTTTAATTTTTTTATGCATATAAGCTGGGGTACAGGCCAGAGGCATGGGGCTGTGAAAGGGTTCACCAGAGACAGAATGGGGAGCAGAACAGGCAGATCAATGGAAATACAGTGCTGAGGGGAGCAGCGGGTGAGGCAGGAGAGGTCTGCCATGCCGTGTGGGAATTTCCCCAGCTGGGCCTTGAACTCGCGTCTCTGCTGCCCACAGCTCCACAGCGCAGCACTTAACTGCTACGCCACCAGGGAGGCCCTGATGGTTTCTTTAAATCGGGAGCCTGAGCATGGCTGAGTCTACTCCTCAGGGTCTCAAAAATCTGCAATTAAGCTGTCATCCAGGCTGCATTCTCATCTGTAGACTAGCCTTTTGAAGAGTTTAGTTTTCACATTGTTAGCAGAATTCATAAGTGTCTGTAGGACTGAGAGACCCAGCAGTCATTGACTGTTAGTGGGACTCTGCTCTCAACATCTAGAGACCCTTCAAACCTTCACTTTGTGTGTCTCCCAGTATGAGTGTTTGCTTCTTCAAAGCCAGTTAGAGAGACAGCAATGAGTATTAGATTGCAGCAAGATTAATTCTTAGACAACTTGATATAATCACAGAAGTGACATTCCATTACTTTGCCATATTTTGTTGACTAGAAACATGTCTCAGGTCCTGTCTACACCTAAGGGAAAGGGTTACACATTATCATGAACAACGAAAGATGGAGATGGCTGTCTGAGTGTATGTCTGAAACAATCTACATGAGAGTTAGTCATCCTGATAGATGTTAGAATTCAAGAGCTTTTGTAGAAGATCCTTTATGCATTTGGCTTTTTTGTGACTGACTCGTTTATTTATTCATTCTGTAAACATTCATGTAGAAGCTACTACGTGCCAAGTATTTTTCCAGGTCCTAAAGACAAGCATTAAAACCAAGACTCCCTGAAATTCAAAAACAAAAGCACAGACACAAAAACCCTCACAGTTATTATTGCTGTTTGTTAGTTCAAGAGATTTAGGACAACGTTTTGAGGAATCTGTGAAGTTCCTGAAATTGTTTTGCATATTTTTTTTTCCTCTGAGGTGTGTGCTCTAAGCATTTTATAGACCATAAAAAGAAAGACAGAAAAAAAAATACTGATTTTTGCAAGAGAGATGACACTAGATATCACCGACAGTGAGGTAGAATAAATGGTAATCTATAAAAACTGGGTTTTAGAATAGGAATGTCTTGAATAAGGAATCACTAGCAATTCTATAGAGTGACAATTTAAACAAGTGGCTTTGGATGAATAGACATTGTCTAAGTAATTAAGGTGTGTGTGAGCCTGTACACACATGCATACAAAATGTACAATTCCTAGGCCTCCCTGGTGGCACAGGGGTTAGTCTCAGCAGTATGAAGCTATTGGCAACCACTTCAGCATGAGTTAGATCCCCGGGCAGGGAGCTGACCCACATGGCAGCAGACCTCTCCTGTCTCACCCACTGTTCCCCTCAGCAGTGTATTTCAGTAGATCTGCCTGTTCTGTTGCCCACTCTGTCTCTGGTGAATCCTCTCATCCTCCACACCTGTGGCCTACACCTTGGCTCTTGTGAGCATAAATGAATAAATGTTAAATGATTTAGATTCCTATTGCTGTGCAAGTTCATCACCAATTAGGGAGCAGGAAAGAGTTCAGTGTCGTCGGAGCATGTGCATGTTTGCTTCACTTCACCACTGGTCTCAGGTTCCTAGTCCCAAAATGGGACAATCAATATGTATGAAAATATTGTTATAAAAATGAATTACTTTATATAAACAGTTACCTAGCACAGTGACTGGAATATTGTAGATAATCAATAAATGCCTAGAATGAAAATACTCAAATATGTGTCATGTATAAGAAAAAATATTATTAAAAAGTGTTAACTTGAAATTCTAAAAATCTTATATTTTAAATTCTTACAATGTGACATTTTATATTTTTCATATCTGATGTGCATTTCTAAGACATCACTGTTTTCTAAGATTAGTAAAACTTACACAGTAAGCATATGTTCAAGTATTTTCACTGTTTTACTTTAAAATATGTATGTTCCTTTCATGATTTTACAATATGTGTTATGGTAATTATTCACAACTAATATCACACTCTTATCATTGTATCTTAAAAATAGATACAAAGGGATGATTTCATATAAAATATTAACATAATGTCATTGAAGGGTGAATGAAAACAGACTGAAAACAGCTTTCTCTTCTGTGAAGTTTTAAATCTCATCAATTTCAATTATGACTTTAATTCCCCAAAATAATTAGGTTTGAATATGTATTAATTGTATATATTTTTAAAAATTGGCATTATTTTCTTGCATTTGAGTTAATTTAAAGGGGTCACAAATAGTATGTTTAGCATCTTAGCAGAAAAATCTACAGGAATAATATGCCTCCTAGTGTAAAGTAAGGGTAATATCAGCTTTCATTGGTCCTGCGTGGAATCACTTTCTTAGCTGCATGTTATCATGTCATTCTTTCTTCTAAGGATCTCTGAAGATAAATTACATTATTTAACCCTGGATGTGTGGTCTGTTTAGAGGATAAAAAAAAGAATGTATTCTCTGTACATCTGTGTTGTAACAATTTGTGAGTGGTAAATAGAATAGGTAGATAAACCCGTAAGTAGTCACACTTAAAAATAAGAAATTTACTGATTCAGTAATTCTTAGAGGCATGTAATCAAAGTTTTTTTTTAGCCTCACATAAAGCCATCTAACAAGAAAAAATGTAAATAAATTCCCAATCTTGAAAAACATGTACTAAAAAAATAACTATTATCTTAATGTATAAAAATAAATGAAATTGTTTGTTTTTTTAAAACAAGTAGATATTTTTGAAGAAATTACAGATTTTTATCCAAAATTTCTTCAGTTTAACTTAATACTATTTTTAAGTACATTTCTGTCAGTGGATTGACAATTATTCAGATTAGTGTGACTGACAAATGACTGCCCAGATTTTAATAACCTCAAAGTAAGGTTACCAGATAAAATACTGGCTGTTAAATTTGAATTTCATATAAACAGTGACTTTTTTTTTTTCATTCAAAGCCGTCCACAAATTACAATACTGCAATGTAACCTGCAGTACGTAGGCTATACTTAGACACAACAGACACAACGTGTATATTCATTGTTTCTGATTTTCAAATTTAATGGTTCATTCTGTAGTTGATTTTTTCTAAATGTGGCAACTCTAAAGATTTGGAGCTTTGATAAAATAGCATTGACTGAATTAAACAATATAATTCAAGTATTATAAGGAAATCTATCCATCCTAAGCATTTAACTATAACTAAAACTCATAGCAACAATTAGTTAACCTTACTAGTGCTAGTGGGTCAGCACTGCCCAAAATGAGACCTCATTTCTTTATTTTAGAAAAGCAATTCTGTGTCCAGAAAAAAATCACACAGTTAAACTTAGAAGATGTTTGCTTGTGTTTATATGAACAAGTAAATATGCTGTGCCATCATGGAATGGTGACTTTTATGTTGGTCTGTTCCTGGTCATTACAAATATTCATTCAAATAGGGAGAAATTCTGGTTAAAGTTTTTGATTCATGATTTTTTTTTTCCTTTTTTGGTAAATAGTTTGTTTAATCTTTTGGTTCACTTTATTTTGAGATTCTTTGTGCATTTCTTGATTTTTATATGATTTTTTGTTTTCAGGATCTCATCTATAGTTTTTTTAGAATCTAGCCACTATCAAAGGAACCAACCAAGAAAGCAGCGGTGGGCAGAGAGGGAGAAAACGACAATGCTTGAAATTGTTTCTGTACTTTAAAGGCTTTGGTTGAATATCCTAGTAAATATATCCACCCAGAATCAGAATATACAGTATGCCTTTTTAAGACTGCTCAAGTAATAGGCTGACAGGAAATGCTTACAATAGCTAATTATTGTGGAGCTAGACAGAATGAGCACGAAGCATACCTCTTCCATTTGGCAGGGACATGATCTTGGACAGATTCCTCTGCCTCAATGACCTCATCACGTAACACATGATGAACATGACACTATTCATGTCCCAGATTCATTTTACAGACTGCAATGGGTTAACCCCTATAACTCACATAGAATAGTTTTAGGTTTATAGTAAAACCTTTAATTATAGTAGCTATTATGCCAAGAATTAAAGGCAAACTAAAAAAAAATAACTAAGCAGTCTCTTTGGCTTCTAGTCTGTCCTCCTATCTAATATAAAAGGAGAGAAATATGAGAGCTATGTTTCCCAAATTTCCATTTTTTGCTGAGTAGCCAGAGGAATAGTTATTGATTTTTCACTGTAACTTGAATTATCACAATATCTTAGCTCTACACTTTACTTTACTTGCATAGATAGTCACATTTTGTTTTTTAAAAATACTTGATCCAGCACCAGTTGTTTGAAATGTTACATACATTTAGTCTTAAAGATTTTTCAATAATACGATGGAAGTTATTTGGTAATTCTATGGGACAAGCCAAAATATCTACAAGTGGGTGTAATTAGTATTAATTAATAATACTATTCATAAGGATATAATAAATATCCTAATCTTTGCTTGAATTGTGGACCTTTACATATTTATTCCTTCTTTAATTGGCCAGAAAGCTTTATTTCTTTGCAATTAATAATGACCTAACTAAAAATCAGATTTGCAAGCAGGGAACATACAGTACTTTCAACAAATTTGCCTGTTAATCTCTGCAAATAACAGTGTAGTTAAAAATAACATAATTACAATTTCAAGTTAAATGCTTACTGGAAGGAAAGAATTAAAGCATTAACTTCCTAAAGTCCAGGCACTGGTTTAATTAATTTTTTGTTCATATTTTTATGTTTTTATATGAACAGGTATTTTAACATTCCTAATTATTCAAGTAGACAACCTTTTCAAATTAGGAATAAAATAAGAAAACTTGTACTAGCTTTAAAAATATTCCTGGAATTAAAAAGAAATTGATTTAGTCAAAGAAGCAAATATATATATATTTTTTTTATGATGCTGCTTAGGCTATATACAATATGACAATTGTAAAAACATATCTAGAAAACAAAAACAGATATAAGGGTCCCACACAACAAGCCCAGGCTTAGAAAGTTACTATCCTATCAGAGGAAGAATTGTACCTCATTGGAATATCTTCCCAAGACTTTTTTTTTTTTTTTTTTTTTTTTTTTTTTTTTTTTTTTTTTTTTTTTTTTTTTTTTTTTTTTTTTTTTTTTTTTTTTTTTATTGAGGAGTACATTTTTAAATGAAGTCAAGGGAGGTTCTTCATTCAGAGGAGAATATTGAGTTCTGCTTTAAGCTGCTTAGGAAATAGCCATAAAATATATAGCAGTAACTCCTCAGTAATCTCTCCTGCATCAAAACTGTTGTGCTATAGAAGATTATGCTTTGAAATAGGAAGTTCAGGCATTTTGAGCCAGAATACACAAAATACAATACACAATACAGTAAAGTCTTGATATAAATGACAAGCAACATAAGAAAAAGGAAAGGAAAATTGGTTTATAGTTTACCAATTTTGTGTGATACTGGTACAATCAGAAAGCTTTTTGATGCTTTAGTTCATTTGTTGTTCAAAAAACATATGGAGTAAAAGGTACTTTACAGTCTGCAGGGTACGGGAAAACGTGCCTCAGAAATAGACAAATCGAGATTGACATTGGCCCTGTACTCTCTGGTTGTGTTGTGAAATTTTAATATCTTCTTCCTGAATATGTCTGTCTCTGTATCTTTGTAAGAAAATAATAATACAACTATCTTGAAGAGAGGAGGTTAGAATTATCAAAAGTAGTATATACAAGTGGAGTCCTGAATGATCTCTAGTAGATAATAAGAGCTGAAAAGTACGAGGGTTTTCACACTTAATTTTTCCAATATGATGGTTTTAATCAAGTTGAAGTTGATAAACTGAAGAGGCAGTTTAAGTAATAAATGAAAAATCAGTGGGATAGTTTCATAAATGATTTTTAAGGATATAGGGCATATATTTTGATCAGATGATATTTTTATTTCCTTTTTGTTCTCAAAAAGAATTTTTTAAAGTATTTTTAAATATAAAATCAAAGGAATAACAATATGAATTATTATGATAATTTAGGTGAATAAATGAATGAATATTTTAAAAATTCTCAGACAACTCAAAATTATCTACCAGATGTATAAAGCATAAATTTTCACAGTGTTTTTAAACTACAAGCCCATCACTGTGTTCTGTTATGTTTATTTTCACATGGTAAAAATTCAGAAATGATTGATTTATGTTACACTAATAGATATTTGAGTTATAGTGAAAGTAACCTGTAGTGAAAAAAAAAAATGCTATGAAGGGATAACAATAAAATAAAACATCCACTGTTATGATATATAATATTCTAAGTTAATGAATGATATTATATTTTTAGCAGTTTATAATGCACTCAGAATGCTGTTGATACAAAAATGAAATTGTCTATTTCATTTGGAGTTTGTGTTTCTGTTTTTCCTACATCTCTGAATTGTTTATTTGGTAACAAATGAACTGCAGGTAAATGTTCCTGATTCGTTGTTAGAAAGCCTGATGTGTGGCATCAACTTTCTCATTTTCACTGAATTGCATAAGTACCTGGACTGCATATTTCCTTCCTCTCTGGCTAAGCATCACCTTCCTTTTTGACCTTAGTTACAATATGATCACCCAGGACAGTTCATCATGTAGGATGACATCACGTGAGATGCTGACACACAGTGAGAGATTTCATTTGGTAGACAAGAAGCTGGGGTCCCTATGGAATGAAAAGGCAGAAGTAAGAGACACCTGGAGGGGTTCTTTAGCTAATCACTTTGCTACAATTCAAGGCCATATTCTGGAGACCATCAGCTTTCTGCTATCCCTACTAACAGATGTGATTTGTCTAGTCTCACAACTCAAGGTGCAGATTTTGATCCAAAACATTTTAAGTGTATTTCCTAATTACGTTAGGAACTGTTAGCTACCATGTTCTTCTATGGTGATGTGGAAGTCAAATTGAGCAGCATGCCTAATGAATCCCTCAGTTTGATTCTGGGCCTGAGAATTGTTGAGGGTATCCCCTGCTTGGAGGACCATCTTCTATTAGCCTTTAGGGTGAGGTTCAAATTCTATCTATTCCCTTTGCCTCTTTTCTAGCACTATTAGTTTGGGGAATTGGAGATTTGAGTGGACGATGTAACTTGTCCTCTTATTCCAAGCAGCTGGAACAAAATGTTAACTATAACCTTATACTATCAATAAAGCAAAGAGCAGGTACTTTTTAAATATTAGATTTTGAGGTTTTTTTTCTCCTCCAATGTTTATTCATAAGAAGTATATGGGATCACAAATAGGTAAAATATCGTAATTATTAAGTTATGGTTTCCTTGAAGATTTAAAATTCAGAATATTTTCCCCAGGCCGTAAGAGTGACTTACGCATGTGTATGGAAATTACACAATTAATTGAAAGTTTAGTCCTAAAACCAGTGATACTATGTAAACTCAAATTCTATTATCGCTGAAACCTAATATAACTTTACTGAAATATTCCTATCAACTTTTGTTTATCTGTATGTATCCCTCCATCCACTCACCCACTTACCTACCTTGTGTTCTAAAGAACAAATATGACACACAAACACACTTTATGATGAAATATCCTCTGACCCAGATTGTTCAAAAACAGCTATGTTCTTCTTTACACGTTCCATTGATTGATGTATTCTTTCATTGAAACATTTTCCACTTACTTCAAAAGGATGTTTAAAGTTAGTATTTTAAAATGTGCTATATTTCATTTGCTTTTGTTTATTTGAATGATAATTTATATTTTCTTTAAAAAATATCATAATAAAAATTTATAGTCATGTAATAATAAATCATTAAGTAGTCACACAAAGGACTAATTCCTTTACTGGGAAATTTTTATTATGTCTCAAGTATGTATTTTTTTGAAAAATTACAACTTCACAATGGTCAATATATTGCATAGTATTTCATTTAGAAGAAATTTAGGTTTTGAACTTATAGGCCTATAGTCAGTTCAATCAAGTAAATTTTGAGACTGATTTTTTTGTATAATGTGAATTCAGACCTATAGTATATATGATGTCCATTCAGTGTCGTCATGTCATTTAAGTAATGATAATAACACAAAATTAGAAATAACCTGTGTAGGGCACCCTTGGAGGCTTATTTGTTAAGTCTCAGCATGTTATTCTCAACAGTGTGTGTTCCATCCCAGCCAGGGACCTAACCCACATGGCACACCAGGCCTCTCCTGTCTCGCCCACTGCTCCTCAGTGTCTCAGTATCTCAGTAAATCGGCCTGTTCTGTTCCTCACTCTGTCCCTGGTGAATCATTTCACTCCCTGCCACCTCTGGCCTACTCCCCAGTTCTTTTATGTGCAAATAAATAAAAATAAATCTCTAAAAAAAAAAGAAATAATCTGTATAAAATTCAGTATTTTCCTGCCTGAGGGAACATTATTTTTAACTTTACTCTGAGTAGTTCAATTTTTAGGAGCCCTGAGATATTTTTACCTTCCTGAGTTGTGATTGCTGCCACATGTTTAAAGAAAGACACTAAATAATTTATAATGCAGTTTGGACTTTGAGAATATTTAGCATTTATTGAGAACTTACAATGTGCTAAATCAGTGATAGATTAATTTCCTGACTGATATCATTCCATTGCTACTATAAACTTTTCCCAAACATAAAAACTAATGTTTGCCTCAAGGTCATGTCACAATGTGGATAAGTGAATGATAGGCACTTGATTTTAGTTTCCTACTAAATTAACTGCCTCCTTGGACCTCCCTGGTGGTGCAGGGGATTAAGTCTCAGCACTATGAAGCTATCCACAGCTTTGCAGCACGAATTCGATCCCTGGGCAGGGAGCTAACCAACATGGCACGGCAGACCCCTCCTGTATTACCCACTGCTCCCCTCAGTTCTGTATTTCAGTAGATCTGCCTTTTCTGTTCCCTACTCAGTCTCTGGTGAATCCTCTCACCCCTCACACACATCTCTGACCTATACCCCAGCTCTTGTATACATAAATAAATAAATTTTAAAAAATAATAAAATAAAATAAATTAATTAACTGCTTCTTTAAGATAGTCCTTAACTAATGTTTTATTTTTAATCTTAATGTTTTTATATTTAACCAGTAGTTTCAATGGGGTTATGTAGCATTCTCACAGAGCTATTAAAAACCAATCAATATTGGACTTGATTATTGATAGGATATATAATCTCAGATTAGTCATTAACTAAAGGAATTTATCTTTCATATCACAAATCAGAACAGAACCACCATGATTTTGCCATTTAAAAAAAACTTTGATATAAATATGCAGGCTGTAAGAGATTAATACAAAGACTGATTTCCTTTTAACTTTTGTTTAAGTAATATTTAGATGATTTTAATATTAACTTTTAAACTTCATTCAAAAAATAAATATCACTACTTAATTCAGGGTGATCAACCTAAAGGGAAAAAAACACAAAGTTAGGTTTGCCTGTCTTAGTAAATAATAATACAGTATAGCCTATCAAATTTGAATTTAAGATAAATAATGAATATTTTTTAAATGTGTCCTGAATGATTTGAGACAAACTTGTACTAAAGTTATATTTATGCTCATCTGGCAGCGTTACACCTAGTGGAGTATATTGTTTATACCTTTCTATTACTAATTCTATTGATAATAGTTGCTCACAGTTCTAGAGCATCATTGCAAGGAGAGCAGGAAGAAGACCTATTAATTCATCCAGCGTTCCTAAAAATCATGCAGATTTTTCCTCAGTAGCAGCAAATTTTGCAAAACTCTTACTGCTACTCAAAATATTTATAAGCTTCTTCTATTAGAATAGAATGGAAACTCCATGAGTTTTGTTCAGTGGTCAATCCAGTCCTTAGAACAATGCCGACCATACAGCAGGCATTCAATAGATGTTGAAAAAATAACTGTGGAATGAGCTGCTTGCATTTATACTCATATTAGGCATTCAACATATATTAAAGGGGACAATACATACATTCATCTAACCATTGATAGAAGCTCAAAAATGTTGATGCGACCCTCTTTGCCAAGGGCAATGAACCAGCCATTTGATTTTACTGCCCATCCTCCTAATACTGATTTTGTGTGGGAAAAATTAAGTAAGTAAATGAAACTTGTTCCTCAGCAAACTCTAATCCCAAGGACCATTGACAGATGAAAAGGCTGCCCGCAGCATATGTGAATGCTGACAGCAACTCTTTGATTTCCATTTCACTTCCCCAAACTCCATTTTAGATGCTGCAGATGTTGGCAGACCCTCAAGGAGGTGGATGCCCCTGTTATCCAGAATAGTGAATTGTGCTTGAAAAAATGTACTCAGTCAATATTGCTACTGGAAGGAAAAATGCCCTAGCACATGATGAATAAATATTTCCATCCAACACTGGGAATAACAGAAAAAAAAAAAAAAGCCACAGTCATTAGAGTCACAGATGACATTATATAATAATGTCTTTGCATCATCAAGTCTATTAAGATAATGTATGGAAAACATGTTTATTCATCTGGCAAAACTGATAAATAAATAAAACTGTTAAATAAATAATCAGAGTGCCAGTTCTGCTGAATAGTCTCATGTGGACACTTCATTTACTGTTTAGCTGAAGGCTGAACAGGACAGAGCAGGCGCCAAGTAGACAATAACTTTTAAATATAGATGAGGCTTTATTATTAAGTCTGCAGGTCAATATTTGTAAGAACTGCTTGTAAAAGTCATGTATGGTATTTTGGCATTTTTCTCATTTGTCCTTTTCTTTTTTGTCCTTTCATTTAGAACTTTAATTCTTAACCTGCAATTCAACATCTTAACATGTAATAAGAATACAAGGAGTCCTTGGTATATCACAATGAGTTGCATATAAATTATATGCTGATTTTCATCACTATCAAAATTCAGCTTTTCCATAAAGCTAATGAGTTTGCCCTGAGGATATCTTGGTCACTTTTGGCACAAATGTTGCTTTGATCAATTATTTGGCGAATATTATGAAAATAATACAAAAGAATCTGTAAACAAATCTAATTTGTTTAAAAGTTCATATAAAATTGTGACAGTGTGGTAAATTTGGATGAAAGATATATTTAAACAGCAATAAATATTCTAGTCATTAATTTTATTGCATTAATATAACGCATTTCAGATAAAATAGGGTTTTGTAATACATTTTAGATTGCCAAGATTCAAATACCTCACTTTCTCCTAATACCCACTAAACCTACTAAATGCCACACAATTTGACCAGTATTTGACTATCTCATCTAGATGGAACATTGCATCCCTATTTAAAAGCAATAATTAAGTCAGCAGGAGATATTATGGAAAGTGATGCAGTTGTTGCCCCACTAGCAGAGACAATATTGGAAAAAATACACATAAAAACATACTTAAAAACATATTAAAAGATGGTTTTCATTGAATGGATATAATTTTTTTTCATTTATTCTACTTTTCTATATACTTTATGTATAGAAAGACTATGTTCATTTATAATTAGGGAAAAATCCCTTGTTAATTTTTTTTTAATTTACTTCTATACTCTGGACTAACATCTTTGTTAAGATAGAATCTTTTATTCTAAAGAGTATTGATCATCAACACATTAGATTCATGCTAAATAAGAGAGTGATGCTAATTTGAAATGGAAATAATACATAATCAGTAACTCATAAGACTTTACCTGAAGACATAGATATTTATTTTTTACATTTAGATAGCAGAAGGAATGGAGAAGCTGAATGAAGTATTTATCCCATTATTACAATGAGTTGATAAAAATAAATGTCCACGTATACAACTGTTTATCCACCTATACACTCATTTGCATTTTTAGGACATTCTATTTTGCAAAGAAGATTGCAGTATGAAAAATCATATATTTAGTCAGATGCAGTGGATAAACTTTGATCCAACCTGAAAAGGAACCTGTCCCTTTGAAACACGCTTAAGGACCCTGTGCTGCAGAAAGAGTTGTTGACAGAGTCGATAGAAGCATAAAATAACAAAGAGCAAGAAACAGGGAAATTTGAAAGTGAGGAAGAATAGGGGCCAGGTTAGGGCTCACTTCGAGGAACTATGCTTTGGAATATGAATTTGATAACCAAAACTATAAATTATAATATAAAAGCAGTATTTGTATTTATAAGAAAAGTCAAAACATCTATCATACAGGAAAAGGAAATGCAGTTGCAGCCATGTGTAATAAAAGAGAATTTTACCAAAGAAGACAAGTGAAATAAGAAAACACACTGAAATTTAATTGAACAGACAAAGTTATGATTTTCTGTTTTTGTAGTTACAATTTTGGGGGTAATATTCCTGTATATTTCTGTGTTTTTGAACTGCACAATTAAATAATGAAGCCTTAAATCAATGGAGAAATTCTATAGGCAACTAAAATGTAAACCTCTTCAAAAGACAGCTGCAACACCAAAAACCTGCCACACTTTTTTTTTTTTAAAGATTTATTTATTTATACATACAGCTGGGGTACAGGCCAGAGGTGTGGAGTGGTGAGAGGCTTCACCAGAGACAGAGTGGGGAGCAGAACAGGCAGATCAGAAATACACTGCAGAGGGCCAGGCAGGAGAGGTCTGCCGCACCATGTGGGATTCTCCCCGGCTGGGCGTCGAACTCGCATCGCTGCTGCTGACAGCTCCACAGCCCAGTGCTTAACCGCTGCGCCACCACGGAGGCCCCACACTTCTTTTTCAACTTTAACATTTTTGAGTACAGGTCACAGTCAGAGGTGACAGGGCACATTCAGGGTGGTGTGGCTAAGCTGCGTGTCATGACATAAATGTGAAAGGGGGTCTTTTTCAAATAATGAAATACATGAACTTTCAAATATTTCTTAATTCTCCAAGTATCAGTTTCAAGATATAACTTATAAAGGCATATTTGATCATATATTTTAATGATAATCCTTGGATGCACATTAAATACACTGAATGATTTCTCAATGATTACTGTTTCACTATACTTTATTCATGGAAGAATGTTTTAATAGGGTATCTAGAATTTTAGAAGGATGTAATACATCCAAAGAATTATGATTTCTTAAATTCAAATTAATTTTAAATAAAAAATTAATTAAAATTAAAAAAAAATTATGGTTATTGTATTCATATTCTCCAAGTTAAAAAGATAGTTAACCTGCTCTTTAGCTCAATTGGCTATACTAGTTGAATTTCCCTGTGCTTATTAGTCTACATATAAATAGCACTACAACATGTATCAGTCAATATTTTTTAACTTCCCTAATTTTTTGAACTTATATGATTCATTTTCTTGAGTGTGCTCTTAGAATATTTCTATATCATAAAACAACCATCTGAGAAAATGTCGATAACAAATAAGATGCTCCTTAAGATATTTGACTCCTTTGAAGAGTAACACTGTTAGATGACAGAGTCATGAGAGATTTATTATCACGATTAAGTCACAGTTCTCATCTGCTTGTAACCTGATTGTGTTAACACTTCCCTCACCCTTAGCCAATAAAGTGAAGCCAGTTTTACAGTATTCAGTAAAACGTAATGTGTTTAATATCTATATTAATCAGATTAAAAATTAATTGCAATTATATGTAAATAACTAAGGTCATCCTCTAGCACAATTTCTCATCAGAATTGTACCTTTGTATATGTGAATATGTCCGTGTTTTAAATAATAGACCAAAATACATATTAAGAATCTGTACAAGACATTGAATATTTTTAAAGACAGACAAAAGGCAGCAGTGGTTATTGAAAAGAAAAATTCTCTTAATTTCAATCTTAATGTATAGATCTAAAGAGAAAAGACCAATTATAGTATAAAGTTAGCTCTTTAAAAAAAACACTTACTTTGTTCATCTAAATTTTTATTTTACTTGTATTTTTCTTGAACACATAAAAAAAGTTTAGGCATACATTCTAATGCCAGTGTCTATACCAATATTCATAATTAGTATTCACAAAATGTAAAGCACAAAACAGATATGACACTATAATACTCTACTTGTGCAGAATATGTAACAGGCTCAACTCCTAATTGCTAGTATAGGACAATTAAATATTTTTTCATGCACATACACAAAATGTTAGGAGAAAAATGTGTAATTACAGAATTGCTTGAAGTGCTTTTAGTTTGTATTTATCTTTTGTCAGCTTATTAGAAACATAAGAAAACCAGTCACCAGAAACAAGAGCTGAATAAAATATGATCGTTTTTTTATTTTCTAGAAAAACAATTAAAAATCTATACTCTAAAATATTACAATTACTCAGTAGATTTTGTGGTACTCAAATATTTTGTCTTTGAATTGTCATACAATGACTTTAAAGCCATGTTTCTGATCATGAATCTTGACACTTGATATTGAATGTTGCAGAACTCAAATCACTGTGGAAAACAGCATAGTGCTTTCTTAGTCTGCTGTTCTAATAAACTTTGTAAACTTAGATGCAGGGAAGCATTTAATTTCATTCCTGTAATGTATGCACTGCTCATTCATTTATGCTTTCATTGATTTAAAATTTATTGAGAACTTATAGGTAACTGGGAAAGCAAATATAAGTGAAATATGGTCTCAATTTGAAAAGTGCTATAATTGAGATAATGAGACATTTGCAAGCATGACATCATATCAGTCAGAAGGCTTATCATTTTTAAACATTGAAATTGAAACCTAATCATCAAATCCCACTTTAATACAAATTTCAGAAAAATATATTAGAATAAAATCAATTACAGAGAAATCGAAGTACTAAAAAATTGTTTCCGGCGTTTCTATTTTCGTACGTATAGAACAGTCACAAAATTAAGTTGATAGCATTAACACAATTAAATGATAGCACATGGCTTAAATTTTGTTAAATAATGATATGGATATCATTATACATAAATATACTTAAATATTTTTCAAGAAGAAAAAGCAGTTGTAATATAAACAAAATGTCATCATTTCATTTAATAACTTCTAATGGTTGGAAAGGAAAATGCATATATTACTACATATGAAGCAGCTTAAAATTTAATTATTTTGAAAGATCCATAAAGAGAACTTTACCAAAGAAACCATTTTAAATTTCCATTTTGAAGTAGCAGGAAAAATAAATTACAATATTTTAAATTGCTCACTTGATATAGTTGCTAGAATAGGGAGACTATAAGGGAAAGCTAGTGTTCTATTAATCATATGCTACTTTGGCGATCACTGTCTATCCTTTAAAGCAGTTTTATAGATTCATTGTACTAATGAAAGCTATTTTAGTTAAATAATATAATGTAAATAATTACAAGGCCAAATATGTGAACTTATCCTCTCAGGTTCTTGATATCGTTCTTATGAGACATTTATGTAAGAGCTGGTAATTGTCCCTTTTTCCCTAAAACACATTTTAAATTTATGAATGTACCCCTTGTTTTTAATCTCCATTAATGTGTCATGTGCTAAACAAATTTAAGCAAGCACGAAATTTTGCATGTTTAGATTAATTAAATCATTAAACCAGTAGTTGCTATGCTGCAAATATCCATTTGGCCCTGTTGAATTTATTATCTAATATCTGTGGGCACTGATTAGCAGTTTTGCTCATTATTAAACTGAACTTGTTGCATAAATCTAGGCCCCAAAACATTGCTTAGCATCGTTGTTCCCTGAGCCATTCTTAACCTTTACAGCTCAAATGCTTAGTTTAAAAAAGATAAATATATATTAATTTCTTAAGTATAAATCATAGAAGAATTTGTACAGTTTTCTCTGAATTTGTGTATTATTTCTATTATATCCTCTACATTTAATTTTCCATTTAATATAAATATAACTAAAGAGAGAAAGTGTAAGGAATTTAGTCTCTTTTGCATGTCTAAGTTTTTGCTAGAGTAAAAACTCTACACTTATATTTTAAAATGTTCTTTTCAGATGATTATAAAAGTGGTACTTGGGGAAAGTGAGTCAAAGCAAAGAAAAAAAATTCTGGTAGGGTAATGAACTGTTAAATAGTATAGGAGGCAGTTCAAATAGATTTCACATAATTCTGTTGAAGCTTTTTAAGTTATTTAACATATCATGGTTGAGTCAAAATAGTGATCAAGAAATGGAGACCATTATTTCCACTTACTTACTGAATCTTTGACTCAGTAACTTAATGTGTAAAATTCCTGAAGAATACAAACAACAAACATATGGCAATTTGTGTTATATATTGGGGTAATAATGGTTTGTAGTGGTGGAGTATGGTTGAGATAGTGATAGATTAACTATGGTGGTAATGATACCCCAATGTCACCTCAGTTACATATAGATTAGTTAATTAAAAAAAAAAAAAAGAAAATGCAATGTATTTATCCCAAATCTGCATATTATGTAGATTTGTAAATATGAATATATTTGTAGATATATATGTGTGTGTGAATATTTATATATACATCTAAATACATGGATACATATATACACACATATACAAACATCTTAATCTATGTATTTTATTTTTAAAATTAAAGAACTTTCTTAGAATAAATTGACAATGTTCAATTTGTTAATGCATGCATTAAAGAATCATGTGTTGAGTAATGTAACAGAGAGTAGATAAATTTAATGGAAACTTGATATAACAATCTTTTCTCTGCCTGGGAAGTGGGCATATAGTGTTAATGTTCCTTTTTGATGTGTGTGGAATAATGGGAGTTTGCACACACAATGGTGTTAAATATTGCATTTCTTATGTATTTCAATATTGGATAAAAACAATGTGTCTTTCTTTTAAGTCATGGAAATGCAAGATACACTTGTTTAAAAGCCTGTTACTGTTATACGATCTTATTAACATTATTTTTATGTTCATTAGCATTGCACAATATACAATATAGGACAGTATGTAGAATGACCATGCACATTCAATATATGGGCCAGTTCAATGCACTTTTTACAAATCCTGTTCTGATAGAAGATTACACCAAATTTAACTTATATCTTGTAAGGTTAGTCTTTCTTGTTGAATGAATTAACAGTGTAGTGCATGTGCTAAAATACCATACACTCTGAGGAGTATGTATTTTTTCACCTTTACTCAAAATAGTAATAATTCTAGATGTTAGAACATTGCATCTGGAAATGTAATTACCAATGACTACTATACAGTTATTCTAATTTGTGCCACTAATAATAAAATGATGTATATATTTTTTTTTAATTTTGTGCAAATATCCTGAGTTCTTTATTCTTAACAAATTTTGCCATCATTGGGGAATTGTAAGTCAAAAAAAAAAATCTTCTCCCAACCCAGAAATCTTGTTCATAAATATAGTGAAGAAATAAAACATTTTTCTTATTGAATAGCAGGTTGTGATGAACATCATATGCAATCCCCTGACAGATTGGAAGAACAGAAAGGATTGTCACCCTTTTATATAGCCAAGCAAATGTAACCCATTGCACACATGCTTTCAAGACAAGCAATGCATCAGTCCTGAAGAAAGAGAACTTGATAATGCCATTCATCAAACTTAGTTCAAGGTAACTTTACCTAGTAGGTAGGGTGCCAGATGACCACCTGCATTAGCTTATTGGCATTTGCTGAGAAGAAAAACAAGCTTCTCATACCTTTACAACAGGAAATAACTGCAACTTGAACCTTACCCATGAAGCTTGGTTCCTACCTGACACAGGAAAAGGAGATAGGAAAACTCCTCCTTTGACATTACATTTCAAAAAGATGGAACCCAAGTTCTTGAGAAAGGATTTCCTGGTCAACAGTTGACAAAAGGTCTACCTGGTTTATCAAAGGCTTTAATTTTTAGGCAAAATAGTACCGACAGAATCAACATTGTAGTACAATTTGAAGACATAAAGAATTATAGGAGGCAGTAGGGGGAAGGGAATCTTTTTCTTTATTTTCAGTGAGTATTAAGGCCCTTATTTTAAATTTTTATTGGTCGGTCCATAAATCATCAAAATGTAATTTATTCTCACAAAACCTGGTGCTAGTTTGGCTGTCTTAACCATTTACAATATAGTCTGTGTTCATCATCAGTTTTCTTTACCAGAACATTATTGTCCTTGGTGTATGCAACTGGAAAGGTAGATGTACATTGTTTTTATATAAATTTTCAACTAGATATGTTTTCAGAGAACAAGGTTCTGTGTTATTTTTCTCCTTGTTTTTAATTCAGAAGATTATGCTCAAACATTGTGACTTTCTAAATAGAATACTGTTCTCCTTAGAATGCTATGGACATATTGTGTCTCTTCTCCCTCATATGACACATCTCTTACTCATATTATTCTAACTTGGGAAAATATTTTATCTTGATGCATCACTTCTACAGGCTTAAATTTAGCAAACCCTATTAGCAAGTAGACACTTTGTGAAGTTCCACAGTATGTTATATTAACAGAACAAAATTCCTTCCATTAAGTCATATTATTTATTGCCTTTAACACCACTATCCTTGAAAAAAAATCACAATTAACTTACAACATATACACACCCTTTATATATAATAATAATGGAATATATAATGCTATATATAATAATATTCAGAATATTATTATATATTAATATTAATTTTCCATATACGGAAGTGTAGTTTGCTGATATATAGAATAATGTGGTCTCATTTACATAAAAATTCCATAAAGGGAAAAGGGAAGGGAAAAATAATTTCCTTTTATATTTCAAAGTTTTTAGTTGATACCACCATATTAAAAAGCAAATTATCAGGGAATAAACAAATGAAAGTTTATTATCATGTATACCTCATGCACGTGGGAGACCCATAGGAAAAATGAGTAACTCTATAGAGTTACTCTTTCAAGAGTATAACAATTACAAGTCTATTTCATCCTTGGACAGATTCTTTCTCCTTCATTTTCAAGTGAAAAGTTAAAATTAAAAGCAAAATTACTTTCAGGCTTTCTCCTCCTTGCCTCTAAAGGCAGGTTATTTGCACATAGACTATTGACCATTGCTTTGGGATGCTGAAAATGTTCAGGATCTGTAACCATTATCAAATGGTTTGCTTTTGTAAGAAAACCACCTTGTATTTTAATATTTTCCTCCATGTGCAGGCTAATACAAGCTTGCTTATAAATCAGTATATCTTACAAACAAAATACCAATTTTATTGTTTTATACCACTAGATATATATCAAACTACTTTTCATTATATATCCATATTTTAGAAAATTAGAATTTTAGAATTCTATCATATAATCTCGTCATGCATTTACTTTAAAAATTATATATTAATTTATTTAACTTCATGTCTTCCAAGGGTATCATTAGAATTTTTGTTATACCACATGAAAATCTAGCACTTCATGCAACACCATTAAAATAAACAGGTACATAAAGTAGTCTTAACCCTTCCATAAACAACTATTGATATAGTTTTTTTTTTCTTCTTGTCATTATCTCTTTGTTCTATTTTACTGAAGCTTTTTCTAAGTCATTTTCCTTCAATGCCTTACAAAAAAAAGTTTTATTTATTTCACAACATATAAAATACTAAATACTAGATACTTAATAAAAATTGTTCACTGCTTTTTCCCATAATTTTTTTGTGTCTTAAGGAACATAAAACTCTTACCTTTCCTTAATGGGAAGTTTAGTCCAATTATCTTTAGGAAATAAATAAAGCCTCTATCTACTGTGATTATTTGTTCACCATGTGTTGAGAGATACTACTAAAAAACTCACATCAATTTTACCTTCACTGAAAAAACTCTGGATGATGTACTATTTGTCAAATAGCTGAGCTTCTCACATCAGTGGCTGATGGTTTCAAGTTTTTTCTTTTTATTGTCCTGTCTTCAATAGATATATTTCTATCAAGATTGTCATGAGAACATACTTTATTTTTAATGTTACTATTTAATGCCCAAAATAGTAGAGCTATTTTAATTCAATATTTTAAATTATTTTGTCCTCTTGTTATCCTTCCTTTGTGAATCTCTCCCCCATCACTGTGCATTAAGAAAACTAAATAATCATGATTTTTACTATTCCAATATTATAAAACTTTTAACCATTGCAGATCTTTTTTCCTGCTTATCCACAATTCATTGTTGTTAGATAATAATAAATTAAAATATGTTGTAGGTCTATTGTAATTCTGTCTGCATTAGCTCTTCTTCCCTTGAAGCTTAAATCATAGCTAATCATTACTCGTTACATGCTAATTGATTTCTGTTTAATTTGGCTTCTTTCTATATTGCAATAGATGAAACTACTTGACAAGACTCCAAAATGATATTTTGTTTTTAGTTTTCCTTTAACATAATTTCCATCTGTGAAAAATAGTTTGGCTTGTATTGCCTTAGTTTTCATACTACTACTTCATAATATGTTTCATCTTAATATAAATGCAATATTAGAAAAATAAATATCTTACTACAAACTATGGACATGAAGAGCTGCATAAAGTATAATATATTCTGGTACAACACATCATAGTTGCCCTATTTTAAGTATAAAACAACAAACCAAGACTAACAGCAGAACAATAGGAAACAGAATGGATGATAAATCAATGCCAATACCTTCAAATATATTAACACATAATTCCCCTAGATTCTTCTGAAATAAACATAGATAACAAATTCTTCACTTAAGTATCATAAATCAACATTAACTTGCAACATTACTTGAAATATTAAGTAACAAAGAGAAACTAAACTACATATTTTAATCAAATAAAAATTGTAGTTTTAATTCATTTTTAATTTTTAAGCATGAATTGATACAATGAATTGACTATACTATAATTGATATAATATGAATTGACTCTAATACATGGCTTGGGTTTAATTTGGATACGTATATTTTAAAGAATCCGTATAGCAACTTATGTGTTATGTTATATTTATACTATATACTGAAATAAAAAACAAAGTGTATGTAGATGTAAATCAAGATATAGAGTTAAATGTAAAAGAAAATATATTTTAATTTAGAAAGAGGACTTATCTTTTTGGTAGTAGTTTTAGGATTTCTAATTGTGTCTGGGAACAGTAAATTCTAAGAGTGTTTGCAACTTGAAATATATTAAACACATTAAGAAATTTAAAAGATTCAAAAATTTCTTCTCAAACCCTCAAATTTAAACATTACCATTTGTTAAAAAAAATCACTATACGATGCAAATATAATCAATTTTGTTTGCCTTTTTTCAGTTTGAATAATATAAACTTATATAATTGTGTAAAAATGGTAACCTTAAGCAACACAAACCACATGTGAATGGCATCTATAAAATATGACTGAGATTTTATTTTTATTTCAGTTTTTTTTTTCGTATCCTTTCATTTGATTAGGCACTTATATATGAGCTAAATCTGTAAAACTCTGTTTTAACTGACCTGTAAGGAATGCCAATCACTTTTTCTTCAAATGACACAATCTGAAATTCTGCTTTTTAAAATAACTGTGAAATGACAGCAGTCATGTAATCCTCCCAGATGTAAGATTGTTCAATTTGACTCTTTTCAAACAGCTGCATTTATTTAATTATAAAACTTTTAAATCATGATCAGTGTTATTTTAATATAAAATGCCTGCTATATTGGAAGACAGGATAACAACAGGGAGCTCAACCTGTTGTTCTTCCAGGAACCACTAGGGCTCCCAATCACCAAGATGATGGCCTTGCCAAGAGGACCCTCGTTCTCCCCTCATACATTGGAGCATTTAGAGATCTATGGAGCATTAACTCTCAAATCACATCACTCTCCCTGTCCATCCTTCAAATGGACCCTCCTGTCCATACTTAAAATTAACGTTTGTTACTCTATTCTACAATTTTGTAATAATTGGCCAGACTTTTCAGATTTTGTTGTTTTATTTCAAGTACACTGGCTCTATCTAATCTGTAAGTATTTGCAAGATTAGAAAGATTTAGACCCACAGACATACTTTATAAGTTCATGCAGTAATTATTCAGTTAATTGAGCTTAAAGGTACATTGTTACATATACAAATATTTTTTGGAACTGGGTGAGTAATAGTCAACCACTAAAGCAGTATTTCTGAGTTTAGGTAAAAGTGAACATTTAATATAATGTCCACATTAAAAAAGAACAAAAGTAAAAAGGACGTATGGGAAATCTTTCAGAAGTATTGATTATTAGGTAATTTAGAAGTTAACTTTTGTTCCTGTTCTTTCTTTTTGAAACAATGGAAAGTTTAAAAAAAAAAGTTCTCATAACAGTAGATTTGTAATTTCCCTGGAAAAATAGGAGTTTTCTATATTATTTCTTCATTTCAAGGTACTGCTTTCTTTGGAACCCCAGACTCTACAATTACATAAAATATATTATGCTGTCAACCGTATTGAGTTTCTGTGAAATTGTATTCAAGAAAAGAATTTGTTTAATCAGTTTTAAACACAATTCTCAGGAATTTTATCCTATATATCTCTTTCCAGTGAATACAGAAAAATGAAGGACAGGCTGTGACAGATTTTATGAAAAGAATTTATTTAGAAATTTTCTTTTGCATAGATTTTCATTGCTTCAAATTTTAAACAGTTTAATAAACATAAACATATATGGGTATATATAGATGCATACATACATACATATATACATACGTGTTTGTATAACACACATACACATACAATAGAGGTTCTTTCCTTTGAGTGCAAAATAAAATAAAAGTAATAACAGTAAAAAGCCGATGGGCAAAAATTGATTCATAAATGAGGTGGTGGCATTCATCTCAACGCTCTTATTGGAAACCTAAATCTTAGTAAATTTGTAGCCTAAGGATACAATGGGCTTAAAGGATTTCTGTCTCTGAAGAAAAATTAGAAGGCCTTTGAGGTAAGGTAAATGGAAAAGGTTGTTTGGGCAAATGTGGAGCTCTAGCACTATTAAATGTTAAGCACCATCAGGGGGTATCTCAGTCATTAACAAGAGTGGCATGTGGGAGATTGTTTCAAGCAGGAGAAAAATTATAGATGGCTATGTGAAGGTGGCCCAATGCCACAGGAAGTTCTGTCAAGCAAGAAATGATTTTTTGCAAAGTTATTGTAAAGAAAAAGTGAAGAGGTTATGACCAGTTCTTTCCATTTTTGCTAAGTTTCCTACAAATGTGAAAGAACAAGATAGTAGTGAGAGAGAGAGAGGGAGAGAGAGAGAGAGAGAGAGAGAGAGAGAGAGAGAGAAAGAGAGAGAAAACTCTTGGAGTTTGGTGTTTCATTCAGTAGCATTCAACTAAAAACATGAAGGTCACTAAATATGAAAAATTTCAAGAATTATTATATTCCAATGTTTTAGCATTCTTGATTGTTGGATCACTTTTATTTGGTTTGAAAGTTTTACTCATCATTGAAAAACCTTCAAACTTTTGTTTTCCTTTGTTTTTGTGGTTTTTATTTATTTTTTCATTTTTTTATTTTTTTTAAGAGTTATTTATTTACACATACAAGCTGGGGCACAGGCCAGAGGCGTGGGGCTGCGAGAGGGTTCACCAGAGACAGAGCGGGTAGCAGAACAGGCAGATCAGAAATACACTGCTGAGGGGAGCTGCGGGCAAGGCAGGAGAGGTCTGCCGCACCATGTGGGATTCTCCCCGGCTGGGCGTCGAACTCGCATTGTGCGCTGCTGACAGTGCCACAGCGCAGCGCCCAACTACTGCGCCACCAGGGAGGCCCTTATATTATTTTTATTAAGGTAACATTGATTTACAACATCGTATATGATTCAGACATATGTTACCATGGCACACTTAATCACTAAGCCTCCCTAGTATTCCCCCACAGTCCATTGTGTCCTCTCCCCACTCTCCTCATCTCCCTCCCCTCAGTAGCCTCAGTTTTCCAGTCAGATTTTTAGGGTTTGGTTTTGTCTCATTCTTTATTTTTATAGTCCACATTTGAGTGAAGTCATTAGTATTTGTCTTTCTACTTTTGGCTTATTTTTCTTTTAATGATATTGAAATTTGACTTCAACCTAGCTGCAACATGCTGTCATTTGAGAAAGGGCCATTTAATAACCAATTCAGAAGTTTGTCTCTGAACATATTAGGAACCTGAGTAACACAAAAGCACACCTAGTATTGTGCTGTTAGGCAGCTACTTTCACAGCACAAGGCCCTCCATCTGCCAATGCTGAGAAATTTCCTGAGATTCCGAGTTCTGGAAAAAGACATTCATATTCTCCCGGCTGGAAGCATGTAGTGATGACAGCAATTACATAAATCTCAAGGGCACTGAAATGGTTTTTACCTTTAGAATGAGAATTCAACAATGCACTTAGATTTTCCTTAAAGAATGGTTCAAAAGTTGATAGCCAATTAAAAAATATCTGAAAATTTTTTTTATTAAATAAGATGTTCATTTTGTCTTGATGTTTATATTTTTTGTGACACATCTTCATTGGTATTATGTTCTAAGCAATGAGATATTATTTTCAGTTTTCTTTTAAATCAGACTTATTTATCTGGTCAGAGTGTTAATAATGATATCGGAAAATGAATGTAGTTTACTTTAAAAACAAGCAAAAATGGGGATACCGTGATGAGATGAAGTATTTTTCACCTCTTTGGGGGAGCAAAACATTATCTTAATTAGAACTTTTGAATTTACCCAGATTTCACTTTAAATTTTCTGATCATTTTATCCTAGTTTTTTCTTTTTTTTATTAGTCTTAAAGTGGTGGGAAAATACAGGCACATTGGTGTTTGCTATGTTTTGTTGTCTTGAATTCCATACAAAAAAGCCTTGATTAGCTCCCTGGAGAATGAGAAACCCAATCTTCTCAACCATATGAGGTGAGAACAGTTCCCGACAACCTAGACAAATGACTTATAGCAAAGCTTATAGCTGCCCATTTAGATCTTCTTTCCTAAAAATATATACAATATCATAGTGATTGCTTCCTTCTAAAAGTTGTTTGAATTAATAATTACAGTCAGTTAAATATATATATATTCATATATATTGTATATACATATATATTATATTACATTTGTATGTATAGATATATAATTTAATTTCTAAATTTACACAAATGTGTTTCCTTATTTGTGGTTATTATATATTTTTATTTCGACTCCCATAATTTTCATTTTTTCCAATGTGTTTTCATTAATCTACCTAAGATTTAATTTGTCATTATACTGGTACTTTCTCTACTTTAATTTATATTTACTTCTCTCTGAATCTATTGGAGAAACTAAATAAAGTCAATAATGCATTATCTCCAGTATATTTCACAAGTGTGTGAACTGAACTTTGCTATGAATGCCTTCCCTTGCTTTCTCTCGTCCTATAGAATAGAATAATATCAATAAGATGTCTATGTTTGATGTGGTTTAAAATTAGATAAGCTTGTATTATAAATGGATTTATGGTCTTAGCTTGAAACAGAGAGTGTTGGCCATAAATCAAATAGAAGACAACCTTTAATCTCTTGTTTTTAAGTCAAAATTGAAACTGAGTCTGTTGGTCATTTATTCATGTTCTAAGATTGTGTGTTTACTTTTATGTACCACAATACAGGACAAAGTAATTGTTAGTATTTTAAAAGGAAGAAAGGACCTGTGGCATGACAGGCTCCTTGTGATGTTATTTTTACCTTCTATCAAGGGTTAATACCATTATCTTTTTAATTTTACGACAATGCAATTATTTTTAAGAGAAACAGTAACAAGTAACATTTAAAAGATTTCTTTTAAATAAATGATGAAAACAGATGTCTTAAGTGACTTTTTTTTTATTTTAAAAATACTGATAAAGCAAGAATCAACCATGCAGAATCTCACTTATTCAAGAAGCTCTATCAGTAATATGAGATTAGAATCTATTAATTATATAGAAGGTGAGATATTATATTAAATTAGTTTTAACTGGTTGCACTTGGTATTTATTTAAGGGAAAGTAAAAAGTACCAGTTATACTAAAAAAAAAAAAAAAACCTACCCAATTAGTTTCAACTTCTCACTGATAATCAAAACTTCACGTAATACAAAGATAATTTATTTTTCTTGTGCTTCATATTATACACTCCCCAAATATACATTTCATATTCCATTTCCTACAAATTGCTAATTCTGAAGTTCATGCACCTTCCTAATTATATGCGTCTGTGTAAACTATTTCCTCTAACTGGAATGACCTTATCACTTTTCTTTATAAAACAGAGATTTATTTATCCTTAATTTAAATGCCACCTTCTCTTTGAAATTCTCTATGCTTATTTCTGGTTTGAATTAAACTAATTCTCCACTATTCTTAGGAAAGATGTTACCACTTTCAACATTTATAAAATGCCTCCTATTTCAATTATGAGCTTCTAGAGGTTAAAGACAGTACTTCATCCCTCTTTCTATTAACTGCCATAACATGTACATATTTGGAGTTAAGTAAATTCAGTTTAAATGAATTTAATCGTACTTTCTTGGCAATTTTTTTAGCCATGAAGATAATTCTGAAAAATATTCAATATTTTTTCTGGGGTTGTATATTTTCTAGAGATACATAAAGAATAGAGGTTAAAATGAATATTGTAATGACATAATGAATCATTTGAGTAACTGAAATTTTAAATGAATCACTCACTTAAGGGCTGCATGCTAAGAGTATCTAATGGTTTTCTACTTTTGTCAATAATTTGGTAACTATTGAATTTCCTAATGCTAAAAATGGAAATCCCTAGATTGTTTGGAGCAGTAACGTTTGGTTACAATCTAGAATTTGAGGGTTTTCATGAATGTCTAAAAATAATGTTTAATTTTGTACTCAAAACAGCCCTGTTTAGTATATATTTTATTAGGATTGCTTTGAGAAGTAGCCTTTTAGACTTTTCCATAAAACAGCATAGTTTCTTCCTAGGCAAATAAAATGGTTAAGGAAAAGAATGATAAAACCTTTTGGAAAGTTTCATCCCTATGTATTGAGCAGATAATCTGGTGATAATAAAGTTCTATAAATTAAATAAAATGATCAAATGTTAACAGCAGGTATATATAGGCATTTTTTTCTTAAAGGAAAATGTCTGTTTCTTTAATCAGATTGTCAAAGTGGTTCATGGCATCAAATAAACCACTACAGAATATATATAGGTAAGCACATACTCAAATTTTACATACAATTTCAATAACAATCACATCTGTATACAGGTTTTGTTTTGTTCTGTTTTTTTAGGAAATACAGAAAAGAGACTTAACAAATCAAATTTACAAAGAAGATATAGGCAGACTAACATAATAGAAATGAGGGCTACGGAACATTCAATTTGATACCTGGATAAAAGGAAGCATCTAGATTAGATGAGAGATATAATAACACAAGTTTAGGTGAAGAGTAAATAGAGGACTTGTATCTGGTATATCAAAAGCATGGGAATTGTATAGAATATTAGTCAGAATTGAATTAAAATTTCTGTCTTAAGATGACTGTTAAGATGGAACCAAGTTCTTGTTTTGAGTTTCATAAACTTCTGTTTCTGATAGATATTATAATGTATTATATGAGTGGAGAAGTAGAGTTTAGAGAGCACAATCCATTTATTATTTCAAATCTGACTGTCTACACCTCTGTGCTTAAGTATTGTGACCACAGAAAGATAATTTTACAGGTTATTGGATTGAACAGTATTGTCAGTATTAGAAATCTTTATAAAATACACTTTTCAGTATTGCACTAATTGTGGGAGATCACACAAGGAATGTCTATTAGTTCGTATTAAGAAATGTTAAAAGATAAAAGGAAAAATCTTAAAAGAATAAGACCTAAAGAAGTAGCAATTATCAGTCAACTCATTAGTGTTTTATCTTTAGCATGAGATGGATAGTTTCTTGAAATGAGTGAAATAACTGGATGGTAATTGAAATGAATTATCAGGATGGATTTTGAAATGGCTTGATGGAATTTTAATTTATCCAGATTGTTCTTAGAATGAATGCCATCTAGATAAATATTTTTTCTTCTAACATGGAATATAATTGTGGAATTGCAAAGGCAAGCCAACATTTTATTATGAGAGGGCAGAATACAATTTTTTGTTCTTCTTTTTAAAAACATGAGTACTTTCCTATCTCATTATGATAGGTTAGGTGCATAATGATATACACTTTGGTCTCAACACATTACCTAGATTGACTTGATGGAGCATAGGATTCTTACGGGCTTTCAAGAGGAAGATTTAAGTTTAACACAGACTGAAAAAGGGCGAGAAGAGAAATGGATTAGCCGATGATGTGTTGCATATCCATATGAATAGTTATTATGCTGACTAGATGAGGTACATTTTTCAAACTCTAAATAGGATGACTGGTGGACAGTGTAAATTTCGTATTATTATGTAGATCTCTAAGGCAGAGATTCAAGGAGTACGCATTTGAAACCACAAAAAGTCTAAAGAAAAATGTGGAACTGCCATTGAGTTTCTGGTTTTCATAACAGCACCTGGCACACTTCACTTCTTGGGCACACATGGACTATAATTCAATCTCTGTGGATGAAATCTAAATCTTTTGAGGAAATCTGGCAATTAAATGATTCTGCTTCATAAATAATTTTTTGTTGTTGTTTTTAAGTTTGAAGTAATGTATTTTCCTTTACCAATCTTTTATTTGAATGTTTTCAATGTAAGTTTGTTGTTGTGAGGGGTAGGAATAAATGCTGTAATTAAGAACATCTCTGACAACATTGTACTTCAGGGAATTCACTTTTGCCGTGCATCTCCTTTGAAACAGAAAACTCACAACATATGGTGTGTTTAGTGCTTATCTCCTTATTATCTACTACCCAATATGTAGGAAACCTTCACATAACAAAATATGGACTGGCTTGATAATCATGTTTTCTTGAGGTTTCTTTTATCCCATCCATGGAGTGATACTGACTTGCCAGTGACAATAAAGTCATAAGATTTTTATTTGCTTTTTGAAATTTGTTCAAGAAAGCTAAGCCATTTTCTAGACAAAATCTATTTACAAATTTTCTCTGTTTGGAATTCAAAAGTTCTGACTTCTGACTTCATGGTTTCTATTTGTGGCAAATGTGAGGCATTATTCATTTTATGGTAAAGTTTAGTAGCTCTTGTAGCATTTCTTAATATGGGAATAAAGCAGTTTGATGCAAGAAACAGAATTTCATAAATATAGGAATATCTATGGAAATGAAGCTCAATCAGCATTGCTGCAAGCCATATTCATTCACCACTCCAATAACGAACTCTGGCCACATTGTTCAGCACTAATTGAGAAAAACCAGCCATCTGTAATTCTCTTTTATTTCCACTTATGTCCTCTTTTCTATCCTGATTCTTTTGAAATATTTTCAACATCAACTTGAGTACATAGAAAAAATTATTTAAATTGGCATTGCAATTACTGAGCTTACTGTATTTTTAAACAGATTTATTGAGTTATCATTCCATACCTTAAAATTTGCTCAGTTAAAGATTTAATTCCATGGGTACTTGGAAAGTTATACAGTCACCAATACTCTCAATTTTAGATTATTTTTTCATCCCCCAAAAGCAACCTGAACACATTAGCAGTCACTTCTCACCACCGTCACCCTGTATACCTTAGTACTTAAGAATATTTAACACTTCAAGGTTTAATGATGATTTCCACACATGCATTATATTTGCAGGAGACATATCCTTGTCTAACAAGCATTTTATTGAATATCTCCCAGGTGTCACGCAGAATCATAAGTATTGAAGACAGAAAAATTAATATAACAGTGGATCCAGCCTAGTAAGAAATCTGCCATATGGCAAATAATTCTATAAAAATGAGAGAATATTTTACAAAGATGTTTTAAATGTACATATAATCTTAAAGGGAAATTTTGTTAAATTTACTTGGGACATGAAAAATAAAGTCTATGCCCACAGAAAATTAATTTTTACCATATAATTAAAATATGTACTTCATGTAATACTGACTGATACAGCTTTTTTCAGACTTGAAGTCATACTATTTTTGAGATGAATAGATCATACTTATCCTGGAAACTTGATAGTTAAAGATAGAGTTTAAAGAATAATCTCTTCAATTTTTTTTGCATGGTTTGTATTTAATTTTGTCTCTAGAAATATTATTGGGTTTTTAAAATAGTTTCCAGGATCAACTCACTTTATATGTTTTGAAGAGGACTCTTTGAAGGTTATCTTTTCTAATAGTAAGGCAAACTAGCTTTTTCAGATAGATCTAAGATTAGTGTTACCCTTGTCACTTCCTTTCTTGTAACACTGTTCTCAGTGTTCTCAAACATTTGAGGTATTTCAATATTTGTATGCAGGCACTGTTTTCTTTTACTGTTTGACAGTCAAGCTTCTTTAAGCCATTTTCAAAGTAGATGGGCATAAACTGGTAAGCGCAAGCTGCTTGATTGATATTCCCCCCTCTGACCACATCTCTCATTGTAACAATACTGTTGAATGAAAACTTCCTCTCACCTCCTATCTCCTTATCATACTATGATATATCAAATATCCAGTTTCTCAATTTTCTGCATGAAGTATCTGTTTTCTGTGTATATTGCTCATAGATATTTTCCCATCCGTGTCTTTGGCCTTCAGTAAATAAATGTGGCAGTATTTTGTTTGGTGATGATTGAACATTCTTCGTTCCTGTTGTAAAATTTTTTCAGTTTGGAATTTAGCAATTTGGGCGTTAATATACTTTAGTATGTTTATATGAAGACATTTTATGTAGTAGATTTTATGATCTCCATTATAGAACACTTATTATGATTTATATATTTATATTTTAGTTGTGGTTAATGGCTACTGCAGAATGAAACTAATAGGAGCATCAATTTCAAAAGAAAGAGTTCCCTATTTATTATGCATGCCAAAAATACAGACAAAGCAATTAAGAGATCATGTACCTGTAGAATGGAAGGTCTTCTATTAAATATGTAGTTTTTGTGGTTATAAAAATGTGGGAGGATGTTTATTCTGAAGGCTTCGGTCCCCACTCATTGATCACAAACTAATCCTTCTTGGCCTGCCATCAGCAGTAAAACAGAGTCCCATAAGAGTGTCTCAAGTGGGAATCACCAATAGAATTGAAAGCTACTTTGCTTTGCAGAGATAGCGCAGCACTCAGATCTGCAAAGATTAAAGCTTAAAGTCTAACTGAAAAAAGGGAAGAGGCAGGATGAGGCTAATTTGGCAGAGGATATTTGAACTCAGTGGGCTCTCTTAATGCTTATTCAATTGATTGTGTTACTCATATGTGTGCTTGCAACAGTATTATCAGTGTTGTGTTTAGTATTGTTTTCACAGAAGAATAAATGCAGGAAATTGGATGTTCAATGGATCATTCATTCAGTGTGGCTTTCTCTTTCTTCTACTTAACTTATGGCTATAGTTTGTTGTTCAGAATGCTTGTTTTGTTCTTGTAAAATATATTTGTCTAAGATTCATACATTTGAGATTGCTCAAATAGGCAGTGCTATTGTGCTATTGCTGTTTATCCCTATGAACCTGACCTACAGCCACTCAATAGATGTATTAAGGCTTATCCAGGTCCAATAGCAGGCAGCCTATAAGCCGTCCATCCTTGTCCTCTCCCCACTCTGCAGAGGTAAAAGCTATTATACTCGCTATAAAGGTGAAAGTGCTGTGGCTCATAAAACTTAAATAATTTATCCAATGTAAGGCAACTAAGAATATTTAATTCAAACTCTGATTCCTGTTAAAAAAAAATGCCTCACTAAGATGAAAATTCTTGAGTAAATACCACATTTTTATAAGGTAAATCCAGGTAGTCTGATATCTTCCTTGAAGTGACAAACTATTTAAGAGTACATTTTCTAGTTTATGTAGATTTTATTGACTCTCGTTTTGATGCTTGTTTCAAGTGTGTTCATGGAACATATGAATATATTAGGGAAAAATTCAAAGTAACAAAATTTTAATTATTTTTATTATCTCTTGATAGGTTATATAGTATACTTTTTACACTGAAACAAATATCCACTTTGATCTCAATCTAAAAACTGGTTATAAGAAAAAAACACTAGAAATTAGTTTTTGATCACATTTTCCTACTTAAGGTACATCAGCACTTAAAGAAATAGTACATCTCTAAGAGAAACATTTCAACTGAACTTACAGTTTTGTATCCTATTTTTCAACTTTTCATGCATGTAGGTTTTAGCGAAGTTTGCTGGGCATCAGAATCCTCAGTCAATGAAGTGCTAAAATTCATCTCTGAAAACACTCTTTTAACCAGTAACTAATGCTCTTCAACTCAAGTAGAACTGCAAGACTTAAGAAAATATAAATACAATACCCTACCAATTATTTATTTCAATTTATTTGGGGATACAAAAGTAATAGAAATATAAATATGAAGTATACATCCTATGCAATGTGTTTTGGGGTTACCAGCTTGGGGAAAACAAAACATTGATGTAGATGTCAGAGAATCCACATTTTCTAGCCATATATATATATATTGCATTCTGAATGTAGAATTTGTATACTATTATTCCAACCCAAACTATGATTAGTGAAACAAAATTTAAATTAAAAAAAAGTTTCCAACATCTCTTTCAGTTTCTATTATTTACTTGATATTCCTATTCTTCGAATTCAGGATTGCTTGGTTATTGCAAATAATAATTTGATCCTTAAAGATGAATAAATTCTGAAAAGAATATTATTTTTAATTTAAAGATCCATCTTAAATTGTATACTATTGGCAAAAAGTATGCATGCTATTTCTAATTTAATTGGCTACATATTTATCAGTTAGACTGGTTCACTGAAAAAAAATCAATATAAATGATTCAAATTTCTTTAACAGTAGCCAAGATTTTTAAAAATTAATTTAAATGATATAATGCTATTTTGCTGTGAGATACATTGTTAATTACTTGTTCCGTAAAGCTTTATGCTTTTTTTTTTTTTCTTAACTGAAGTAACATTGTTTTATAACACTCTATATAATTCAGAGGTACAGGCTCACACCTCTTCAAATGTAGGTTACTAGACCACATCAGTCACCAAGGTACCTGTAGTCCTCCATCATAGTCCTCCAATTAAATCAGTTATAATGTCTCCGCGTGTGTGTGTGTGTGTGTGTGTGCATATATATAATATGCATACAAATTATGCATACATTACATAAAATATGTAAATTTGCATGGGGAAAAGTGGAAGAAATACATTGCAGTGATAGAAATGTCTTCCTCTAAATAAATTTACTGATGAGTTATACCTGTTTTTGTTTTAATTACCCATAGAAACATTTCCTCAATCACATGGCAAAGTCCTGCATCCAGTTTTTCTAAGGCTTCTTTTCTCTTAGGATTTCATTCCACACAAGAATGGAAAATTGAAAAGGAGTGAGATTGTGGCAAAATAATTGATGTCCCTTTAGATTTTCCCCATGAGAATACTTGCATAATAGCTTAAATCCCCTGATTTAGGTCTCACAGTTTAACTTGTCAATATGTAATTATGATTCCAAAACAAAACAGATTACTTGCAGTTATAGTGTGCATACTGTCATGCTAAATAAAAAAGAAACATTGGCTTGACAAAGGGAATGTCTCATTAGTTTCTTATTCAATGATCCGCCAAGGTTAGAACTCTACTGTGGATGCTATCTTTAATAATCTTGAGCAATATTCTCCAGAGGTTCTATAATAGCTGTAAAGGTTTGAATCTAAAACCTTAAATATAACTGCTACAGTTATGGACATCATTAAATGAAATAAATGTACACCAAACAATATGTCTGCATCGTTTTATCTGTGCGTGTGTACAGAAAGCTTTATCCCAATAAATATACATAATTACATACATATCAGCTCCATACTTCATTTATAATGAACATTTTTGATAACTCATTAACTTTGAAGTCTAAAGGGAATAAACTATCAAAGCATTTAAATAATTATATTTAAATAATTGATTTGGAATTACAAAATGGTTTTGATCCTGATGTTGATTATAAAAGTAAGAGTTATCTCCTTTGGAGAGATAAAGATACTCTTCCACTTTTTTTCTCTGTTGTGGTATTTTGTGGTAATTGTTCATTTTATTTAGGTTAAAAATAATCCAAAGAGAACAGTTTACATACTCTGGTATGATGTACTATTTCCATTTGCTATTTGTAGTACAGAAACATGTAATGATGTGTTTATTGAGCAACCCTTATCTGTAAGACCATCCTAATTATTAGGTATAGAATATAAAAAACTATGATGATAACCCATAAGATATTTTGTGATTGATATATATATATATATATATATATATATGTGTATAAATATATACATATACACACATATACACACATATACACATATACACATGTGTGTATATATGTATATACATGCACGTAATATACAGATGTATGTGTTTGTGTGTGTGTATGATTTCTTTTTATTGAACTTGTCTAATGAGTAACTCACATATGATTTATTATAGTACAAAATTATAATAAATTAAATAAAGAAAAAAGCAGCATGTTTTGAGTATGAATTAAAGAATCTTGAGGTAATTGGATAGAAATGGTCAAGCAATATCTTTGAGGAAATAATAGTTAAGATCTATACAGTGAAAAGGTGTTGATGGCTAAAGATACTAGTTCTCACTAGATATAGTAGGGTGTGGAGAGAAGTAAGAGCAAGACATATTAAAGTAACTAAATGAAGGCACTGTGTTTGAAGCAGTCATTGTTAATGGGGAGAGTGGTAGGCATGAGGAGCTCATGAAAGGTTTTGTGGATAGTCAAATGCTTTTCAACATTATTCCAAAAGCAGTGGAAAAACTGCCAGCTTTTTAGTAAATTATGAAGAGGTTGAATATGAGGAAGAGTTAGGAGAGATATCAATAAAGATGCTCATATTTTGAACTGAAACAACTGGTGGGATTATTATTCTATTTCTTAAGAAGGAACCACTAGTAGAATGATGGACACTTTTGAGAAATACAATTGGATTGTGGGAGAAATACAACTGGACTGTGGTAGGAACCAGGAAATTCAGTTAAAGCTGGATATATAAACATGAGTATTTTACATGATAATTATCCCTGATGTTTCTAGGCCACTCTTAATTTCCTCTTCTAAGGAATTTAGTTGTGATGGAATAATTTATGCGTAAAGTAGTGTCAGTTTCTATGAAACATTGGAGGGCAGGGAAAACATCACACTGTAGGTTGTTGAATAGTAAAAAAAAATCAGGATGATAACTGAGAGGAATGTGACATTTTGAAGACTCTTGGGTGGAAAGAAAGAAAAGTGATAGCTAGACACACTGGCTTATGAAAATTATTTCTAATGATAAACAGGATTCAATCTGTCTTTTTTATTAAAAGCAAATCATATCACTTATTTCCACATAAAAAGAGATTGTGTTAATAACAGTAAAGTATTGAGAAAGTTAGAGAGATTGGGATATATAGAACAAAAGGTTAAATAACAAACACTTCATTTGAAAAGAAGTTTATGAAAGGAGGTTGTGTTGGTAGTTTATATATAATCAATTCAAAGTTATTCTCTGCTAAAAACTTCTATTATCTTTTTATACAAGTAGGCTAGACCATATGCATGGGAATTGAGGCTTATTCAGTAAAGAAAAGGAGAAATGGACCTCCTGGTGGCACAACAGTTTAAGTGCAGCACTGTGAAACTATCCAGAGCCACTACAGCAGTGGTTCAATTCCTGGCCAGGGAGGTTTCCACATGGCACAGCAGACCTCTCCTGCCTTGCCTGCTGCTCCCCTCAGTAGTGTACCTTAGTTGATCTACCTGTTCTGTTCCCCACTCTGTCTCTGGTGAATCCTCTCACCACCCCACACCTCTGGCCTACACCCCAGCTTGTATGCATAAATAAATACATCTAAAAATACATCATTAGTTCCTAACTAAATGTGACTTATTATGTGACTGCCAATGGGTAGCAATAACTATAAAGATGCACACTGTAAATCACTTTTCAATTTATGAAGCATGCAATAATATGCATTATTTCATCTTTGTATTTCATGTTGCTACATCATTAAATACTGTTCTAGAATCTAATGATGCAAGGTGAACAAGATATGATCCTTGCCTTCAAATATTCAAAAACAATAGGGAATTCTATTTAATAGGGTCACATAAAATTTTACATACAAGATGATGGAGTCACTAGATCCTAAATGAGAATGGAGAAACTCAGAGGATTTAAGTATTTACTCAAATGTATATGGTCAAAAAAAGATAGAAGCCAAAGTAGAATCCAACTCTTCTGACTCTAACTCCTGTTACTTTCTTCGCCCATATGGATGCAATGTTTGTAAAAGCACATGTATTTGAGAGTTAAAGTCACTACCAATTTACTACATAGCAACTAGAGAATTGTGAAATTTTATATGTCATTAAACTTTCATATTAATTCAGTTAAAAGCAATGACATGTTTGTGTCCACAACCTAGTGAGGATAGTCATAAACACCATATTGGATTGAGAGATTGAAGAAAAAAAAAATGTTATTTTTATGCACAGACATTTGACTACTTTATGACTTCTGAAGAATGATTTGTCCATTCACTGTTGAGATTTCTCATTTGTAATTGCATGTGGAATAGATTTATCAGTCTATGTCACAAGCACTTATGAAAAATGGCTAATAGGAATAATTATATAAAACTATCAGTCTTTAAGCAGTTGAACAGTCAAGTGATAATGAGAGTGATAGACAGGAGTACAACTGATATGTACTGCAAAAGAGGACAAATATTTTTCATGGCAAGAAGGTAAAAAAGAACATCAATGCCATTTAATTGCTAATTTTTGTCAGAGGCCGGCTCAGACCGAGGTTGGGTTCCCAGGGGTGGTGGGGAAAGTGTAGGCGGTGGGGGCGGCGAGTTCTGTGGGGAAAAGGGGGTGGGGAGTGAGAGACAGCACACACCAGAGAGTGTGATCAGGCC
>PVIJ01000046.1:206890-327642 GCA_004024925.1 Scalopus aquaticus
TAACTATAAAGAAAAAACTACAGACAATGACAGGGTGATTACAGATATTCAGATGCATAATCAATTACATACTTTGAGGGGAATCAAGGAACTTTGGAAAAATGTCTCTTGTCTGATGTAAATTCCAGCAAGGTACAGGACATAATCTTCAACCTTTGCCCTAGGCCTAGGGTGGAGGCTGCTGTCTCCATACCTATTGCCTGAAACCAAGACCATAATAAAAGAAACATCTTTATGCTAATCTCTGGAGGAAATAATCTAAGGAACTATACCCTGATTTTTCGAGGCAAGGCAGGGAAATAGGGGAAGGGATTCTTTGTTTCAAACATTAACCCTTGACCAGGCAAGGACACCTCACTGTCAGAAGGACATCTCGCTGCCAGGGTCTAATGAGCAAGGCCAATGCATGCAGGCAAGTTAGAGAAACTTAGTTATTGTTCTCACCTGAAATTACACTTGATTTATTTGCAAAAAGAAATATCGCATCCTGACTTATGGGAACACTTCCTTGAAGGCTCGCCACCCATAAAGTGACCTTGTCAAAAAATATAGGGTTTCTAGGCTATGACAAATTTTAGCTTAAATACAACTGGTTAAGTCTTTGATATGCCCTCTATTTTGCCATAACATTCAATGCCTAACTGTTATGATTTCCCAGATTCAGTTAGGTGAACAAATCATTCTGATATGTCTGAACTGGCCAAACAAAAAATCAAAAATTTTAGATTATGTGTATCAAATACTAATAAAGAAGCTTCCGAAGTATTGGAATATTATTTGAGACAACCATAACAATTCACTGCAGATACCTGGAGGACCTGAATCAGAACAGAATCTGATAGAATAAGTGAGTTGGGGTAGGATAATTTTGGGGTAGGATAATTTACCTTATCACACAATTTTCTCATGAGAAAAATAATTTAAATTTTATTAGGCCTCATCTAATATATTTTGATGAAGCAAAAGTAATTAAAAAATAATCCAACTTAGTGGTAAGATTTTGATTCTGTTATAACTGATAATGTTAAAAGTATTGATAGTATAATAAATATCCATTTCTGAATAGTTAATATATGAAAATTAATAGATTCCTGTCAATTTAGATGTTTATACATTCCGGTCAATTTTGTTTTCCCTAGTTTTGAGAACCATTTATTAAAATATATTATTCAATTGACAGATTAAAATAATACCTTCTCATTTCATTTGTCTTATAATTGTCACATGTGGATGCTGTAATTTTATATTTCTACCATTCTTATAGTCAAAAATCTGTTGTCTAAACCTTATCACATACTAAAGCTAAGTACTTACCTTTCCTTTTCCAAAAATTTCATTTGCCTTAGATTCTTTTCACTATAAATCTTCAATTAATTTTAATAAAAATACCTTTTGAGATAAAGATTCACATATCATTATGAAAAATGATACTGAAGATCCCTAGTCCTTCTTGCCAGTTTATCCAGTGGAAACATTTTGCAAAACTTATAGTGCATTCAACAACCGAGAAAGTCACACCAATGCAATCCACCTATTTTATCTATATTTCACCAGTTTAATTGGCTAGTTACGTGTGTGTGTGTGTGTGTGTGTGTGTGTTGTGTATTTAGTTATATACAATTTTATCTCTTAGGTAGATTCATGCATCCACCACAACATTCAAGATATGCAGTTTCCACAACACAAAATTCTCTTGCCCTGTTATAACCATAAATGCCTCCTTCCCATCACCCTCTACTTTCCCTGTCCCCTGGTGGTCACCAGTCTACCTTCATTTCTTAAATTTTGTCATTTCACAAGTGTTATATAAATGGTATAAAACTATTTAACATATTTTTGTTAGTTTTGTTCATTCCACATAATTCCCTGAAAATTTGTCCGTTGACTTTCTATATCAATAGTGTTTTCCCCTTTCTAATTGACTAGTAACCCATGGTATTATCAATATGTTCAATCATTGATTGAAGAACATCTGGGCTATTTCCTATTTTGCTTTACTAAAGCTGCTATTGAACATTTGAGTTTTTATGTAAACATAAATTTCTCCTTCTATGGGATAAATGAACAAGATTAAAATTGCTGAGTCATATGGTGTTTGTAGGTTTAGTTTTGTAGACTTTATGAAACTGTATAGTTTCCAGAGAGACTGCACCATTTCACATTCCCACAACAATGCAAGAATGATCCAGTGTCTCCACATCACAATCCCCATTTGTTATTGCTTTTTAAATTAAACTTTAATCATCCTATCTCTTGCCTAATACATCTATAAATGTTCTGAATTTTCATTGTAATTAGAAACACCTCACAACCAACAAATGACAAAAAAATTCTATGGATGGTGATTTGGCCATGCAACATTTTGAGTAGGGAGTAGACAGTGAGGTAACATTCACAAGAGTAAGAGTTCTCTATCTTGACATTGAAAAGTAGTCATGATCTATCTTTAAGTGGAAAGAACTTACAAACTGGTATATATTGTAATTATATAGAAAGAACAACTGCAAAATATTAGTTATGTTTAATTTTGAGTAGTAAAAACATGAGTAATTTTATAATTTATTTTTATCATCTGAATTTTTTTAAATGACAGTTTGTAAAGAAAAATAACAGTTAATGGAAACTCCAACTATACCAACAATTCATGGAACATATTACTTAGTATTTGAATATCAAGACCCATCTCTCCTACCTCTAAGTAGTGCTCTGAGAAAAGACTCTCCTTTCCAGAATTCCTATGAATTTTCACCTTTTCATTGCCAAACTTATATCCCTCCTTTCCTTTAGAATGTTACTCAAGATATGCTGTAGAGTTTCATGAATATAATATGCTATTTCCCTCTTTTATTTCTATTAAATGTTTAAGAGATAATTGAACTTCTCCTGACCCCTCTTCCTAATATACTGTAAATATCCTTACATACCAGTTGGGGTGTGTGTGTGTGTGTGTGTGTGTGTGTGTGTGTGTGTGTGTGTGTGCGTGTGCGTGTGCGTGTGCGTGTGTGTGTGTGTGACACACAGAGAGGAGAAAGTGCGTGAGTTTATGTGAGTATTTGAACATCCCCAAGTCATACTTTCACTGTCTTTATTTTATTTTGGTTACCACAAAATACAACAGGCTGAATACTTTAAGCACTCAAAATTTATTCTGGAGACTGAGAAGTTCAAGATCAAGTTGTCAGTTCAATTCCTGGTGAAGGACTCTTTCGGATTTACAAATGGCTTCCTTTCCCACTGTCTCCTCTCACTGTGGAAAGAGAACTCAGGTGTCTTCCTCTTTAAATAAAGACACAAGTCTGATGGAATCAGGACTCCACCATTATGACATAATTTAATACTTATCGTGTATGTGTGTAGGCTGATCACCAAATAGTGTCACAGTGCTGAGTAGAACTTCAGAGTATGGACTTTGGTAGGTGGTATATTCAACCTAAAACTTGCTGAATAATACACAGTTGTTTACTAAGCAATTCTTCAGGCTTTGGTTGCTAACCCCCAAACATTTGATTTTTGGTTGCAAGTAAGCCTGAAAAACATATTTTTCAACTAAAATGTAGTTCCAAATTAAACTAGCATGGATATAACTGTATGTGGTTTATATCATAAAAAAATAAAATTTCACAGCAGAAAGTCTATAAACACTGCAATTTTTCTGTTTACTATGATAGTTTCTTCCTGATTACAAAATTTGGTAGTAAAAGGAAAAGTCACTAACTGTATGTAAGTTATGTTTAGTTTTATATTTTAAAGCAGTACATTTGACAGTTTGAAAGAAAACATTGATGAGTCATTGATACAGGCAGTAAATTGTGTTTTGTAAATATTGTTTCAAACAGACCCCCCTAGCCCATTATGCAAAAGAAGATGTGCAAGGGCCTAAGAGGTCTATGCATATCTTTGTTAGGATCATGCACTTGCATTGTAATATCACTTGTTGAGGTCAAGACTATTGATTTATTAGCTGAAGGATGGAATTATTCAGTGTTCTAAAAATGAAAGGAATCGAAATAATAATTGAAGGTCACTCTGTGACTGACATTCTGGTATAATGGATGGGAAAGGGAGAAAGAAGACAAGTGTCGGGGAAATGAAGCTGATTGAAGCACCCATGCAAAAGAAAGCTTACAAATACATACACCATGTCATGCATTTTGTATTCAAATCAAGACTGGTACTAAAAGGTAAACTCCTTGAGAAAGGACTAGTGATGTAGATTCCTTCATATTCTTTGTCGCACCAGCCCACAGTGCTCTCCCCAGAAAAAACACTCAATGCACCTTCTGAATGAAATTGACTTAAATTGAACAACACTGAATTGAATAATATTTTTCCCTGAGGAGCCGTAAAATTCCAGTAAGCAATTGAATTTTAAGGATTTTTTTGAAACATAAGAATAGAGAATTTTCTCCAATTTTTTCTATTCACCTAGCACTTTAATTTTACCTGTATTTTCTGCATAATCCCAGTGGATTTCCTGTGATCCTGACTTCTATTTCCACAGTTTACTAATTGCAGTTTGCTTGTATAACTGAGATGTCAGACAGTCTTCATTAACATTTAAAATACTATGCTTTATTTTACTCTTGGTATATAATTAAATGAATGCATCAGAAATGTGCACATAATTTTTTATAAGGTGCTATCTAACAATATTAAAGCTAGATGTTAAAATTATGATCTAATTGACCATCAAGACTGATTATTCATTTAGTTTCTAAGATATGAAAGACAATTCCACTTCAGAACAGCTAATCACAGGACATACCATTTTGACATATCAACTATTAAGTCACTGACAGTCAAAGTTACTGTTAGTAAATGAAATATATATTAGAGATACAGCCAAGTTGGTGTAGTCATTTTGCTTCCTTTATTTGCGAGAGTTACTCACTTACCTTTCAACGGCCTAATTGTTTAGTGTTAAGAAGGGGAGGCCAGTCTACTCAGACCACTTGCCATTTCTTTATTAGACAAAGTATGTCCCTGTAGAAAACAGAAATCCGGGGCCTGCCTGGTGGTTCAGGGGTTAAAGTCTCAGTGCTATCAAGCAATCGCCAGCCACTAGGGCATGAGTTTTATACCTGGTCAGGGAACTAACCACATGGCATAGCAGACCTCTCCTGTCTCACCTGCTGCTCCCCTCAGCAGTGTATTTCAGTAGATCTGCCTATTCTGCTCCCCACTCTGTCTCTGGTGAATCCTCTCACACTCACACCTCTGGCCTGCACCCCAGTTCTTGTATGAATAAGTAAATAAAAACAAGTCTTTTAAAAAAATAGAACACATAAATCATCTAAAGGTACCTCATTTCTTGATACAGGGCAAATTAGAATAATGTCTGATTACCTTGTAGAAACTCAAAGCTCTCTATGTGCATTTATAGTAGACTTAAGAGTATTATTATTATTGTTATTTTAGAAATTCTTTCACGATGTTCTACTGAACCAAAGATGAAGCAACATTAGTATTTTCTTTTTTTTAAATAACGAAAAGCAATATATACTCCTAAAATGTATTTTTCAATGTATTAGACTTACAAAGTTATTCTAGGACATAGAAATCTGAAGATATTCAAGTCAAATTCAAGTCATATTCAAGTCAAATGAGTATATTCAAAGGTCAAATGACTTCAAATTGTACATTAAATAGTTTTTGCAACTAAAAGTCATTTCAGAATTATCTTTCCATTTGTTCTTGTCTTCTTTATTCTCTTTCATAAATACTTTGCTGTTTTCACTGCACAAGTCTTCCATCTCCTTGGTTTAAAAAGCTAGTCCACTCTTAAAAAATATGTGCATAAAGACAAATTGGCCAGGAAAAACATTAGATTGTTGGAATAATTTTTAAAATGAGTTTCAGTTGTTGGCATTTGAATCTTTCTAGTAAAAGATGAAGACAGGAACACTCTTCTTTTACTCTTCACTACCCCTTGTCCCATCCTGACTTATTTGCTAGATTGTTTGTTTTATACTAATAGCTCTTATAACTATAATTTGCACATTCTTTAGTTTTGTAATTAAATGGATTTGACTCTTATCATCAGTCATTTTCTTTGTAGCCAAATTCTTTTTTACGACTTTATATCTGGTAATTTGGATTTAGTCATAAATGTTTCATGGTATAAATTTGTTGATTTAATTATTAAAAGTTTTGCCTCCTGATTCACCATTACAAATAATGCTACAGTGACCCATTAGGAAAAAAAATCCTGTCAGGGATTTTGCCATCTTGAATTTCTCCCGAGCCCAGACCACCCTGATTGCTTCTCACCCCACATACTCTGCTTTTCACTTCTCCAAATCCCTTCCTTCTCTGTCATCTTCACAACCCCCTCCTTCTTGGAGCAAAAGGACTAACACATAAACCAAGATTGCTTTCTCCCTGGTAGAGCAGAGGAGAGAACTCTCCATTTTTGCTAGGCTTTTTGCCAACACTTTCAAAAAGCTGTGTGTCTCTCATAAGCAGAAGAAATACGTAGGCACATGCTAAAACAATGAATAATTGTCCATTTATATTTATATTCTGACAGACCAGTGTTCTAGAAAGAATACATACATACATACATACACGTATACATATACACATATATGTATATACATACACATACACATATATGTGTGTATATGTGTGTGTATGTATATTGGAATGTATTTGAATGTCTGCATACTTTCTTAAGGAACTTGGGAGTGGCCATAAGGTTTGATATGCATGTGTAGTATTTTCTAAAATTACATTTTACTACAAAATAAATCTATAAATGCGGCAAAATAACATTTTACCACCAAAAAAAACCCAGAAAAATGATTCTTATAAATGAGTATGAAAATGTTAAATGATGTAAAGACCTGAAAGATGAGATCATTAGCTACATGAAAGGAGTAAAACAATATAAAATGTAAGATAGAGATAAATTATAAGCTTTTCCTATACTAATATTAACACTATTCTGTCAAAATCGTCCTTTCTCCCCAGTTTCTGTGAATTGAGAACTGAAAAAGTTAGTTCCAGGAACTTGTTTCACTCCAATTTCTAAGCTTCTCATACACTTTTCTTTATCATATCCCCTGGCTCTTGAGAGCATACCATTCATGAAAATGAAAGAACAGTCTTTCAGAAAGCAAGATAATTATTCTTCTGCACTTAAGTTACTTTAAATGTTTATTTTCATGCTGTTTTGTTCTCCTTATGAGGGTAGAAACATTGTACCAAGTAGCAATGTGAAGTTACAGTTTCAAGACAAAATTTATCAACAAAAATGATTTATACAGTATTTTAATACCAATCAATTATGAATGAGTCTTTTGTATTATGAATATACATTTATTGATCTAAACAGTTAAAAGAATATGTGGAGATTTTATGATATTGTTTTATATCTATGTAGCTTCCTTAAAGAAGAATATTCTCCACATGATGTCTATCAGAAAGAAAAGATGTTACATCTGTGTGGATGAATATAACCCTTCTATTGATTTATGGACAAAAGAAAAAACCCTCAGGGTATCAAACTAAAAAAAAAATGTGTATTATGTGCATGAAGAGTTTGAATGAGTTTAATTTTTTATTTGCATCTCTGAGATGGATGAAATGTGTGTAAAATATCACATGTGAGATAGAAAAAAAGTCTATGACTATACATCTGGAAAAAAGTAAAATGTTTTTGTATTTCAGTAACTAGATGGAATATTTTTTGAATAACATACTAATTTCAGAGAGAATTCAGATAACTAGGGAAAATACTCATTGTTCTCCCTGTTTTAAAATGTGCTTGCATTTTCAGCACTATTTGTCACATCAGCAGCATCACATGTAGTAATCCTCCCACCTCTCCTTCTTCAGTCTTTTTTCCCCATTTTTTAAAAAAACGCATTTAGAATCTCTGCCAAGCCATTGGTAAGAGAGTATCAAAAATCCTCATAGAAAATATTGAAACAGAGTGTCAATGTCATTGCTCCTTTAAGATCTGTCAGCTTTTAAGTTATGTCTGTCTGGTTTATTGTCAGTAGCAAGCCCTTTGATTCATCCTACTATTGTTTATTAAGCATAGACTATTTGCCAGGCACATTTTGGCCCATGGGGATACAAAGGATAATGGATGAAAAATAGCTTTTACAAAAGGATGCTGTAAAGGAGGTTAGAACAAATAAATTATAAATCAGAACTGCTATATAAACAATAGTTCAGTCACAAAATGTGCTTTGGTGAAAATAAAACTGGCTAATATGCTTCAAAAAGGTGGGGGTGAGTGGACAGTTTAGGCTGCTAATTTAGAATGACTAGATAAGGCAACATTTAAGTCCAACCTTGAGAAGAAAAATATTTCAACGGAGGAGCCATGGTTTTGGCTGAGATCATTACAAAATAGGGTCATGCAATTGCATTGAGGTTTGAATGGACTTCTCAGGAGGAAAACCACTGCGGGAGGCACCTCCTAAGTGAAGCTCAGCAGAAGGGATGATGGACAACAGCCAGACCACCAGCACCTTGTTCTGAAAATAAGGGACCTTAGGTTTTATTTTATGAACAAGACAGCATGAGGCTTAAGCGGGGAATGACAGATTCTCCCTTATAATTCTTACTCCTCACTTATGGTTTGGATACATCACTCTGGCTTGGCAAATGTGGCATTCCAGAGCTTCCCTACAGATGCAGGAAGAGGATTCTGGGGCATATAGTTGCCAGTAGGCAGGACATGGTTTTTGTTTTAGTAGGCATATAGCCGCAGAGCATAAGTGGATCCCCAGGTTCTATTTTGCGGATGGTGCCAACAAGAACTTCCAATAGATTGTATTTGTATGTGTGGAGAGAAGGAAGAGGAAGGACAGATGACTCTTAGGGTTTTGGCCTTACAATTGGGTAGAATGTGATTGGTTTTAAGAAAACTGGGAAATGGAAACAGAATGAGAATCAGTTTACTGTTAGATGTATTAATATTATAATGATCCTTGCTGATCAAGAAATGGGTGTAATGTAAATGGAAAGGCAACACTTTAAATGGAAAACATCTAATTCTTTATAAGGACATGGATCAATAGACATGCTAGGAGAGACTGCAGAGTGACCAAGCCCAAAATATTAACAGGTAGCACTGTGAATATACTTTGAAGCACTCTAACTATAGGAGGCAAATTAATTCATTCTGAGTCACTTTTGTATGCCATGCATCTGGGTCCCCTAAGCCTTCAGATGTGGTCCCTACCCCAAACTTTTTTTTAAAGATATATTTATTTATATATACAAGAGCTGGGGTGTAGACCAGAGGTGTGGGAGAGTGAGAGGACTCACCGGAGCTGGGGAGTAGAACAGGCAGACTGACTGAAATATACTGCTAAGGGGAGCAGTGGGCAAGGCAGGAGAGATGTGCTGTGCCATGTGGATCAGCTTTCAGGCTGGGGATTAAACTTGTGCTGCAGTGACTGCGATAGCTTTATAGTGCTGTGACTTAACCCTTTGCGCCACCAAGGAGGCCCAACTACCCCCATTTTTTATAGCCAATCAAATTATCTGTTTGTGTCTTCTTAATATACAATTTATTTCCTCCAATAAATCAATTATATGTAACTGGTTTGAGTTGTAAGTGAAACCTTCCAGCCAGGTGGAAGTTAGCACACTGAGATTTGAACCTCCCATAAATATTACATGGGAAGAGGTGGGAAGGAAAAGTGAAAGTCCGACTTTGGATAGTAAAGGTAGAGAAGTAAATAAAACAACAAATTAGAGATAACAACTTCTGCTCTCATTCCCTAGGCCTGAATGGTGTCCAGCAAAACCCAAAAATGATAAATAAATGCCACAAAAGTCAATGAATTCAACTAGAAAGTAAAGTTTTTTATATTAATCTGAATTTTGTTTAGGGTGTTACATCAAATATAGATTCAAACATAGCAATATATACATCATATGCCCAAGTTTATATAAACATAGACACCACAGTTAATATAATACTAGTGCAACCATGTTTTATTCTCTCTCATCTGGGAGGGCTCTGTGCCCTTGTGACTCAGTTTCACTACTCTCCTTCTACCTATTCAAGGGAGATAGCTTTGCCCTGACCACTCATGCGTTTAGTGCATCTGCTTTACTGAGATCTATTTGTGTCTAAAACTAGGCGCTCTTTAAAGGTTTAATGATGTGTAAAACACAGCAGCCTACATGCTGGGCTCAGAAAAAAATATATTTAAAATGATGTCATCAATGATAATAGATTTACATTTCATTATGAGTGTGAATATTTTCCCCTTTGAATATATCTTACGTTTGAGTAGTGCCCCTCATCATTCATGCAATTCCTGAACTGCACGATCCCCCATTTCTGGTCTGATGATATATCAGATTTCTATAAGTAGAGTGGAGAGAGGACTGCACAATGGTACAACTATAGCAGTGGCAGTGATAGTATTTAGAACAAGTAGAAGTTAGAAATGATGGCCTTAAATCAAAAAGATATTTTAAGTTATGTCCTGAAGATAAAGATATTTTGAGTTAAATCTTCCCGGTCAACTCTGCAATCCAGGAGTAGCTTGCAGCCAGTTTTACTAATTGGCCATTTATTTGAGCTCGCATAATTACCTATTGTGATTTGCAGAGCTGAGCTTTCATTATTCACTGGGTGGTCAGATTGTACAACTCAGATGAAAAGGTGGATAAACGCAACCCAAGGAAGACAGTAGTGCTGGATTCAACATCATTGAGGACCAGAAAGAGTAAACCACACTCAAGTGGTGCAGCCTCTGTTTACAGCAAGGAAGGAGAGAGAACAAGAGCCAGCCCCTTGGAACATGCTGGTTCCTCATGGTCTATGGATCTGCAACATGCCTAGACAGGCAGTGTAGCCACACAGTCCCTCACCCTAAATCGTGCTGTGTGGAAGGAACCCCCCCCCCCATGAGGTGTGCAATACAGAAAATGGAGGCCATACCTGAGGGCCATTGACCCTCTGCTTAAACAGAACAAAGAAGCATACATCTAACCCAGCCTGGGAAAATATATTCCTAAAGAAGGTGATTAAGACAGCTCCAGTTTCATGGACTTTCTGTCTTGGTCTTAAGCCCTTTAAGGTCACGTGATTGAGACTGAAAGACTACATGTATGAGACTGCCTTTCCCAACACTGAGAAAAATTATTTTAAGACTGAATAAAATCAATATTTCTAATTTTTAATTTCCACTACTCTCCTATATATGAAAACACTCTTTAGCTGCTTATGTTCAAGTAACTGAAGATGTAGCCTGGTGAAGTAAACAGAGAATGGAGTTTGCCTCAGGTTGACTTCCATAAGCTTCTCCAGCCTCCTTTTCAGTTTCTTGGTATCAAATAGTTACTTAACTATTATGAAATCCAGTTTTGCATTATTGAAGTTGATATAATGTCTACCTCAAGAGATTTGTAGGAGTAAATGAAGCAGCATGTAAATAACAAGCATACCTTATTGCTTATTGTCTAATAAAATGTCGAAAGTCAAATTCTAATTTGTGGTCATTGGAAAGGGTTCAAGAACTATGATTTATTGCTGGCTTATTCTGTTGCAGTTCCTTATGTATTTTTAAATTTTTTATAAAGATTTGTTTATTTATGCATACAAGAGCTGGGGTATAAACCAGTGGTGTGGGGGCAGGGTGAGAGGATTCACCAGAGACAGAGTGGGGAGCAGGCGGATTGACTGAAATACATTGCTGACGGGAGCAGTGTGTGAGGTAGGAGATGTCTGCTGCGCCATGTATATCAGCTCCCTGGCCAGGGATCAAATTTGTGCTGCAGTGGCTGCTGATAGCTTCATAGTGCTGAGATCTAACCCCTTGTGCCACCAGGGAGGCCCTGTATTTTTTTTTTCTTTTTTGTCAGCAAGTTTGCTACATATCAGGAAAGTGACTGTATTAATAGTTTTAACAGGGTGTAAGTTAGTCAATAGAAGCATTAGATGTGTTTTTATTCTTACTTTCCTGACAATTCCTTTCTAGTTGCGATCAAAGGTAAATCTTGTTAATGGAAACAACAGGTTCTAAACTCACTGCACAAGAAAAACTCAGTGGAAAGTTTCCACTTCTAGCCTTTTAATGATTTATTGTGACCCTGCCACTCAAGTCCTCAAAACTCTGTGCTTGTCAGCTTTCTCACTGAAACAAATTAAGAACTCTCAACGACCACCAGGTAATTATGTCTCACTTCATTGACGGAGTCTTCCATTTGGCTTACAGAATTTTAGTCCCCTTAATTACAACTAAAAACAATCTTAGGAACAACTTATAGAATAAGCCATTTGAACCTTTGCCCTAAGGAGTTTTGAGAACCAAATTTTAGCTTCTGGCTGACTGCTTCCAGAGTGGTCTGAAGGGAATCCAGCATTTTCCAGACTAAGCCCATAGTTTGCATCACTGAGTTCTTTTACTGTTAGTGCCTGCCCTCTCTGCTTGAGGCGCTGACTTCGGCAATTGCTCCAGAGGAACTGACTGTGTACTAGGGCACTTTCTGAAAGTTTCAGAGAGCAAAGAAAGGTTTTTTTTTTATTTCTGTCTGTGCCAAAGAGGGCTTTGGGGGTATTTTCTTCCTCAGCAACTCTTTAACTCTCCCCTTGTGAAATATCTTTGTGTGTACTTTGCAGAGAATGGAATCTCACCAGAGGCCTCTGAAATGACTTCAGAAAAGAATAGATAGGAATAGAGTACAGCTTTGCCTCCCCTCCACCCACTCACAGGGCAACCACAGGGCAGAATTTTTGACCTCTTTTTTGACTCTGCTGAAATTGTCTTGTAGCAAAAGGCTTTCAGAAAGAACATATTTGTGTAAAAGTATGCAAAACAATTTCCAAAAGCAGTATCTTTTTGCTTAAATGATCTTTTATGTAATAATGGTGCAGTTTAGGAATAAAATTGAATGAAATGTCAGCATAGCTGACTTACTCTCCTTCACTTGTGTTCTCTGCCCAGAGTGTGATCATACAGTTGACTTGGGTATACATTTCTATCATTACCTAGATATATATTTATACCCATGACATAGCTTCATATTTCCTGACATATATGACAATACTATTCTTAATATATCTTCTTCAGATATCAGTCACGCTCTTAACCTTGTCTAACAGGACTCTACATATTGATGAATATTAATATAATAGACTACAATTTTTTTCTTTAGATTTTCCTTTTTTTTTTTTAGTGGAAAGAAGCTTTAATAGAATTAGAAAAGACAGAGAATATAGTTTTAAAATAGCACACAATGTTATGGGTAACATTGTCCACCCAACATGGGTGGACAAAGTCCACCCAAATGGGATTGGCCCAAAGCAGGGCCTGAAAGCCTGCCACAAGTGTAAAACACCTTTTGGCAGGGACCCATAAAAAAGAGTCAGAAACTGGGCATCCCTGGTGGCACAATGGGTTAAGTCGCAGCACTATGAAGCTATCCAGAGCCACTGCAGCACGAATTCGATCCCCAGCCAGGGAGATTCCCACATGGTGCAGCAGACCTCTCCTGCCTTGCCCGCTGTTCCCCTCAATAGTGTATTTAAGTTGTCCACCTGTTTTGCTCTCCACTCTGTCTCTGGTGAATCCTCTCACCACCCCCACACCTTTGGCCTACACCCCAGCTTGTATGTATAAATAAATAAATATTTAAAAAGAAAATAAAGAAAATGGTCAAAAACAGCCAGACAATTCTGGGAGGAAAAGAACAAAATGAAAATCCAGATCAACATTACCATTGTTGTTTTTATATTTTCCTTTGTTTTTTAAAATGCTTACCAAGTTTATAAAGGTGTTTTCTTCTGACTAGTGTAGAGGAAAATAATGGTTTCTGATCATTGTGTAATCAAGTCCACTGAACTGGTTCTATGCTCTAAAGCTAGTGGCTTGGTTTTTTGGCTTCTGTGCCACAGGTAGTGGGCCATGTTCAGCAACAATATGTATATTAATGAGCAAGTGAGATGCAAGTGTTTCTCTGAAGTTATATTTCTGTGAAAAGGGCTTTCTTTAATAATAAAATAGTTCTAATATATTAATTTGTAAAAATGGACTACACTAGGATGACTTTTTAATAGTGACAATTAATGTAATATTTTTAAATGATAAACTTGTATTTTAAAGAATTTGTACCAGTACCATGCTACCCTTTTGGATTAACTATGGGTATTCTACCCATATAACCAAACTTTTCAAATAAATTGTTATCAGCTTCTATTACAATGTAATTATCAGTAAGATTCTTGCCTGATTTATAAACGAAAAAAATGCATTCTTTTTGTATGTCTGCTGACAATTTTTCCCCTATATTTTTTTCTCTAATCCATTTGAACTTGAAAGGGTAGGTTACTTCCTCAGCAGTATTTGGGTGTCTCTAGTCCATAATCTTATTGATGGGCTCCTTTGTAATTTGGGAAGCAAAATTAAAATCGACCTGTAATCTGTTAAAACAGTGCTAAGCATTCACATCAACCATTAGCTCAGATAACTCCCTTATCTTTGTGAAGAAGGAAAGGCTCTTAACTATTGATTTTAAATAACAAAACATAGCTGCCAATCTAGTTTTACCTGTAACACACTTAGGTTCATTGCTTTATTCTTCCCACTTTGCGGTTGCCCTTTTTGTTAAGAAATAATGTGCTCCTTTGTCTCAGGGAAACATTGCAGAAGTTTTTGTTTGTTTGTTTGTCTTTCTTTCCTGCCAAACAACTGTAGTTTGATTGTCAAAAGAGATATAATAAAACCATGTAAAATCATAATTTAGGATTTTTTTCTCAGTTTTATTTTGAAAGTTTCATGGTTATATTATGTACTCCAGGAAAGCATCATTACAGCAATTCACTAGCACAACTTGATCAGCATATTGAAATAACATTTGCAGCATGTAAATTATTGATTATTGAGAGGGAAAGAGTAATCTTGACCCAGAATATTCTACTTGCTTCCCTGTTGTTCTCAACTCTCTTGCAGTTAGACAGGGTCACCTTATATGGAATGCAGTGTATCATTTCCAATCTAATGAAAAGCTTGATTTTTTGGTCTCTATTCTGCTGAAATGACCTAGAAGGCTATACATTCCAGATGGAATAGCTAAATAAGGATGGAATGTTGCTTAGTCTGGTCCGTGATTGACTTTATGAAGAAAGTCATGCAAAATTAGTGAGAAATAAACTTTCATTTGTGTTATGACAACAGAATTTCAGGGTCACTTTGTTACCACATTATAACCTAGCCTATTCTGGGTAATGTAGTTTTAAACTAATTCATGAGTAAAAATTATAATGTCATCACCTACAATGATATGCCCCACACATTCAGTGCAAAACTTTCAGAAATAATTTATCGCTATTATATTCTTTCTGTTAAATTGGGACATTTCTTAATATTCTATTCAGCCCTTTACCTGTCAAAGATAAGAGTGAGTGAAAAACCGGAAGAGTGAAATTATTCTTTAGCAAAATAAACTGTGCTTGCTATAATTCATCAAACCAGAGAAGATTCAAGGTCAGGACATCTCTAGAGTTTTCCAAGACATTGCAGGCTAGTCTCTTGAAGAAGATAGTTTGTAAGTCACTTCAAAGCTCCACAAGATTATTTTTATTTTTCTTTCTCAGGTTCTGTTGTCAAATATCTTCAAAAGAAGTTCAAATGTGATTTGGTTTCATTGAATTTTCTGTAATTTGCATCTAATTATCTCAGTCTCAAGTTTTATATTAAACCCACTTTGAAATCTAGAAAAGACTTTTTATTGTGTTTTAATAGAACTTCACATACAATGTGTTTAAAGTGTTTGATCTTATCATACAGATGTGTCTAAAAATGTAATTTTAGTTTAAAATTCTGATATATTTAACCAGTGGCAGAAAAGATAATGTTCCTGCTATTTTTGCAACTTTGTTACATATTTTATATGTGGAAATGCAACTGTCTGTTTCTTTTCTTCTTTGAAGAAGATTCACACAGAGTACATCTCTTTTACACAGAGAAATAGAACTTATACTGTAAAATATTTATATTGCTATAGTCATTTTTCCCAGTACTCCTTTGTGGTATACATGCTGGTGGGGGGGGGGGAGTAAATATACATAAGTTGGAGTAGCCATTACCTACTTTTTTTTTTTTTTAATTTCATGATATAACCTCTTGTTAATGAAATTGCTTTTGTGGGACTTCGTGAACTAATTTACAATGGGCTTTACATTGCATTCAAAGCTTAGAATTGGTAGCTTATTGGTGAGAATAAGAGCCTGAAACTAATTTCATTCAACTCATACATTTTTTTAAATGATAGAGGCTAAAGAAATGAATGCCATGGACCTTGCCCTCTAAGATCTACCAGTTTAATGAACAGCATCAATGTGTAAATGAAAAACTTCAGTGCAGGTTGGTTATTATAAATGCCATAAAAGTACAAAAATTAAGTGTTTTAATATACAAAGAGATCTTTAGATTGTTTCAGAGGGGGAGATTTTAAAAAGTGGGCAAGTAGTAATGTTAAGAAATAACTGAAAAACAGACTTTGCAGTTAACTTTTTCTGAATGTGGATAGCATTGTATAATAGCAAGTATAAAATGCTACCTATGCTTCTAGCATAAATGACTCAGTAATTCCATTAATCCTATTAGAAAATAATATTTAAAAGCTTTTAAATATATATTGTATATATACATATATATATAAAAATATATGTATATATACACTCTCTGTTTCTGTGAAATAACATTTGTGTTTCCAATGTCAGTATATGACCTAGTATATAGTTGCAATACAAGAAACATTTATAAAGTGTTTTATATCATATTCCTAATTTTTATCTAAGGTAATCATTTAATTTCACTTGTTATTCACCATTCATTTACTAAAGTTGTTGTTTGTTTATACTCCAAATTTCTTATTAATCTTCAGTAACTTCTCTTTGGAAGTTGTAGATAGTTTTTAATACTCTCTATTAAGTTACTAATGATGATGTCCTACACCTTCCCAATAAAATCCCACATCTAAGCAATTTTTGTGTAAGCAAGCAAAGTGTCCAGTCATATTTCTTCATGGATTTTAATCATTCATTTGAATTCAGAATAAATATTTCATAGTATACTTATATATCTAGCTAGCCATTCAATATCTATATACCCTATTCAATAAAATTTTGAGGCTGATTAGGCATGTTTTATTACCTTAACCTTTCACAAAATTATGACTTAATAGTACCTTCTTGGAAAAGTTCTTATTTCACTTTCGATTACTGAAAATGGTCTTACGATATAGCAACAGAGAATGCATTAAAATATCAAACTCACGTTATAGCTATATATTTAAAGCCTAGAAACTTACTTGTAGGGGTTAAAGAGTACTTTTTAGGTGGTTAGAAGAAAAATAATTACTATTGATTAGCAATTGCCTTAGCTTCTCTAGAAGGGTTATTAAGGTCCTAAAATAAAGAACAGAGTGTTATAAACAATATTGTGTTCTCCCCAGTCTGTCTTGGACTAACCATTTCTTTGTCTGAAATGTCCTTTTGACATAGCTTATGCATCTCAGGAGCTTTGATCTAGGGAGCAATTTATAACTAAAGACTCTTTCAGCATTTGAAAGAGAGGAATGCTGAGAAACCCCCAAAGAAACCATATGCACTGTAAGTGAATGGAATGGAATAATTATAGTACCTATCAATAATTACCCATTGTATATAAAATCATTTTATGAAACTAATGTTAAATAGATCTTCTGGATTTAATATGATTATAATAGATATAGAAATGACTCCAAAATATGTAAAAATAGGGTTATTATCAAATTGCAGAGGAAATAAAACTTTCACACATAGAGAAGAAATTTGATATTAGTAAGGGATACCTCTTGAGACCTTTATAAATTCCTAAATGATTGAATGTCAAATTGTTTTTGTAGCCTCTGGCATTAGTCCAAATCATATTTCTATGAAGGGCCAGGGTTATTTTTTCCCCATATACCACCCAACACAAGTAACCAAATTTTCAGTTTTCTCTCTGTTGGGGACAGTTTTTACACTAAATAAAGGAGTCTATAGAGTCATTTTATCAAGCAACTTTATATACTACAGTTTAGTCCATATTTAGTATTAAATTGATAATTTAGTACATGCATCTGTAAGAACTTCATAATAATTTATTTACCTTACCCAATGTTTTTTCTTTTTTCCTATAAAATAAACATTTATTCATTCAACAAGTAATCCATTCAATACAAATTTAATGTATTTTGACTAGGCTAAATTTTAGGTTTGGGGAATAAAAATATACAAAAGGGAGATTCTGCTTTATGCAAGTGCTTTCTTCAGCCATCTTTCAAATTCATTTAGTGATTTGTTGGCACTTGTCTGTTGAACTGAACTGAACATAATGTTGACTTGCTCAGCAACATGAGGAGAGTAGGGACAGTCAACAATTTCTGGCACTCAACTCAGTATAAATGTCCAGAGTTATGGGACTAACTCCCATAGGTATGTAGGTATGTAGTTAATACCTGCATACGGATGATTCTATCCAGGTTTGGACTGCTATTAGGTAGGTCTGTATTGAAAGTCCATGGTGCACTCCATTGTAACCAAAGAAAGAGTTAGCCTGGCCTTATAGAAGGGAGGTAGAAGTAAGCGTTCAGTGTACGAGCCTGGAAAATAATATAAGGGGACAGTGGTTAGGACATTTCTCATAAAACTAGACACCAAATAATATAGGCTGAGATGAAGGAATACAGGAATTGATACCAGGACATGCCAAACAAGATCAGATGTTTGGGGTGACATGATTAATCGTGAGCCTCATTTAACTGCCATGACTATGTAAGGGTGAAGCTTAGGGCAAAGATCTGGCTTAAATCAGACTGGAGTGGAAAGGGGTAGTATTATATTGGCGTGACAAGCAAGACACCAGTGGGCTCATGTCTGATGAATGGCAGAGAGACCTTCATTGGAGATAGATCTATAAGACAGTCAGTGTTGCTGTTTTTGTGTTCAGCCTTTTTATAAATGAATTCCTTTTATATTTAATGTTCAGCAATAGGTAATAGAAATATCAGATACTTCTGTTAGGATAAAATCCCCACATAAAATGTATTTATGTCTTCATTCATAAAATTGAAATAAGCAAATTTATGTTATCTGTCCCCTGATATTGTATCCTATACTGTATGATATATACACTTTTGAGGTGGTAAATTGTTCCACACTATTTGCAATGCGTGAAAGTGAAAATTTACAGCCCAAAAATTTATACTGATAATTGATCATAGTCTTGGAGATTGAATTAACCAAACTTTGTTTCTACTTGAAATAAAGCTGAGCTCTACAAAATAACTTCATTCTTCCATATCTTTAGGACATCTATAGATACAGAATACAAAGAGAATGTTTAAAAAAAATGATCACTTGTCACTGTGAATATGATTTAAATTCTGCGTGAGTTCTAGAACCTTTTTATTTCCTGTTATCTCCTTGCTTCCCAGTTTCCCCTATGGTGTTACCATCTTTGTAATTCTATCTAATTTAATTCTTCCTAGTGGAGAAAAAGCTAAGGGGCAGCAGAAGGGCATGTGATTTCAGGTGCTTACCCCACTTGGTGAGCTGTGAATCACTTGGATGCTATGATGTTGTGAATCATATCCTCTCTCTTCTTCAGGGACGTCATTGTACTTCAAGTCTGTTGCTTTAAAAAAGAACAATCTAGTCTCCCTTTGGCAGAGAAAGCTTAAAATTGCATATGGCCCTGTGGGAGCTTAGTTCTAAGGTCACTTTAGGGAGGATGATATATTGAGTCAAAGAAATGGCATTATAGGTTACCATAAAGGCAGGAATTTGTAGGTTAAAAAGCTCTGCTTTCCTTAGAAAATAAAGCATTTAAAAAAAATTAACTGCAGACTCACCTGGAGTTTGAAACCTCACCTGCCAAGCTTGTGAAAGTAGATTAGCCACATTTCTGAAAATGTCATGAATTACTTTTGCATTCCCTCAATTGAAAATAGTGTCAAGGGGCTAATCAAACAAGTTGTAGTAGAGAAACCAAGGATATTAGTCTAGAATATCATTTGTAATGTCGTAAACATTCTGTATTCAATGTCTCTCTGGTGTGTTTGCGAATCACTTAAAAGGTAAAGAATGACGGTTCTTTGATAAAAAAATGCCAGGCCATTTCGTCAGTTATCATCCCTCTTGCCTCCGACAATCCGGTATTAGTTAAGGTGTGTTTTAGCTGCAAGTGACACAAAAAGAAAAATAGTACATGGTGTTAACAAAATGATCCTTTCTTTGTTGCTTGTATAAAGTTTAGAACCGGCAAGGGATTTTGCACTTCAGGGTCATAACTTCCCTTTCACATCTTGCTTCAGTGTGTCCTTCCTCTAGCTGAAGGCGCAACACAGCAGGTCCCTAACCCAAGGTGCAGGGGATGAAGAAGTGGACAAAACATCGTACAGACACTTCTGTTTACTAGCTATTGCTCAGTGTTTAACCTCAACAGAGGCAGGAAAATATGCACAGTGGTCACTAACCCGGTCAAATATATAATCCCATGGAATTAGGGGATGAGGGGAACAAGGAAAACTAGAAGAACAGGCTAATTCATTTCTGAGAAATCACAAAATAGAAATACTCTTATTCTATAAATTTTGATACAGTAGTATCAAATGATTTAAGATTCTATTATAAAAATCATAAACTTTGCATGATACTCAATTACTTGAATTTACAATTTAAGCTTAAGTCATTCAATAGTTATAAAATAAAAATTCAAAAGTAAATCAACAAACAGTAAGTAGATCAGAATAGAGATTAATAGCTCAAATTGAAATTTACTGTTTCCTCTCTTGAGTTCATCCCTATGCCTTCACTCAGAAATGTTTTATTAAAATATAGACTTTCTTTTTTTATCCAACTGGGGCTTCTTTTGGCTTGATACAGAAGGCAAGTGTTTTAATAAATTCACGTGTCTAATTATTTGTGTTGCTTAAAATGTGCATCCTATGTTACATATTTAATATTCTCTATATAGATGGAGGAATAGAAAACATGCTCTTTAAAATAATGACTGCAAGAAAATTTCTTTTCACACATTATTAGTGATAAACAGCAATGTGGTAATTTTTAAAAATTTTTCTTGGGTAATATGAGTGAATAGATATGTATAAATAACTTTATATTTTATTGGAATTAAAGAGAAAAAAATACACATCATACAAATACAGGTGCAGAGTAGGAAGGTTCTTGCCAATACCGGAAGTAATGCAGAATTCAGTCACCTTTATGCCCAAAGGAAAATCTGTGTGCTTCCGTGAGACAGTGTGGCAGTGGTTACTAGAAAGTCTAATTAATTAATCTAGAACTCCTAACAATAGCCTTGTATATTACATCAATTTGAGGAATAAAGCACTCACTTATCAAATAGAGAATATAAAATTGCTGGTTTTGTTGTTCTCTTTCTCTACTAAGGCGTTGTATGCCCTCAAATTAAAAATAAATGTTTTTAAGTACTTTTTGGCTCTGCCAAGCTCCATTTCCTGATCTAAGTAGTGTATAAAATACTTTTTAGCAACCGATGCTTACATAGCAAATGATTATGATTAGTTTAAAAGTTCTCAGTTGAATTTGATTTCTATAAAGTTGATGCTATGAGTAACTTGTTTGAAGAGTGAAATTATTATAGGAAAATAGGCCTATGTAATTTGTAAAATGCAGAAGTGAAACTGATACATACACTTTCACCTAAAACAAGTCTGATTTTTCTTACATTTCTTGAAACCTTTTTATTAACTAATTTAATGTTTTATTTTACATCTATTTTGAACCAGAGGATTATAATTAGGATATCACTATCAGATGTTCCATTTTCTAAAATTTTTCAATGAAATTGGCTATTATTCTGCTTGTCTTAGTTGTGACAACAGAACAAACTTAATATGAATCATCATACATATCAAGTAGGGGAAATTTTAAATACACTTCGTTTTTCTTATTCAATATAATAACTTTAATATTCTGGCTGCATTTAAAACAAACTCGGTTGTCTAAGTTGGCCAGGGAATATGGGATCGACATAAGTGATAATGAGTTGTACTTTTTATGTGTATGTGTTGTGTGGTGTATAAAACTACCTTTACAGATGTTGATTGAATATGTTTGATTAATTTAGAAATTTATGTAAAAGCTTGACATGCCCCTTTGTAAATATTATAAGGATGGATTATCACTTACTATTGAGTTTTTCCTGGTGATAGAATTCTGGATTCAATAGTGATAATAAGAACCAGTCATGCATCAGGGATGGGGCAATATTTATTATGTAGACAGACATTCACATGGGAATTTGTTGCTATTTAAAAAAAAGATCAAAAACACTGTATACCTCAAATATAATGTTCCCCTATATATGAATAGGAGGAAAGTTATTCAGTTGTAAAACATTTCTAATTCTGTGTTTAAACTACATAGCCAGGGGCCTCCCTGGTGGCACAAGGGGTTTAGTCTCAGCACTATGAAGCTATAGGCAGCCACTACAGCACAAGTTTGATCCCTGGCCAGGGAGCTAACCAACATGGCACAGCAGACCTCTCCTTTCTCGCCTGCTGCTCCCCTCAGCAGTGTATTTCAGTCAATCCGTCTGTTCTGTTCCCCACTCTGTCTTTGGTAAATCCTCTTACCGCCCCCCCCCCAACACACACACATCTGGCTTACACTCCAGCTCTTGTATACATAAATAAATAAATAAACTATAGAGCCAAGGCATTAATATATTGAACATAGGTGTTTTTAACTACTGGACTGTATGAAACCATTTCTGCTATGTAGACACTCCATTTAGACCTTCACACGAGTGAAGGAGTGGTGGGAGTAGGAGTTGATTGCATACCCAACTTGTTTCATTGCCAGTAAACCTCCCAGAAAGTAATTAGGTGCCAGATGATCTTTTCTCAGAGACAAAGTTCTTGTAGCCTCACACTACTATGTTTAACTTCTATATTTTATTTGTATTATTTGCTTAAACATGTTATTTGAATAAAATAGTTTTTAAGAAATGTCTTTTTAAAATACATATATTTCAACTGACTTTTTACTCTTTTCTTCTTTAACGATCTTGCAGTGCACTTAATGGATTATGGGAAAATCTAATTTGTCAAATAGAGAAGAATTTTACCACCTGATCATATTACAGATATACGTTTGAGGTGCAAATTACATATGCTACTAATTATTTTATGCTGCTTTCTTATGATATTAAAGAATGTGGCAGTGATTTTCAGTCTGATGGACAATTGATTTGAAATTATTTAATCCTCCTTTACAAGAGCACCATTATGTTAATGAATAAGTAGAAATGAAACAAAAGGAAAATTATATAAATATTGGAAAGTAAAGATATTCTTTTTGATTAGTTCTCAATTATATTTATGTGTTTCTACATGAAGATTACATTTGATGACCATATGACTTTTTACATACATATCAATCTGAAAATTATAAATATTACAAGTATTCTCTATAATGATGGCTCCATAACTCGCCCTTTCTATTAGTCAAAGTTCTCCAAAGAAAAAGAACTATTAGGATAAGCACATTAATTATTCCAAAATAAATAAATAAATAAATTGCATGCATACATAAAGTTCTATTTTTAAGAAATCAGCTCACAGATTTGTGGGTACTGGTAAGTCATAGATCAAGACAACAGTTAAGACCTCAGACAAATGTTGATATTGCAGTTTTGAGAAAGAATTTTTTCTTCCCTGAGAAGCCTCATTTTTTCTCTTAAAGCTCTCTATTAATTGAATGGATTTTGCTTATATTATCTGGGGTCACCTTTACTAAAAGTCAGTTGATTAGTGCTATGATTTAGCCAAGTTGATATATAAATGTAAACTTCATTGTTAAAATCTGATGCTCAACCCTGATTCATTTTATAGTTGAGTATCATTATTGGAAATTGTTTATTTCAGATGATACCTTACATAAAGAAGATATAAATGATAAACTGTATAGTAAAGATGATAATTAGTCTAAACACACCAAAAAAATGTTTACAGTACCTCATTTAAAGACTTCTCACTGACTGTTTCCTATAGTTTTCTCAGTACTTCTTAACTGACTTTTTTCTATATATGCAAACCTTTAAGGTAATGCAAAGAAACATAGCAGAAACTAAAAACTTAAAAGGCATATATATTCCAACCTGGTCAGTCCATAGATAAGAAAAACTCTAGTGTGATTCTCAATTCTCTGATTCAAGTATGATAAATGCAGCACATTCCCCTAGCGCTCTCTGTGTTTTGTCATAACTGAGTACCACACTGTAGTGGGTTGAATAGCGTTTCCACTCCAGTCATGCCCACTTGGAACCTCAGAATATGACCTTGTTTAAAAATAGTTTTTTGCAGATGTAATTGGTTAAGATGAAGTCATATCGGGTTCAAGTGGAAACCAAATAAAACAACTGTTGTCTTTTAAAACCAAGAGAAAAAGAAGCAGAGAGGAGAATATAATGTGAGTGTAAAACACATAAGAAAGAGCGGCATTTGAAGACTAAGCCAAGGTTGGAGTTATGGTGACAGAAGCCAGGGAACACCAGAAATCAGTCATCAGAAATTAGCAAAAGCTAAGAAAAATGTTTTCCCTGGTGTTTCTGAGGGAGTATGTCCCTGTTGATACCTCAGTTTTGGACGTCTAACCTCCAGAACTGTGAAACAATAATTTTCTGTTGACACAAGCCAACCAGTTGCAGTAATTTAGTATGGCAGCCCAAAGAAACTAATATACTTTTGCTGAGTTAACCATTGAAGCTTTTTTCCCCTTCCTTATATTACTTTTCAATGAATAATAAAGCTTCCACAAAGAAATCTAAATAGTGTGTGTTAAATCTAAATGATTCTTGGAACTCTGTACAGAGAAACTGTCCCCTTCTGGCACCTATCGTTAGTGTCTTGCCTAGTAGGAAAAAAATAGAAAAATAAATTAGATTGCCATTTACACTTAGAAGGAGGAAGGAATTCTTCTTCAATGGGATATGTTTAAAATACCACCTTATTTGAATTAGATTGAATCCTATTGAACCCCCTAAAAACTCCTTTCCCAATCCAATTTATTTTCTTAAGGGAATGTACCCTGATGTGTGTGGTGTGAAATAGGTTACTTGCTTCCACTGGGGTAAAAATGAGCAGCCAAGGTTGTCAAAGACATGGTCTTTCAAGGTGTGTTGTTCTGTTTAGAGCCATGCTGCATTCAAAGACTCATTAAGTTCATCTAATTAAATAAAAACAATAATGCAAATAATTAAGGACAAAGTCATGACCTTTAATGATCCCTTAGCTTATCACTCATACAAAATGAATTTTAATTATCATTAATGGTCTACATATATCCAGGGGATGACGCAGTTATAATCTACCCATAGGGAATCTTCAGTTCCTTTTGTATACTAGGTACCCTTTTGGGAATGGGGATTAATTACTCTTACATAGAAACAGGAAAGTGTGTTAAGTTCTCAAGGCATTTTCTGACAACTGTCAGTGTAAGTACACATAAAATTTTAATTGTGTCCTGGGTGACATCCAATGTAAAATTATCCTTGAGAGCTTTACGAACTTTTAAAATTTAGTTGCCAAGTAAAGAAAGCTTAACAACTAATTTCTGATTATGTTCAGACTGTACAAGTTACATTTAATTTACATGAATAGAACTGACAGTTTGATATGTGGCTCTGATCAAACTTAATTTCCTAATAAATTACTACATTTGCAAAACCAGCAGTACAATGTTATGTATTTATATGAACCTACAATTTGTTGTTTGATAGTTCATTCATAAACGTGTGTATAAATAGATCTCCCAACCTATTCAGGTTTATTTAGAAGGCTATTCAACATTCTGTCATTCAAATTCTAAACCTACGGTCACATTTTGGTTATCTCCTGTAAAAGAATTTGTGGAAGCAGCAAGGCAAAAAAAAAAATATAAATGTTAAAATTTCAGTGTGTAGCAAATAACCTAAGGGTAGATAGCAAGTTATCTAATGCTGTGTAAAAACAAAACAAAACAAACAAAAACCCTAAAACGTCATCATTTAATGAAACAGCCAATTATTTAACTTAAGACTGTAGGGTCAGCAACTGGCACTGATTCTTCTATTCTTCTATTTATGGCTGTGCTGTGGGACTGTAACCAACTGCCAGTCATATGGTAGATTACAAATCAATGGTTAGGGACCGGGGAACAAGTAATGAAACAGAAAAAAGGGGAAATTCCCCATTTACGCAAGGATGCAATGTAATATTCTCCATGCTGTGTATAAAGCAGAAGAGAGGTTGAGTGAGTGGAGTCCCCAGATTAAAAGACCAGAGACACAATGCAAAAACCTTTCATAATTCTCCCTATGATATCTGGGGGTTTTCAGAAGATGAAAAGCAAATATTTCAAAATCATTAGAAGTTTCAAATCATGCCAAGGAAATGATACTAACTTTGGAGTTTGTATAGAGAGAAAAAGGGAAAAGGGAATCTGCAAAATGATGTGATGATCAGAAAATAGAGACCCATGAAGGAAATGAAAAACGCATGAACTTTGAAAAGGTAATGCTGAGTGTTAAGAAAAAGGAGGTTATAAAGTCCATAATACTACAAAGTGTCCATTAGCAGTAAAGAGTCAACGGTGACCCCAATTCAGGTGGCTCCAGCAGACTGTAGTAAGTGGTTGGGTGTTGTTGCTAAAAGAAATGGAGGCCTTAGATGTAAACTATTCTTTTCAGAGTTTGAGTGAAAAGGAAAAGTTTCAAAAACATCTTACTACAACATATTAAAGAAAATACTTTAATATGTGTAAATTACCTGCATTATTTTAGTTTGACTTTCATTTGATTTCATGATTTTAGAATTATGAGATTCTGTGTTGAAAATTATACTTCTCAATGCAGAATAATCTTTTACCAATTATTTTTACTCAGATGGACCTCTCACACTTCCTAGAAACATACTCCACTCCAAACCTCTGCCGCAGTAGATTTTATTACATATGTGATGATTAATCTCACATGTCAGTCTAACTAAATCATACTCTCAGATAGCTGATCAAACATGAGTTTAGATTTTATTGGGAGGTATTTTTTTATTGTTATTTATATCTTTTACATTTTGTATTCCCCTTGGGTAGCCCACCACCAATTCACCCGTGATCCATCTCCATGGTCCCTTGTGTTCTTATCTATTCCATTTTGTGCCCTTACCCCCCCACCCCCGCTGAGTGTCTCTCTCCTATTTGGTTTCCCTATAATCCTGTTATAAGTGAAACCATTCGATATTTTTCTCTTTATTTCTGGATTATTTCACTGAGTATGATCCCCTCTAATTCCATCCATGTCGCTGCAAATTGCATGTGTTTATCTTCTTTCCATGCTGAATAGTTTCCAATTGTGTATATGTACCACATCTTCTTGATCCAATCATCTATTTTTGGACATCTGGGTTGCTTCCATACCTTTGCTATTGTGAATAGTGCCACAATGAACATACGGGTGCATGTATCCTTTCGGATTAGTGTTTTTGTGTCCTTTGGGTAAATTCCCAAAAGTAGTGTTGCTGGGTTATATGGGAGCTCCATGTTTAGCAGTTTGGGGAATTGCCATGCAACTTTCCATAGTGGTTGGACCAGTTCACATTGGGAGGTATTTTTAGATGAGATTAGCATAGGGTAGATCTACTGATCTATAACATTTTCAGTATAATTTGAAAAGAGCATAGTATCCTCCATGATGTGGTAGGCTTCATTCCATAAATTGAAGGTCTTAATAGAAAAAGAGACTGACCTTCTCCAATGCAGAGGGAATTCTGTAAACAATTGCCTTTGAACTCAAACTGAAAATCTTCCTTGGGCCTCTAACATGCAAACCTCCTCTGCAGATTTTGACTTGCCAGGTTCACATTTCACTGAATGAAATTTTTCCTCAAAATAATTTTAGTCTCTTTCTATTCTCAATCTCTCTTTCTATTTCTCTCTTTCACTGTGTATATACACACACACACTTGACTAATACCTCATGAGATATGAATAGTGAAGGATTAGGAAATGTGATTTGGTAAAAGGCAAAACTAATCTCTGTGGATGTTCTAGTTGTGAACAACATCTTTTGAATACATATATATATATATATATATATATATATATATATATATATATATATATATAAAATCATTGAAAAAGTACTAAATCACTACCTTCCAAAAAAGTATTCTTTTTGTGGATGTTTCACCCTATCCTAATTGCTTTCTATATACATAGTTTAATTGTTATCCCATCACCTTTCATTCTGTCACTATGAATAAAATACAGAAACCAAGAGTACAATGCACTAATTAATGAAAACATAAGTGAAACATTTGTATTTTCTGAATGTAATTAGCATAAAAGACATTTTAAGAGAACCTTTGTCACTGAACTAGACAATCAAGGTAACTCTAATGAGAAGTATCAAGAAAAAATATTTTACCTTCTTGTAATCCTGTATTACATTTTGGTTTTTTAGTGGCTTTGTCAAACTGCATACAATGATCCAGAGAAAGAAACCTTATATTTTACAGAGGAAAAATACACAGTGACTTACCTTGAAGCCTTTTTGGTGTTTCATGGAGATTTTGCAAGATAGCCTTTAAGATGTCCTGTAATGAAAATGTTTACCTTACCTTTGTCATTGAATACCAAATCCTAGAGGACTTCCTGTTCAGTGACTACATTATTCAGTGACAAAATTTGCCCTGGTAAAAGATTTATTTTAATTAGAATAATTGTTTGAATGACTTCTGTGTTAATCTTTACAGAGTAAACACTAAAGACTTCCAAAGGTTTGTAAGACTCTGGCTCTCCCCTTCACCTCATTTTCCCACACATCTCTCTTATTTCCCTCAGTGTCAGCACTACCTTTTATTCTTCAAACATGCAGAGTAAATTCTGCTTGGAATGCTCTTTACCTAGGTTATCTTCAGATTTCTTCATTTCGTTAAGGTTTTCTGTTCAAATGCCATCTTCTCAGTACGACAGTTATTCTACATAAAATATAAACTGACCTTATATATCGTACCTATTAAATATGAGTGGTTCTATCTAAATCTATATGTACATGTGACGTGCTAATTAGTAGTTAATATGGACAATATGTAGAGGTGCAAGGTTACCCCAACTCCAGACCCCATCTCTACCAAGAGTGATGACAGTGGACATAATGCATCATGCAGACCAATGAGTCCTGAAGAGTTGAAGGGCCTCATGACTAGAGCACTTATGATCACTCTGTGTAATGAAAAGTAGATGATTTAGGGCCTCCCCGGTGGCACAGCGGTTAAGCGCTGCGCTGTGGAGCTGTCAGCAGCGGCGACGCGAGTTCGATGCCTGGCCAGGGAGGATCCCACATGGCGCGGCAGACCTCTCCTGCCTTGCCCGCTGCTCCCCTCAGCAGTGTATTTCTGATCTGCCTGTACTACTACCCGCTCTGTCTCTGGTGAGCCCTTTCGCCGCCCAGCGCCTCTGGCCTGTGCCCTGGCTTGTATGTATAAGATTTATTTATTTTTTTTATTTTTTATACATACAAGCTGGGGTACAGGCCAGAGGCGTGGGGCGGCGAGAGGGTTCACCAGAAACAGAGTGGGGAGCAGCACAGGCAGATCAGAAACACACTGCTGAGGGGAGCAGCGGGCGAGGCAGGAGAGGTCTGCCGCGCCAAGTGGGATTCTCCCCGGCCAGTCGTCGAACTCGCGTCGCCGCTGCCGACAGCTCCACAGCGCAGCGCTTAACCGCTGCGCCACCGGGGAGGCCCAGCTTGTATGTATAAATAAAAAAAAAAAAATTAAAAAAAAAAAGAACAGTAGATGATTTAAAGTAGATGATTAAAGTAGATAATTAGAAATGCCTGAGAATTCACCTAGCCCATACAGGAAACACTGACTTGAAAGTTTGGTATTATCTCCATATCTCAGTATCTCTAGACTTTCTGAAATTGACGTCTATTTTCAGAACAATAATGTTAATAGCATACATAAGCTAATTCATTAAAGTTATAATTCTAATAGTCCCGTGTTGTATCCTCAAAATACATCAAAGTATTATGAGAGTTTTCAGTTCCTAAAAATCATCAACTCAGTCCTATTAAACCTGCCAGCTGAATATAATCTTAAAACATTTTTGTACCTTAGCTTGTCTATTTATCCATTGTTAAAAATTAATTTATATCTACATTTAAATGTTTGATAGTTCAACATAAATTTATAACTACTGCAGTATGTTTTCTATAATGCTATGATAAAACCTTGCGATGTAATTCAACATCAATATTTATTTCAATATATCTTATTTGCAATATTACTTTTGTATATACCAAATTTTTAAGAGTTATGTCAATTCATTTGACACTTTTTTGCAGGGTTCACTATTTTTAATTATTTATTTGTCCTTTCATTGTCTAAAAGATATCAAAATACAAAGACTTTCTTCATTTGTACCCAGCAGGAGACTTTATTTATAATAAGACAAGACTTCCATTTGTTTAGCTTTATCATTATAGCATAAAGATAATGATTGAATGTGACAATATATGGGAATAATTTAGAAGATCATACCAATCATAAAATAAGAGCACAACAAAATTTTCCCAAATGTCAAACAAATCAGTTTGTATTTATTTTGAAAGACATTGGCGTAAGCGATGGTATCGTGATTCTGGGAAAACTACTGGGCATGTCATCCAAGTGGTGTCAAATAGAGTCCTTCTTGAACATTATTTTATTTGAATGAAATTAAATGAAGAGTGTTTTCTCAGAGGGAAGCCTAGAATTCACTAGCAAGTATAGTATCTACTTTCTAAGTAGTCAAGGATGGCTTTTCACCTATTATATTCTACATCAATCGAGTTTGTTATGAAATTCTGGCACATCTTATTTAAAAAAAATTATACTTCATAAAAAAGGTCTGTGAGTTGTTGATTATGGGATATTTCTGGCTAATATTCTTCTGTACTGCTGGATTATTTAGTAAGAAGCTGGTAGAAAAGTGCTTGTATTCACAGCAAACCTAAGAGGTTTTATCTAAGAATTTCAACAAGAATAATTGTGATCATGTCATGGTATTTTGGACTTAAAGAGATTGCAAAAATAATCAAAGTTGTTTTTTTTTATTTTGCATTAGTTAAAAGGGAACATATTATTTCATGTATAATTCTAGAAGGGAAACCAAGCATACCAAAAAAATGTTTTCCATCTTGATGATAATACTTAATATCTCTATGGACACTTTTATTATTAGAAAATACTGAAGTAGCTATATATTCCAGTTTGCCAGTGTTGCATAATTTAAACAATATAATTTACATATTGCCTGTTACCATGTTTTTAACTAATCAGAATAACAAAAAAATTTAGTGGATGAATAATTTGGTTTACATTCATGCCATTTATGTATAAGTAATCAAACAAATTTAGATCAAAGGACACAATAGTATTTCTTCATTACAGATTCACTTTGTACTTTCGGGCCAGGTATATTTTTGTACAATAAATAGACAAAAAATACGTAAGCCACTGTTTTATAATAAAATATGCCTGCCAGGTATTAATAACTAGCTTTTGTCACATTTGACAAGAGCTATTTTTGAATTTGTTATGAATTTCAGAATTTCTAACAATAGATTATGCTGCCAATATTAATAAGGGTACTAAAAAGACTGTCAGCCTTGATGTATGTTACATTCATCACATAGATTAATTGAGTGAAGAGTCACCACTTAGTATAATTTCTACAGGAATATATACAAGTAAGGCAATTATAAAGGGAAAGTGTGTAGGAGAGAAAAGGGAAAATAAACATATAATAACAGTTGGGAAAAAACTATTTTTCTGTAAGAAACTAGAGTTATCAGATTCTCCTGACTTTTCTCCAAAACTTGCTCTGATTGTTCTAAATTATATACGTGTATCAAAATGACATCATAGACTTGGGGTTAGCTATATTTTTCAGTTCTAACTTTTATCTGGCTCATTCATTGAAGTTGAAGTATCGATATTCAGTAATGAAAATCACAAACTTATTAAAACAAGAGTAAGAAGAATAATTAAATCTGAACAAACTCCATGTGCTGTCTTTGTGATCATTTCATAATGTATCTGCAGTTATATTTTTAAATTTTCTAACTAGATGGACTCTCACCCTTGGTAAACATGTTGTTACTGGACAGGCTGAGGGATACTCTGGGTCCCCCAAACCTACCTGCTCCTTATGGGTTCTGCCATTGACACATCAAAACAAAACATACTCTAGTAGGTAAGACATTTAAGAGAAAATAACTTTAATACAATTAGTGGGCAATAAAGTGAAGAGAAAGAATAAAGTTAAAATAATTTCCAAATCAAGCATCCAAAGTTACCTATTCCCTTGTGGGTAAATGCCCAGACAAATAGGATTGGCCCAAAGCAGAAAAACTGAGGTTCAAAAGCTTGCCACCAGTCTTAGGCAATTTTTGGTGGGAACCCCTAGGAAATGGGCAAAAGGGGCCAGGCAAGTTTGGAAAGAAAAAAGCAAAATCAAAACCCAAGTCAAGATAAAGTCTGCCATTGTCAGCCTCCCCATGATTCTGTCACCCATTTCTCTGTCTTTCGGGTCTCTCCTTCCATGACCGCCTGTTACAAGTCCAAGGCTGAGAAGCAAGTGCAACTTCTTTACATGTCTTTCTTCTCTACATGCTGTCTCCAGCCTTCTAACTTCTCTATCTCTCTCTACTTCTCCTCAACCAAATCTCTCTCAGTCTTTCTCTCCATATTTTTCTGAGTTTACCTCTGCCCACCTCCACCCTTCCTTATGATGAGGTAGGGAACCAGGAACCTCCCCTTTCCCTTGGATCACACTGTTACAATGTGATCCACATAGAATTCCACTAGTCATCCAATTACTCTAAAATAGGATTTGATTAAATAAAATTAGGTTTTTAATGAGTTTTAGGGCTTTTTGTGACTATATTTGATTGAACTTCCATGAAAACATGTTGTTAAACTATAGTCAATGAAGTAGTTGATAGGTATGCAAAATAATTGTTGACTTTCTCAAAGTTTGAGTCTTTTAAAATCCACAGCATAAATAAAAATAAAATAATACTGTAGTTAAGTTAGTAAACCTTGCAGTGAATAAGTAATTACTAGTCTACTTAAATGTGGTAGCATGAGGAAATAGTGCTTAAAAGCAGATGTTTTCATCAATAAATGTAAGATTGGGTTATAATAATTTCAAGTTGAAGTATCTTAGAAGATTTTGATTATTAAATTTGAAGAAGACTAAATGACAAATGCTCACAAATTAAATAATATATTTGTCTTTGTTAATTGTAATGCTTTGACACCTGCTAGAGAGAGCAAATTTATTAAATTAGACATCCAATAAGGAGAAAAATATTGAAGAAAGACTTATTTTTCTTCAGTATATTTTAACTTCAGTATGATATGGATTACTAGATTTGATAAAGATGAATTTGTTTTCTTAACATTTTATGTTTTTAAAATAAGGCTTTTTTTTTAGTTTTTTTAGTTTTTTTTTTAGTTAGCTTTTAGTATAATCATATGAGATCCATGTCATTAAAGAGTTATTCTAAGTAAATCTCAGCATTTTTATAGTTAATTCAATGAGGACATTTGCCTTGGTGACAGGTGTGGTTTGGTAACATATGTCTGAATAACCATGATCCTCTTTACCTTTGAATCATATGCAATGTTGAAAACCAGTGTTACCTCAAAAAAAAGGTAGATTGTATATTATATAGATTTCACCTCAATAAAAACAATTATCATTTAAAAAATAGTATTTAAAAGTTCATGAATCCTTTCAATATGCTATGCCCTTATTTTCAATTCCCTAATCTTATAGAATATTAAGCAAAAATAGTTTGTTCACCAAAAATGAAAAATAATGACACGTGATTATCTGAGACAGAATTTTGCTTATTAGTAATTCCTATTAATGGAATCCAGACCTAATAGATAATTACATATTTTACAAACTTATTTTACAGATTCAGTGTTTTTATTGTTATTGGAATTGTAACATTCCTTTCGGTTTGCAAGCCCATCTATGTTTCCATTACTTTAATTTTCATTTCTACCCCTTTTCTTTCTTTTTAGCTGCTTGACTATCGGCACCTCTACACAGAACTTAGAACTTAGAGAACTGTGTGGAACTCATACACCTCTGTTTACAACCATTTTAAAAGCACACTTTATTTTATAACAACTTGGGAAGTAATTTATAACCAATTCAACACAATGAATACCTGAATATTCAGGTTCACTTGCATTGTCAAGCCACTGCAGATATTCATCTTATTCCTAGTTTTAATGTACTCTTAAAAAATCTTTTCATTGCAAGAGTATCATAGTTTTTACTTTAAAATTTATCAGATATAAATATGCCCAAACATTACAGATAAGTATATATAAAATATAAGCTTTCCTATCACTTCTGCTATCATTCTTTACTCTTGTGTATTTTTTCAATATTCATAAATATATGTAGATATAGGTATAAAAGAAATGAAACTCACCAAATGAGTCAAGTCTGTTTTTTTTCTTTGAACAACATATGTCAGATGACTTTCACATTCTATTTATATGTGTTCATACATATATCACATTCTATTATGCTTCTTCAACTACTAAATTGATTACCTAACTCTAGAATTAATTGACTACTGCCTTAAGATCAAGAGAATGTTACGATCCACTTTAAAAAAAAATTCTCAAAGTAATGATACTTAAAGACAAAGGAAATTTGATTACTAATTTATGACAATATGCAAATAGAATATTCTATTCAATTCTACATATTTTCAATATTTGACTTTTAAAAAAGGATAAATAAGGAAATGTAGAAAGAGATACAAGTGGTTCATTATATGAAAATAAAAAGTGACTGGAAAGTCTAAAAAAGAATAAAATCTGGAACATATCCACATTTATCTGGAAACAGCTGTTGCCCTTTCACCACAGCTTCAAGTGAAGGCCCTGGTTTATGCCTCTCTGCCATAAATAACATCAGTCCAGAAGCCCCAGATCCCAGAAGCACAGAACTGACAGAGTGCTGGGGATCACGAGTGCATAAGAGGCTTCCCTAGCCTACAGGAAGACATGTTGTTAAGTCCTAAGATAACTTTTTTCTTTCTGTAGAGAGGCTTTGAGGTATGCATATCTTTAAGCCATTATATCTTATCTGTGGTCATACCATTTATTAAAACTATAATTAGTTCTCATATTGTCACTTAGTTTGACAATATCAGTTTGGCAGTTTGCTCTGCCAAAAATGTTGTAATAGCTAAGCACTATTATAGATAAATGGAAATGTAAAAACCAAGGAAAATGGTTCTTATGATAGGGAAGTAAACTATTTGAAAATTAAATCAATTAAATATTTATATATTTGGAACAGAAAATAATATTCAATTAATTTGCTAAGAATATTAAAAAGCATTTAAAATTGCTTCTCCATTTACAACTCATTTTCAAATCTTAAATATTTTAAACTAACTATTTGTAAGTATTTCGGTCTGTTTGTACATTTTTCCCAGTTCTCACTTGGAGAACTGCTATGCTGATTGATACATAGAACATATTTTAAAATAAAAATTTGATTGAAGAATTTCCAGTTTATTAAGTAAACACAAAAAACAGACCTTATGGTACAAGGACCAGCAATTAAAAATGTACAGACATTCTCCTTGCTTTATAGGGGAGGAAATTTAAGTTAGACAATTTAAGCAAGACAGTTTAAGTTAATATGAGCCTGTAGGTTAAGTCTCTAAATTATTTTCGTTGTTGTCATTGATTAATAGTCAAATGATGAAAAATCACATAAAATTAAATGAATATATTTGTTTCAATGTTTCATTAATTAGAATGTGTTAACTGTATTTTAAAATGAATATTATTTAAAGCCTCAAATCAAAAAATGTCTGTTTGTCCAGTGCAACTCTTGCATTTTTCAGTTTTAGGGAATGGATCACTACCCCAAAGGAATCTCAAAACCTAATAAATGTTCCTTTGGAAGAAGTGTTAAAACTTAGATGAGGCTTTTCCTCCTATAGTACTGATTCTTGATAGTAAAGAAGTGTACGTGAATGAAAAAGATTCATACCATAATAAGAATATTGCTTCTTGAGATGTTCACACTGTACTATTATTTTAACATTATCTTTTGTTGGTAACAATGCTTTCAAAGGCCAGATAGAAAACAAAAAAAGATTTTTAATTAGTTTTCCATATATAACTTTTAATGAGGACATCACAGCATTCCATTGAGAATAAATGGGAAGAAAGGCTGTTGTTTTCTTACTCTTGATAGGAATAAAGTGTAGCATCCTCCCAGTCTCAAAATAAATGCAAAAGTGGAGCTATCTATTATCAGCAAGTTCTCATTTGTCTTTTGTTCTTTAGACCAGAGTTCTTATCACTGCCTGAGTCTGATAGGAGCAATATTACCAAGAAAGCAGGGACAAAGGGATCAAAGAGAGGGGACAAAAGAAAGCAGGACAAAAAAAGGTTTAAAACAAAACAGGGATTTGTTTTTACCTCCAACACTTTTTAATCATTTAAGGTTATTTTTAAAATCCCTTTCTTAAGGCACTCCAGTACTGTCATGATAATAAGCATGGGGGAAAAAACAATGGAGGATCAAAAAAAAAAAAAAAAGCCAAAACCCCAAACCTCAAACACCACAGACTCTTTTTAAGATCAAGCATCATGGCCTGGCCTGAGGAAATAGGAGAAAATAGTGGGAGAAGTCAGTGAGTTTCTTATAAAAGTATGCAAACACTTCAAAAGAAAAGAGAACGGGATTAGTAAGGTATTTCAGAAGGCAGTGTTCTCCCCAGATATGTCCATAGAATGATAATGCAAGCAACAACTGCAAAGGATTTACTGTTGCTATTTAACTGGATAAATCCTCATTCCCTCACTATCAATTTATTTGCTGGTGAAGAAAAAGAGGAGGAAACTATATTGGTGATATTAGGCATATTTTAATGATTTCATTGAATCACCAAGTACATGGAAATAGCACTACTAATGTATGTTGAGGATTGTCATAATTATAAGTAGCATTTCTTTACCATGGATAGTGAGACTAGATTTATGAAAAATGGGATCTGAACTTTCTTTTTCTGTGAAATCATTGTTTCCTTTAAAATAATGAACTACAAAGACAATAGATGCCACAGAGATAAGAATGCCTCCATAGAGATAAGACTAAGGAAATCATCTACTTCAATTAATAGATAGATAATATTGAAAGCATTGTAGTAAGAGAGAAGTAAATTGCGCCTAATCAGTATTAAGTTTTCATCTCATTTGAGATGATTTCAGGAGATAATCCACACACTCTCACAAAATTATGAAGAATGAAAGTTTGGCTATTGGGAATCCTTGTCACAAATACATATCTTCTTATTCTCTGACAGAATTTATGATTTCTTTCCATTGATAAAAGACCTTTAAAACGTTATACCATGAGCCTCCCTGGTAGTGCAACGGGTTAAGCACAGCGCTGTGGAGCTGTCAGCAGCTGCAGTGTGAGTTCGATGCCGGGCCAGGGAGATTCCCACATGGCGCAGCAGACCACTCCTGCCTCACCCGCTGCTCCCCTCAGCAGTGTATTTCTGTCCATCTGCCTATTCTGCTCCCCACTCTGTCTCTGGTGAACCCTCTCACCACCCCACACCTCTGGCCTGCACCCCAGCTTGTATGCATAAATAAATAAATCTTTAAAAAATAAATAAATAAAAATAAAACCTTAGACCATAAGGGAATAGAAGCTTAAAAAGTAAATTAAAATTGAAATCTGCATTTAAGTTTGAAACTAAGCAGAGAAATTATCGCTTATTAAAATCTGCTAATAGTGATTGACTATATAAAATATCAGTTTGACTTAACTACATATGCAGGGAGATATGTGGTATTTGTGTGAATGAGCTGTGTGTATATTTATGAGTAACTCCCATTAAAGTTATGGATCATTAAATTCTTGTAGAAAGAGTTTTTTTTTTTTCCTGAAATAAGTGAAATATTTTTTTCACGATCTGATGGTATAATATCTTTCTAGTATGCAATGCAATTTTGTGTTTGTGTGGTTTTCATTTGTGTGAGGAGCTTTTGCTTGTATCTTTTGTTCAGTAACTGTGGTGTACATTATATTTTTATAACACAGATACAACATACTCCCTACCCTACAAAATTGATCTAAGAAGAATGACAAAATAAATCAGTTTGATCTATCAGACACTTTTGCAAACAAAAAAATACTTTTAAACAAACTTTTTATATTAAACATAGAATGCATAATATTCACTTCCAATATGATTTTATTCAATATTCTAGAGAAAATCAGATTTCATTACATCTCAACAAACAGTGTAGTTATTAGTTTTTTGGAACAAATATGACTCTACTGATGTGCAAACAAAAAGCAAAAGAGACACAAACGTTTTTGTTGCTCAAAAACCTTCATACAAATAGTAATAAAAGACAGTTACTTTTCCCCTGAAATAGTTCACCTTAGTGCAATAGGTTCTATTTTCTCAGCTGTCAGTACTATTATTGGCGTAAAGACTGGGTGTATAGCTAGAATTTTCCAATTCCCTTAAGTGGGGAATCAGTTTGTGTCTGAAGAAATGGAGCATTTCAAGTCCTTTTCAACCTGTCAGTATTTGAGAGTTATTAACTTCAACTTCCTTTCTGCCTTCTGAAATCTGACACTGATTTGTCCCATATTTCCCAGAGGTCTCTATGTGCAATTAGCCATTGGATTCACTGAGTAATTACTTCATTTTTCATGCAAAATGCACTTGATTTATTATATACTTGGGAAGCAATGGCAGAGATAGGTCAACAGCAGTTAGAGGAGATTAAAGGAGAGACTCTATTTAACTGTGGAAGCAATCAATCCCCATAACACTGCTAGAGAAGAGTAAGAAGGGTGCCGTTCAAGCTTTAACAGTAGTTTTCTAGATGAATTTACCACTGCTTTGAAAATTAGCTGCGTAATGGGAGGTAATTTTTTTTTTTTTAATCCTACCTTACAAATGTTTCTGAGTGGGAAGTAGAATAATGACCCAGGACAAATTCAAGGAAAAAAAAAACTTTTTAATTCTAAGAGTTCCAATCACTTATAAACTGTATAAATCAGCACAGTTTAGCAACTTGAAAGGAATAAGGAAACCATTGTTATACTCTTCCTGCCCATCCTTTCAGGAGAATTTTGCTAGCAATTGCTGTACTAATGCAGTACTTTTCTAAATGGATTTCCCCTATCTGTGGATAGGTTACTCTGACTTAAATAAATGATACTTTGAAAGGTAATACAATAGGTATGACTGGCTGAGAATGGAAAAAGATTGTTTCCTTTTGACTAGGTACTCACATTTTATGGGTAGTTTCATAGTTGATACTGTACAGATGAAAATTACACTTCAGTTGCTTGGGAAAACACATTTTAGCAAGATACCAGTACTTTGTTTCTGTTTGTACAATTGTGCTATCACTAGGGGCTTCCTCAGTAGAGTAGTTTCCTTCTGTGGGGCTAGCATCTGAAGAGAGGATAATTGAGTGGCCTTGTATTGCTGAAGAGGAATGCCAAGTCAGAAATGGAAGACTCCCCTGTGAAGGGAACTGCTGAGAGTTTTCATTGCCCAAGATAACAAAGCAGGGGTGGATCTCTCAGAAATTATAAAGACAGCTTCTATGGGACCAGACTTTCTCTTTCTCTGCCATTTCTGTTTTTATATTTCCAATTTTAGTCATCTGACAGATGGTGAAATGGTAGGAAAAAGGAAAAAGGGACTGTTCCTTCAGGGTTATTGCCCTTTATTTTAGCAATATATTACTTATTATTTATTATTACTTATGATTTAATTTTTTCTATAAGATTTTCATCCATTTAATTTGAAAAAACTCACTAAAAGTACTATGTAATTTGGTACCTCTTAGTATTACTTAGGGGCACATCTTTATATATTTGTTCAGTGTAGACATAATTAGTGTCTTTGATAATTAACCTCCAGTAGATAATTCATTCTTTTATGTTTTATTTTACATTTGACTTCTATACACAATCAGGGTCATTGTGTCAAGGTATGTTTAAAAATGTAAGCAATAAGCAGCTTTATCATCTACTTTCAACCTCATTACTCAAAGGCCACTATCCAATCTGTGAAACTGAATTAAGAAGGGTGAATTTTCTACTTTGGAGTATTAGAAATACGCCCATATGTTCACCTGGATAGAATTGTCTGTTTTGTATAAATTAAAAGTGAGGCCCAGAGATGCAAACACAAAAGAAACTAATCATACATAGGTTGAAATAGTAGAGATATACACCTCACGTATGAAGTGATGAAATCAGAGAGAAAATTCTATCTTTTAATTTTAAAATGACATGGCAATATTTGCTGATCTGGAGTTTTTTTTTTTTTTTTTTTTTTTTTTTTAACAGCTTGACTAAAACCAAGTAACCAGCCATATTTCTCACTGATACTTAACAGAAATTTGGGAGGGATTACAACATGAAAAAAATGGACAAAAATTAAAATATAATTTAACATAGGCATCTTCCCCCCAGGAGTATCCTGTAAGTTTGTTAATGTTTTCTGAAAAGCTTTTGTAGAGAATTAGTGTTAGTTAGTTTTAGTGGCCCAAAATATAACTAGCTTAGTAATTAGGAAATCCCAAGAACATTCATATTCAAATCCCATAGTCACTGCATGGCCTACTGCTTATATTTGATTCAATCAAGCATGGAATGGAGTTCCTACCATTTGGCAGTTGTGTGAATTCAGTCAGGTGTGTACAGTACTTAAATGAATTTTTCTTGTATCTAAGATAATCATGTAGGTTTATTATTTGTAAGTTATCCAACAGATTCTCTGATTCACATGAATTTGTTAAAAACAAAAGTAATCTTAACACTTAAAATTTAGAACACTTTGAGATACTCTTGCTAGGATTTGGTAAGTCTAATTTGAACTTCCAATCATGTGAAATTTGATGTTATTATGTTTTAGATTAAGAGAAATCACCAGGGAATCAAAAGTATTTTGTATGTTAACTCCCAATGCAATGAGGATTTATCTCATTCTAAATGGTCATGAAAATGAAAGAACAAATTATGGAAAATGTTGGGAGGTGGGAAGAGAGAAAGGGGTAGTGGGAAGTAAGAAAGGAAAAGAGAGATTTTAAAGCATTAAGTTAAAAATACATAGAATTTAGACTGTCATACTTTTAGGCATTTTAGCTTAGTAAAATTTCTGAACTTTGAGCTGTACAGAATCTTCTGCTCTGGGGAATCTTCATTCTGACAAAACTGTTAATCAAAATATTTGTACAAGACACAGTTCTTTTATTTTTATCTTTTATCAGCACCACGGGATCATAGTCACTTTACACAGCATTTGTAACTCAAACCTCAGGTGTTCTTTCTTTGTGCTTGTTCAGTTCATAATTTAAATAAATAGCATTGCTCCTTTTCTAGAAAGGACTTGCTATCGAGGAACTCTAGTTGGTAGACACTTTCTCCCTCTTCTTGAAAGAAATGGAGGGTGACTGTATACTCACAGCTATCATTTATTTTAACTAAGCACAAATTATGTCTAAGTTTGGTGCTCAGTCCTAATATTATAAAAGAAATAATACTGTGATAGCCCTTTCTACTGGGGGAACTAGATTGATACTCAACTGCATAGTGCAAATAGGTTCTTTGAAAGGCAAGACCTGAGCAGTGAAGGGAAAAATAAGTGGAAGGATTTAAACATTATTTAGGAGCTAACATTTTAATATTCAATTGTGTGGGTTGAGAGAGAAGGTAGAGTCAGGGATAACATGCCTGGTCTTTGCTGAGGGCACAAGATGGGACCTGGAGAGTTTGAAAGGGAAGATGAACTTCATCTTGGACATGTTGATTTTGAACTTTGTGGAAAGTAAATAAAGACCTCTGTATGCAGTCAGAAGTATGTTGTAGACAGAGGCCACATTGCAGCAGTTGAAGCATAAATGTGTGGTTAAGAGTCAAAGATGTTCTATGTAGAAAAAAATTAGAAATTGGGCTTAACGCAGCAAGGATGAGTAAGTGGACCAAAGAGAAAGAATTATTTTCACTGTGTTTTAAGATGGGAAAATATTTAGACATATGCAAATGTTGATGGGGACATGCCAGAAGAGAAGAGAATATTACATAATGAATAAAGGCGTAATAATTGGTAATCATAATTGAAAGCATAAAAGATTGGTGAGAAATTAGGGAGGATTATAAAGAAATGGTAAATTGAGAGGAATTCCCTAATGATGATGAATGTTTTCAGAGATAGAAGGAGATTGATAATAATGAGAATTGGAAAGTTTGAAATGTTATTGTGGAAAAAGAAGGAACCTTTTTATACTCCTGGTGGGAATGTAAATTGGTATAGTCACTGTGGAAAACAGAGATTTCTCAAAAAATGAAGAGACTATTGCAAGCCCTTTAGAGAAGAACAATGCAATGTTTGGAAATGTATCCAAACAATGCAAAACCACATCTATTAGCATATAAATTAAATATATAAATATATATAGTTTTATTTTCAATAACGAGGAATGAATAGTCAAAATCTCAGAAACCCTGGCCTTAACTACAACAAAGGCAGTGCCCTCTGATCTGTGCCCTCTCTCTGTCTCTACCTGAGGCATTACTTTTGGTTCTCAGGTTCCATGTATCTTCCAGGATCTCTGAGTAATAAATCTTTTTTAAACATAATGATGGTTGTTACTGAGGTACATCTTGCTGTTATAATAAAAACCACCCAGGCCAGGCTACCAACAGACAGGCTGTGTCTGGTCAGGACAATATTTGTGAGTGCCTCCGGTGTTCCTAGTCAATATCATCGTAGTCAGTGGACTTAGTCAATCGATTTAATCAGAACACATGTTAAAGTCTTCACTATAAGGAAAATAGTGAAGGTAAAAATGTGAAATATAAAGAAACAAAGCAAATGTACAGATAAAACAAACACAAACAAACCCTAAGATACAGAAACCAGATTGTCAGAGGGCAAGGAGATTGGAGGCTGATGAACTAGAGGCAAGCACATGGTGAAAATGGATATTAGACTTGTAATGGTGACCCTGATGTAGAGTTAGGTTTAAAATCACAATGCAGGATATTTATAAACAAATGTTTCCTCAATGATAATTTATTTATAAAGAAGAGAATAAGTGAAAACTGTTATTTTATGTTTTTCTCTATAATTATTGTATATATGAATGTGTTAAAACAAAAATAAAAAAACACCATTAAAGAGAGAAGGAGAATGAGGAAGAAAAACCAAGAAGCCTAGTTATACAAGGCAGTAGAGAGTAAGGTTAGAAGCACAGATTATCATGCTACCTGAGATATTCTGAGATTTTTCATCAGAGACATCCAAGTGTGGTCGCCCTCTCTATTTTTCACTCATGATATTTAGTAGAGATTTCCTCTAGAAGTTGCAAACTACATTAAAACAGTAGCAAAAGATCATGTGTCTTAATACTAGAGGTATCTACATATTTTGGAATATGTGGAGTAATAATCTCTATTTTAATAATAAATACATATGATAATAAATATTCTCTACTTTTGGATTTTCCAAAATACATTGTTAGCAAGCAGGTTGATGGGCACCTGATTCCCAAAGCTGCCTGCTCTAAAATGGGTTCTGCCATATGCTGCATCAAGACAAAATATACTCTAGTGTGTAAGACTTTCAATAGAAAATAACTTTAATATGAGTAGTGTGCAATAAAGAGAAGAGATAGAATAGAGTTAAAATGATTTCCAATTTAATACCCAAAGTTATCCATCCCTTCATGGGTAAATGTCCAACCAAATAGGGTTGGCCCTAAGCAGGACAGCTGAGGTCCAAAAGCTTGCCACCAGTCTGAGCTCCTTCTGGTGGGAACCCACAGGGAAGGGTAAAAAGGGGCCAGGCAAGTCTGGAAGGAAAAGAACAAAATCAAAACCCAAGTCGAGATAAAGGATGCCATCATCAGCCTCCCCCATGGGTCTGTCACACATGTCTCTGTGTCTCTCAAGTGTCTCCTTCCATGTTCTCTAAGTCCCTTATACAAGTTCAAGAGAAGTGCAGCTTCTTCATATATCTCTGCTCCATGTGCCTCCTCCAAGTCTTCTTCTTGCTCTTCCTGCTTCCTTCCTTCTCCCAATCTTCTCTAGCTTCTCCTCCCTGCCCAGCTTCATTCTCCCTTGGATGGGACAGGGAAACTGGAACCTCCCCTTTCCCTAGAGATTACCCTGTTAAAACATCATTATAAACTACATCATATTGACTTGTATTTGCTTTATGAGAAAATTCACCTAACCATTTTAGTCCTTTCGCATTTCTCAACAAAGCTGATTTAACATTCACAGTGTTAGAATGGAAAAATCATTCTCACTCTTATTCCTCTCCTTTTGGATAACCCTTTTAGTAGCTCTATATTTCCAGATTTCTCCATGTCATTTTGCAAGTCCAAATTACAATGTTATCATAAAACTCTGCTTCAGCTGAGTCCTTCTCAGGTTTTAAAATTTGTCAGATTTGCTTGTACCCTCTTCAGAAATTCTTCAACAGAAATGATGCTGATTACTTGTTCTAGAATTATATATAAAAGTGCAAGACACACAAGATTTACAAAACTAAAATGCAAGTCTTCCTGGCAGAATAAAAATAGATACCAAAAGGAAGAGTGGTAAGAAAAAAAAAAAACTGATACAAATATAATCTATATTTCCAAGGAAATTAATAACCATTTTGCATAATTACAAAAACTATGAAGATTTATCATACATAATATAATACTTTCAAAATATAGTTATTACTTTCAATTTATTTGATTTTAACAGAATAACTCTCATAATTAGATTGTGATAAAAGATTTTGAAAGCTCTTCTTGGCAAATACAACATGAACTCATTAAGGGCCCTTCCTGCTATTTATTTATTTTCTTTCCCTCATTTCTTTACCTGAGGTCTGAATGATCAAGTACATTAATCTTAATTTAACATCACTTCACAATGGGCTAAACTGGCCTTGATTATCTGCATATCAATGGAGACTTCATTAGCATAGAATGAACCTGAAGTATAAAATAAAATTCAAAACTTTCTGATTGTCCTTCCTGTTAGGTAAATTATTTTCTCATTAAGTATCTTTCAGAAGCTAAAATTTTTGAAAACCATAGATTTCTTTTCTCCCTTTATGCATAGGTCTTTTGTGCCAGCAGGAAGTGATTCTGCAGATGTTATCACTCAATCCAACCATCTTTTATTTGGTAATGGCAATAAAAATAATATAAAGCACCCTTCCTTAATCTCTTCTCACCCCTTTATCTCTTTCCTGAATCTCTGCCGCCTACTCCTACATACATATCTCTAATGAGAGTAACTCTGAATAAGCATAGTGTATTATTCTCACACACAGGTAAAGATCATCTGAACTCTAATTTTGGAAAGGCTCTATTATCTTAAAATGCACACTTTATATGTCACTAGAACAAATGAATTATTGTCATTATCAGTAATAATATCACCTTTGGAAGTTTGTTTTCTCATATCATATATCCTTTATTTCAACTTTGGGCAAATGGAGATGTCTGCATTGCAGTTAGAGAAATGTGTTTGAGTTCTTCATCTGTAATTCGGTCATGAGTGATAGGTTTCCCTGAGAGTTAAATAATTTCCCTGTATATTATACTGACATATGTATAGCAAGTTCTATACAATTGTAACTAATGGCAATGATGGTAATGGAAACAGAGATGATGATGAAGGTGGTGGGAACATTTCACACAAAGGCAATGGCTCAGGAATGGGAAATGGGAGTCATTTAACCATCAAGAATACTGATGATTCTTCCTTAAACAAATTGCTGTATCTTCACCTAAAACCACCTTTGCTTTAAGGTAATTTTAAAAAAGCACCTTACAGGTAAAAGGAATGCAATACAGTCTATTTTAAGACCGAACTTTCAATTCGGTAAACTAAACTGAGGTTGTAATTGTGCTAGCTACTAAATAACATTTGTGCTGTCAACTAAGTAAGAATTAAGATATTTTGTTAGTGTCTTGTAACTGCTCAAACAATGTATCACAAGTTCAGTGCTCTAAAAAAAATCTACTCCTAGAGGCAAAGTATCTGAGATCGAGGTACTAACAGGACTGTACTTCTGTAGGGAATTCAGAGGTCATCTTATTTCTTTTATCTTGCAGTCTCTGTTGGAGATCACATGCTCTGTGGCTTGTGGCCACATTATCAACATTGTGTTTTCCTCTCACTTCTGTGTTGTCTCTCATCTGTATGTCCTTCCTAAGTTCACTTGTCATAGGATATAGGAGCCCCTTAGAAAATGCAGGATGATCTCTTCTCAAGTCTTAATTTACAATTGCCAAGACCATTCTTTTCCAAATTAGATCACATTTATAACATCAGAGAATTAGATGTGAACAAATCTTTTGGAATCCTCAATTCAACTTCTTACAGATATACTTGGGTTATGTTATAGTTGTATTCCTAAATGATGGCATATGAGGTTACTTAATCTACTTTCTAATTTTGAAAACTACCCAATTTTTTAATTGAGTGTCTTAGTGAAACTTTTTCCAGGAGATCTTTGGCCACTTGAGTTTAAAACAGACTCCAATTTTCCATATGTTAATAGCATAGATTGTGCCACTTATCTTAGTTCCTGGTCATGTAGTAGTTTAAGATTTGAGCCACTTATTCCTGCTCCTTGATATTCTGATTAGATTAAGCTTTGGAAGAGCTTCTTCCAAAAGCTCTTATTTTTAAAGTTCCCTAGATAACTTTAAAATTATAGCCAAGATATAGAAATGCTACCTTATGCAAAATTCTTAAGTTTGTTATTAATTTTCTCATTCAGATTTGGTATAAAACTGTGGTCTATGTTCCAGAAAAATGTATATATGTGCACACAAATTAATTAGTAAAAATTATGTGTGCATACCTGCATACCTACCCATCTAAGCCTTTTCATAGATGTCCTAAGTTTAGGGAGATCTGGATTAAGATTCCCTAAGTAATGAGTTTATTTTGTGAGTTGCTTTTTATTTCAAGTTTTCCTAAAAGAAACCCCAGCAATTAAGTTAATTTTCCTTACACCAAGCTGGCATTTTGAGGATACATTCACATTGTGCATTAATCCCTGCCTCTCTGTATATAAAAATACCTCACCCTAACACACACTGCTAGTGTGATCAGTGTTCTGATGCCTCAGCAAATAGTGGCTCTACTGGATTTTCGCTCACAACTCACAATATCAGTGCTTTTTCTGAAAGGTAGTTTCTTTTGACAGTTTTTTGTAAAATTGAAATTCTATGTAGCCACCAATGATAGGATCTGTGATGTTCATAAAAGCAATTTTCTTATTCCATCTTCAAAGAGGTGACTGTTTTTTGAGTGACTGACAGAGAGCAAGATTCTGCATCATGTGGCAGAAACTACTGACCTCATCATGGCCCATTTCCTTTTAAATTGTGCAGGAAAATAAATGATGAAAAAATGTGAAAGAAATATTTCAAAAACAATCTTTCATGTTTCTAACCACATTACACAACACATGGAAAGGCTAATACTGTGTTTCCTTTCAGTTAGTGTAACTCATAGTCATGTTTTCAACAGAGGGAAAAAAGATTTAAATGCAGGTCTTGGCTTAATTTAGAACTGATTGCTCATTAATCTTTGGAATAGGTATGCAAGCTGTCTTCCAAATGAAGGGGAGGCTGTTGGCTGCTTACCCTAAACCCTACTGTGCTGTTTTCAATTTGTTTTTCCGTATGATATTTAGTCTTTCATTCAGTGTTTAATACTAAACATTAATGGGGAAAATATTGCTTAATGAGCTGTTGTGTTGGGCAGAATGTAGTGAAACACGCCTCCTTTGCAAGAACTCACCAGCTTGTGCCAGTATTTAGATAGTGCCATTAATCATGAAGCTTTTCATTCTTCCCTATCCAGGAAGACAAGGGTTTCCTGATGTCATGGAAACAGAACCTTTTAAAACAGGGTATGAATTAAGACATAGGATACCCAAGCACAGGGCATGATATGGTTCAATTACTGTGAGACAAATATCGCACTGATGATTCTTAGTGCTTCTGTTTGTGGGTTTTATAGCCATAAAATGTAATGTCCAGAGTTAAGAATTCATCCTGTGAATGCACAGAGTTTGAAAATTGTGCCATTGGAACCTAAATAATCATATATTTGATAGATGAATTCTGGAGGCAATGAGCATTAAAATAAGCTTGACTGGTTCCAAGGAGACCGCTTTGCATCACGAGTTTCACATGACTTGAACCTACAAGATGCTCTGCAGGTCTATTGCAGGAAAAGTGTAACCAGGCTGACAGTTTTCACACAGTGCTATGAAGAAAAGTAAGTTCATGTTCACATTGCTGATTTATTCTATTAGCCAAAAGGAAGTTGCCAAGACTTTCAGGACAGTTATAAAATCAAAATTAAATGGGAATAAGAAAAAAATTATTACATCCACATTGAGTACAAGTTCAGAGTATTCTGTCGTCACTGACATTTTATTTCTAAATGCTTATCAGTTGAGGAAGTTAAAGAAAAATGAGGCCCAAAATAAACAGTGGTATTGATGATAAGGAAAGGATACAAAGAGGGTGAAAGTCACAGTCACCCCTGACGCTCACACGCTCCAGACACAGGCTCCCTCTCATCAGCAATCCCAGAGAGAGGACATGGGCTCCTCATTTCTTTTCATGACCTTTTTGGATTGCTGTTTTGGCAGCAAAAGACAATTTGAGTAATAGGAAATTGTGTCAGTCAAAAAAGTTTTATTTAGCATAATTCCTCATTAGGAAAATATACTAGTGCAGATTCTGTTTTAGTAAGACTCACTCAAACAGAGAAGCTTGAAAACTGATCATAGAGCTGGGCATCCAGGAGGGGAGTGGAGGGGCAAAGACAGGGTGGGGAAGATTGCAGGGACTGTGGGTGCTTTGGCGGGAGAACAGCGGTGACCACACCTGAGGGGAGGAATCATATATGGTCTAGGAACTAACAGTGATATGGGAAATAAATTAGTTGGTTAAAAGAGAGAGAGAGAGAAACTAGAGAAGCACATGTCTTTATATCTAGTCATCTTGTTTTGCATAAGATTTTCCAATGGCATAGAGCTGCTTTGGTCTTCAAATTCAGAAAAATACTTAACAAAGCTTATCATTGAGAATGTTATTGTGCTGTGCAAATGTAGATTAAAGGATTCTTCAGTCAAGTAAGGATCATAACCTCTTGTAGGGGAGGGAACTTGCTTGCTTTTTTTTCTGTTTCTCTTAATGCCTAGCAAAGATCTGAAGATACCCACACATTTAAAAGGATGCATAGACTAATAAAATCAGATCCAAGAGGACCTTACACATTCCCTAGAATAGCTCATTTTTTTTTTTTTTTTTTTTTTTTTTAGTCTTCAAATGTGGAAATTGAGACTCAGAAACTCTAATGTGGTTTAAGCAAGGACACACTGCTAATTAGAAACCAACCTGACATTATGGAATGTGTTGTCCTCTCTCCTTCTATGTTGATGGCCAGTTTGATCATCAAAAAGTCTTTGCCCAGGGCCTCCCCGGTGGCGCAGCGGTTAAGCGCTGCGCTGTGGAGCTGTCGCTGCGGCAGCAGCGACGCGAGTTCGACGACCGGCCGGGGAGAATCCCACATGGCGCGGCAGACCTCTCCTGCCTTGCCCCCTGCTCCCCTCAGCAGTGTATTTCTGATCTGCCTGTTCTGCTACCAGCTTCGTCTCTGGTGAACCCTCTCGCCGCCCCGCGCCTCTGGCCTGTACCCCAGCTTGTATGTATAAATAAAAAATAAATCTTTAAAAAAAAAAAAAAAGTCTTTGCCCATTTTTTTCTACAACTAGTTATATACAGTCCAGTTAGTGGTCACCTACCTTGGTAAATATGGCCAAATGTACTATCTGATTATAATAATAAGCAATCTTTCATATAGTATTTATTAGCTACCTGATTTTTCTTTAGGGATGTATGCATATGAATTTATTTAATTATTCGGATTCTTTAGAAAGTTCACAATTATCACCATCTTTTTTGTTCTGAATAGGATACCATAGAAGAAATATTCACTCAAGGTCACAGAGCTCACATGCTCAGTCAGCTTCCCCAAAGCACATGTTACTGCCGCAAATTTGGGTTCACAGAAATGCCCAGCTTCAAATACAAACCACCAAAAAGCAGCCATTTCCCATGAACATTGAGAAAATTTTATATTACTGATGGTTCACCAGATAAAATTCCTTTCACTGAAAGCAGCTTTGCTTCAGAGTTCTTCTTGTTTTCTTTGCCCTTGTGCCTTTGTTGCCACTCTGTCCAATAAAGCAAATTACCCTGTTGTTAATCAAAGGTTAGGGCTTCAGTCCCTCCAACATTCCTTCTGGCCCCTTCCACAAACACCACCTTCAACCAACGATTTGGAGAATGGCAAGTTCAAAACTTGTATCCCCCAGCTCCCCAACCTGCTTGTATTCAAAGTAACCTTATATAACCCCAACCTTATGTAACATACAATCTTCAGGAGTTTCCTCACAGAGGAAATACTTACTTTAATCTGACTATCTTCTCACCCTTAAATGATAAATAAGATAATGCAATCTTTGAATCCCCCAAAGTGTTAATCGTTGCATCACAGCCCAATCTTTCACATATAAGGGTGTACTTTCATAACATTTAATGTTATATTAGCTGTATTTTAGACAGATTAGGTTACTATTTAAATATATTATTCATTTGGGAGAAGGGGTTTCCAAATTAGCATCAGCTATTGTTTCTAAATTTCAATATTGAAATTTTAAAATGCATAGTCTAGTGTGAATTGCTTTGATGATGTAGGAAAATGGATTGGGTGGGTGGGGCATTTGGATTCATCTTGTTGAAAATAAGAAATACGTTAATGTAGAATATATTTATTCAATCATTCAGTTATCCATGCATTTAGTCATTATTTTTTGTCATGTCTATTTACAAAATAAATTTATCGTACAGAATTTAACAAACAATAAAATCATTAAAAGGAAGTTAAACAAGAATTACATTAAAAATGTGGGTACAAATGTGTAGCATTCATGACAAGAAGGGAAATTTAAGATTAGCTGCTAAAATGGAGCTTAAATATTAGCTCTGGTTTTCTGAAGGCCAGTTTCAGAAGGAAAGAACAGTGAATTGCCTGTCATTATTTAATAAAGGGAAATATACTAATTCATTAGGAAGCACATACCTTTCTTTAATGTTGAATTCTGTGAGGAATTTCACATGATCTTTTAAGAGGGGTTTTGAAGAACATAGTGGATATTGTCGTTCATAGCATTTTTTTTCCTCTAAATTACAGACTTCTAAGAATGCTTGTTTCATTGGAAAAGCTAAAAGCATAATTATTGTCAAAGGCCCTCAAAGCTAACTTTAATCCTACAGTTATGCAGCCTAGACATGTAGTGCTCTGGTGATCTCACTAGATAAAGGGATCAAGTTTAGAGGAAATGTAGTTTATATCCTAATTGGATTTCTTGCTCTATAATGATTTAATAAATCAATTAGGTATCAAGTGTCCAATATGTCCCCTGAGCTATGTGAGGTATTTTAAGGTCATACTTAAAATATAAGCTTTTAAATGTTAATCTTAGGACAATGCATTTCAGTTGGAAAAAAAAATAAGCTTACTTAAGAGATACTGGAAATAAAGAGTTGTGTTATATTTCCTGTGCTCTGTTTTGTATCATATATAGCTTGCCAGGTTTGGCAAACTTTTCCTGTAAAACCCTAGATGTCAAGTGCTTTGGGCCTTTCTGGATACAGAAGGTTTCTCTGGCACCTATTCAATCCTGCTGATACATCAGGAAGACAATTGACATTTTAAGCTTTACCTTTGCAGGTACCATAGAATAACAAAAAGAGAAGTGAATCTCATAGATTTATTATTGAGAATATTAGTGATAGTAAGTAATTCTTTTAGTATTTCTTGAAGGCCTGATAACTCTTAAACCATCTTGAACAACTCTATACATATCTTTGTCCTAATAAGTTTGCCTTTTGTATCCATTGGGTGTTATACATATGTATTCTGTGATTCTGCTTTATACTTAATGCACATTTTATGTACTGCATTGTACTACAGAGGTAAATAAAATTTCATTGAGTTATACTATTTTCAGACTGATAAGTGTTAATAAGGACAATGTTATGTGGGTCAATATTTTCTTTTAGAATTGAAGTATTTCAAGCAATGTTCAGAATAAACATTTTCAACAAGAGCAAAAACAGTGGATATGGGAGGGAAATGTTCTGCTGAAAACTTACAAAAGTAGACACCACCCTCCTTTGCATGAAAATATAAATAACCAATTTGCTTTTCTCACAAGCATATGTGAGTTTAAGGCTAACTCAATAATATGACATTCTCTATTTTACATATAGTTCTATAAATATGGAATATAGTTCTATATTTTATATGAATCATGACTGTGCACACAGAAAGGTAATCTCTTTTTGTATTCTGATTTTATACACTTAAAAAATTGTTTACAGAATTGATAATCACTAGAGGAAGAATCCTGAAATCGTTTATAAAACCTGAATAAAGTAGAGACAACAAATTTGCATTTACATAAAACTTGTATAGAATTCCTTTACATGGTTCATATTTTTTATAAAATGTGTTACTAAATATTTCACTAAATATTTTCAATTTTTTTATTATGAAAGATTTCCAATATAGAGAAAAAGTGAAATGAGTGTGTAGTCACTTCCTGCTGTACTAGCAAGTATTAATATGGCACTAGGTTTGCTTCTGATTCTTATTATTTTTAGTGAAAGAAATAAAACATTATAGATAAAATGTCCTCTTTCCTTCCTACCCATTCCTATCATTTCCATGTGTTTTTGATTTTATATTTTTTTCAACATAGGAAGATAGGGAGACAGTCCTCAAATAATTTATGATAATTGTTTTCTTATTTTTAATTTACATAAAGGATACCATGTATTTACCTTTTTGTGAAATTTATTTAAAAATGAAGCATTTTAAGAATAATTTAATTACAAAAAAATTGATTAACAAAATATTGACAAATGTTATGATTAACAAATACGATGAACAAAACTTACAGCCTATAGTTACTTAACATATCAGTATTTTCTCTGATTGAGTGATAAACTTGATTTTGTTCAAGCATCAATCAATTTGATTTTTTACTCAAGTATAAAATATTGTATTCCTGCGAGCAAAGCAAGTTTAATATGAATAACTTGGAAATACATAAATACACTATTCATACAAAACAGGATAAAATACAGTATCTAAAGAAAAATTCCCCACAAATCCTTTCTGATTCTTATGGCCTTTATTCAGTGCTATTTACTTTAGAGTGGGGCTAGTAAAAGAACAGGAACAAGATTGTTAGTTTTCTCCCAGCTCTTGCACAATTCCAGGTATAATCAGGGAGCTAATATAGTTTTATGATGATGAAAACACTATACTTATAAAACAGAATGAAAATAACTAGACATTCAGGCCCTGAATTTAAACTGAGACAAATGTCTCTGTATGAAATGGACTATTACGGGTTTATCTTCAATTCATTTCAGAAATACACTATAGTAGACCAGTGGACCAGATAATCACATATAGTTGAAAGTGTGAACAATGCAGTGTAGCCATTCATTGCTTTTACGTTATGTAGCAGGCAGAAAATTGGTAAGAATTCAAAATGCCTGGAAATAGCAACCTCTTCTGAATAGAGGTTTCCAGAATGCTTACTAAATAAGACAATGGAAGCTTGCTAAATCAACTGGTTTTCTCATGTCAGGGACAAAAGCACACCTGCAGAATATTTTTTTTTTTCTGTATTGTATTTCTGAATTCTATGTAATATACCTAAAAAATGTTAATGTAAAGTATTGCCTAAGGCATCTCCCACCTATCTTAGCAACCCATTTTGCATGCTTCTATTTTGCCTATATCAACTCCATCATCCCATTCATTAATTTTTAAATACAAGTGATTTATTCTTTAGGCATATTACTCTTCCCTGTCTACAGTTAGTGATGCACCACGCCTGTACCTCATCTCAATCCTCCTACTAAATGAATTTTGTATTCTACAAACTAGGTCTAGGTCTTGGAACAAGGTGAATGTCCCAATAAGTGTGACTAATTCAAGTCCAAGAAATAGATTTTATTGAATCACATTAGGAACATGGGCTATGTCAGGCAGCAATGTCTTAGCAAAATCAATTTGAGAACTTTGATTAAGTATACAGTACTGTGTATGCCTAATCAAACTTTATTTTACTCAGACCTATTTAGCCAGGTTTGCAAATATAGAGTCCATATTTTTAAAGAGGTAAATCTCCATTCGGGTTGATTCTACCTAGAGATTACCAGTTGCTTATTTTACTTCCTAATATGTGGATGTGGGTTCAGGGTCACAGAACAGAATTTACCCAAGAGTTGTTGATTCAGCTAAAACAAAAATGCCATGCCAAACCTCCTTTTCAGTTAGTGCTAGTCACTGCCAGGAAATAGCTTTTTGAAACTGAGTTCTTAAATTTAATCTCCACTTGATTAAATTAAATACACATATCTGAAAAGAGAGTAAGAAGAAAAAAAAAGTTACCTTATTGCCAAACTGCTAAAGAAAAGAATGGCTGGACCTTTTGAGGGAAAAAATATCCTGACTTCAACGTATTTCAAGGGCATAGTCAGGGTATAGTTTCGCACCCCCCCCTTTTTTTTTAATAAGTTAAGAAAGGCTACACATTTGTATTCTGTCAGCCTTTCCATTGTTTTCATTAAAGACTCAAAAATGAAATATTCCTGAGAATATTCAGCTGTACCTGATAAGATTTTTTTCCTTAAAGATGACCCCAACCTGTGGAAGATGATTTATGAAATCATGGTTTTCATTATTGGACTTGGTGCTGACTCTGTTGTTTTTGATTGATGGACCTGTAGTTTTTGTCTTCTTTTGTCTTCAGTAAAGAACAAGGACATAAGAACATTGCTAGTGAATGGATGAAATTATCTAGAAGGTGGAACGAGTTAGGGACAGGTGGTTTAAAAAATTTTAAAGAAAAACATTTTAAAGAACTTAGACACATTATAAAATATAAGGCTTTATTTTGTAAAAATACGTTATTTTTAAAAAGGATAACATGAACTCTGGTCGGCAATTTGTAAAAGTTTTCACTTGCTGTTGATGAAAATAATGTTAAAATGTGAGAAAAGAGGCATTGTGTTCTCACTGACATTTATAATCTTCTAATTGACAGAGAAGAATATCTGTTGTTTCATGAGCAAATGAAATGTTTTCCTTTTTAATAAGATGTATGGGTATGTATGTCTTTTTGCTAGAGTAAATAGCTTTGCAGATAAAGTTTTATGGAATCTGCCTTCACATAAAAAATATACAGTATGAAATAATATTTTTAATTTTAGAGATCTAAAGACTGTGTATCTGTGTATATGTATGTGTGTATACCTTCTCTTTGAAACTTCTCTAAATAATATAGATAAGCCTACAAAGTAATGGCAATAGACTTTTAAAACAAAGCCTAACACACAGCATCTACGGCATTGCGGAGGCCCAGGGAGAACTACTGGGAGTGAAAAACATCTTCATTCCTTTCCTTTGAACTACTTTCTAGTTTTTCTCAGAGTCTATTTTTATTTAACATCTTGTTCATTCCAATTTCTCACTGAAGGAGAATTTTAAATAAAGCTGCTTGAAAGTTAACTATATTTGGTGAAGTGTAAGTCTTTGTACATAATGAATACAATTCATTTATTAGTGTTTGATAGTTTTTTCCTAATAAGTATTTTTTATTGTATGCACACATTTCTTATTGCATTCATAAATATATATTTTATTGGAAAAGGTCATTGTTTTATATCTTTCTCTAAAAGTTTTTTTTTAGAAGAGCAGGTAAGCATGCTTCCAGGCATAAGTATTATAAAAGTTGTGGAACCCTCCTTAACAAAAGAATATAAAATTATGAGCATAGACATTGCTTAAGAAAATAAATATTAGGGAGAAAACACTCTAGTGAGAAGCCCAGACGATAAACTTCATGGTAAACTTTTCTCTGCTTTTCTTCTCAAAATGGAATGGATTTTAAAAATTACCAAATATAGATTGCACCTGTAAGTCATGAAGACCTGGTCCATGATACTCTCTTCAGTACTTACAACATGTCAGACACTGTGCAAGTGTTTTTATTAATTATCTCATTTAATTCCCACAACAAATCTACTGAGCACATGTGATCTTATCTACAATTTAAAGATTCAACAATTAATACTCAAGGGGGTTAAATAATATGCCCAAGGCCATACGCCTAGTAAATGGAGGAATAAAAATTGTAATTAAAGTTTATAGAGATTTGGAGTCAATGAAATGGATAGGATATTGTACTATAATTATATGTATATACACACATACACACACACACACACACTCAATGGAAAACAACAACTATAATTCCAAACTAATGTAGATGTTTTCATATTTATTCAGAGCAATACTCACATTTATGATGATTGTGTGTTTCATAAATACTTCAGGAATTTTAATGTGACAGATTTAATATCAGAATCTTTCTGGATATTAATCTTGAGGAGCACTGGAATGTTCAAAGCTCATCACAATTTCAGGCCTCATTGACACCATTTATCCTGTGTGTTTATGGAAAGAGTGGTTTGTTTTAATGAGCAAAGGAAGCATTGGCACAGCACATTTCTTGGTTTCCAAATGTTACCTAATTGTTTAGCGCTCACAAAAATTTAGTAGCACTTCAATGAGAAATTTTAGGGATCATCCAAAAGACCTGTTTTGTGTGTATTTTATTCCCTTAAAATTTTAACTCTTAGTAAAGAATAAAATGTGAAGATGTTAGAAATATGTTTTCTAGTCAAAATTTAAGGCTTGACTGCTTTAAAAATAGAAAACAAAACCAATGATCATAAATTCCTCAGCTTCAGGTAATTCATTTATTTTTTTAAAAAGTCCCATTAAAATGCAAAATACTCAATAGTTTAATTAAACAATTATTTTTTTATTGAAGATCTAGAAATCATGATGTATGATAATCAGTCATAATTCAGTGTTAACTGTCAGTTTCTAACTCCACCAGTCATTCATAACCTGAATGATTACTTGAGGTGGAACTTTTCATCATTTTCTGATGAAATATTCTCAGTGTAAACACTGAGTATCAAAGAGCATGATTGGCTTCGATTTCAGACCAAATTTATCAGTCTATATGTGGAAGAACACTTGACATTTCTTTACCTTATTAGTAGATATGGGAATTGAATTCTAACCTATTTTGTATCTGTTTGTTTTCATAGAAAATATTCTAAGTGTCCAGTCAAGTTGCATTTTTCTTTACAAATCTCCATGTAAAATTGGACCATGTCACTGAGTTCTGTGTGACTTGTCAAAGCAAAATTTGCTTTGACCAAAATTAAAAAGGCAAGCAACACTTTAAGATGATTGCAACAGGAGAGACTAACTCAATAAAATAAAGAATGAGAAGACTTTTAGTTATTGAGGTGAACTATTGGGAAAATACTGGCATTCTCTGTAGGGAGAAGTTGACCAGTTGGATGTGTCAAGCTTACTTAAGTTATTCCTAGTTGCAAATGTCTTTTTTTTTTTTTTTTCCCATATAGGCCACTTGTGTTTACAAATTGCTGTTCCTCAAAGAAGTTAGGTTCTTAAGCACTCACAGATATGGGAGAATTAGGAGTGGCTCTATTAAGGTTTACATTCAAAGAGATATTGCTGGGGGGCCTCCCCGGTGGCACAGCAGTTAAGCACTACGCTGTGGAGCTGTTGGCAGCTGTGACACAAGTCCTATGTCAGGCTGGGGAGATTCCCACATGGTTAGGCAGACCTCTCGTGCCTTGCGCCGCTGCTCCCCTCAGCAGTGTACTTCAGTTGATCTGCCTGTTCTGCTCCCCACTCTGTCTCTGGTGAACCCTCTGGCCGCCCCACGCCTCTGGCCTGTACCCCAGCTTGTATGCATAAATAAATAAATCTTAAAAAAAAAAAGAGAGAGAGAGATATTGCTGGGTCCTTGAGAAAGAATTTTTCTCGCTTGTAAGTCTGGCAGGACACTGGAAGAAGATCATAAACTTTTTATAGAAACAGAAAAAGAATTCATAATTTCAAGTGTTCTAAAGTAAATATTCTGAGAAAAAAAGGAGTTTGGGGCTTGGAGTTTGAAGAAAACTGTCTAAAGTTTTTGTCAAGCTGTTGGGAACTTGGTCTAGGTTCAGTCATACTAAATATAAAATCCAGTTTGGGAGTTTGAGAATCTACTGTTTTAGTTTTTTTCAACTACATATATCTTTGTTTTATATCTGATATTGCATAATAGCCTTTTACAGTACTTACATTTGTAAATACTTATGTGCAAAGCAGAATTCAAAACCCATTATGTTCTTTATCTCAGTCAATCCTCTCAACATCTTCTTTTTCAATACCACAATTTACCAATGAGAAAAGAGAAGCTTGTAGTACTAAGAAGTGAAGGGGTTGGGATTTTAACCAAGATCTGATTGGTTGAAAATAGCAGTTATACTGTATTACCTCCCCAGCAGTTTCCAGTCTCTTTGAAACTACAAATGTGTTCTCATTAAATTGATTGGATATCACTACATCTGTTTTTCAGTCTTTCCATACTGTGCTTGATACTGGGAATTAATGAGATGATAATTTGCTGGGAAAATCTGAAGGATCATCTTGAATGATCCTTGTATGGCACCAAAGTTGCCTGTCTAATGAAGGTTAGGGTGCTTGTGAAAAATTGGTTAATACACTGTTTTCAATGTTATTTATATTTACACTACATCTGCATTTCAAAATACATGTCTACTGAGCAAAATAAAAGTGAATAATTCAATGATTGTTATCTGACTGACACAATTTTCAATAAACTGCTTTGCTAGAGAAAGGTACAGGGAAAAGATAATGAGCCTATGTGCTTTTAACTAACATTTAAGCCAGTATTTTGGAAATGGTGGCATCCAAGTTCATAGGCTACAGGTGGTAAATAAAATAATATATATTTCACCTCTCAGCATGTGGCTGAGAGTCCAAGATGGTGTGGGTAAACCATCTGGTTTCCTGAAAGTGAGAAATGAGATTTGATGTTCTCTGAAGACACTTGACTACTATACTCTATGATTCAAAATCTTTCTTTTTCTTGAAAATGATGAACTTCATTTTCAGGAAGAGGGGTAAAGAAGATATTTCTAGATACACCTATACTCAGGTGACAATAGATTCTTACTCTGTACCAAAATGTTGTCATTCTTTTTTAATTACCTGATGACCTTTTAAAAGTAGAACTTCCTAGGTACTCTCTAGAAATTCTTAAATCAGTTGGGCAGGGAGGAGGGTAGACTTCAGTAATCTTTGCAGTCTCCCCAAGTGACACTAATACCTAGGTAGAAATGAGATCCACTTCTCCATATCATTATAATGTATGATAAAATGACAAGCAAACCAGCATTGACCATCAATTTCATGTCAGGAATTTAAGTCTATGGCTAGCAATTTGCTGTTTTTGTGAAAACTCATAATCTTGTAGATATTCAGATATTGTCAAAAGGAACCACCTCATCAGATAGCAAGTTTCTTCCTAGAATCAGAGAATAGACTGTGCAATATATACTCTTTTTGAAAGGCACATGGTATAATAGAAATAACATTTGACTAGGTGAATAAAACATAAGATTGTAGTCCAAGTTCTAGCACAAAATAGTTGTGAGGACTTACTTATCCGTTATTTAACACATTAAATCCCGAATTCTTTCCATAAATATGATTTTCATTTATTGATCTTTACTAGGTGTGTCACACATTTTTATCTTCCAACATTTCAAATGTGTATTATCAACCCATTTTACAGATAATGGAATTAAAGTAAAAATCAACTTGATAATTTGCCCAAGAATACACCTTAAGAGGCAGAAATAAGAATTCCACCCAAATACATTTGGTTTCTGTGCAGAATAGGTTAACTTTCAATAGCAGACAATAAAATTTCTTTGAATTATTAAAAAAAAAGTGGCTTGCAAATTTAGTGAGTAACTGGAGGGACAAGCTCTAGACCCACCTTCTAATAATGACTGCTAGCCGTATTCTGGCTGGGAAAGCCCCTGGTGCCTATGGAAGGAGTCACAGTATCACAAAGCTGCTAACAGAGAGACATGCTGCTAGAATCCACACAAGCAAAATTGATTCATGATACTTTGCCTGTATTCCAGTTCACTTGGTTCTGAATATAAACTGAACATATGTACGTATGATTGGTGAAATCATAAATTCAAACCAACTTGTGGTTGCAGAAGATCTCTGGGAAAGGTAGTTTTACATTCCAGCTTCTACAGTACAGAGAGGTACACAGAAGGAGTAGAATAGATGTTGAATAGCCGATGAACAATATCTCCCATACGTTTGTATGCTATTTTCACTCTGTGACTGTATTCTATGCTTGATCTGAACATGAAATAAGGTAATATATGAGGATTTCCTGATACATCAGGTCTTTTCCACTGTAAATTATTATTACTAAAGGATATAAATAATAATTAGCATTCATGCAGAGCCACATTTATTTAGAAGCCCATGTCCCAAGCACTATTTTAAATGCTCTGCTTAAAATAATTGATTTGCTCTTCAGAACAATGTTATAGACAAACCAAGGCACAGAGATTGAATAGCTATCACAGGTAACATAAACTGAAACCTGGCTTGAACTCATTCTGTCTCACATTTACCTATGAGTAATCCTGTTCCCCATGCAGGCTTAGACATGTGTCTAAGTCTTGCTTTCATTGAATACTTAGATGTTTCAAAACTTGATTAATGCTAGAACATGACACATACCAAAAAATCAAGCAATGAACAAGATCCACAAGCACACACATACGGTTTTCCTGACAAAGGAGATAAATGGGGTAGACCGAAATAGTCCAGGGATGGCAGAAGGAAGAAGGAAAACCCAATCCTCCCTGCAGGTTTTCAAAATAAATTATTATTTTGCAATTTGTCCAACCATGATGCCCATTCTAAATTTTGCTGCATAAAAATGAAAAAAATGTGTTTCAACTTAAATACATTTTGCCTTAAGGAGCTTCAGACAGTTTGAACTTGAAATGCAGCCTGTGAATGAATATTTAATTTCACTTCCCTTATAAGTGAAGTTGAATCACTTTTGCAAGTCTGAGGGTGACAGTTTCAAATTTCAGCTCAGGCAGGCAATCAACAGAGAATAATATTACAGCAGGGGAAAAAGTTGGTGATTCAGTAATGACATTTTAATGTTACAGAACAGAAGATAGGTATAGAAATTTGCAATCCCTTGTGATGGCTTTCTGTTGACTTAACAATCAATACCATCATAACAATAAAAATATGCAAGTCCCTAGCTGTAGGCAATGCTTAAGAATGAGAACTTGTCCATCATTTGTTACAACCTTCCAGATTTTCCTACACAACAAAGAATTTTTCATGCATTTAATCTGGTGTTATCAAGTAAGGCACAGACATTTAAAGATATTGAAAAATACTTCTTCCTTTTGGCTATTATTTACTGAAGCAAAGGTGGTTTTACAGAGCACTTTTTAAACTTAGCTTGTAAAACTAATTTGCATTTTTATTTTAAATTCAAATAGCTTCAAAAGCAATAGACGGCATCTTATCATTAAGGATTTATTAAGCTTTTTCATTGTGTGGCGCCATAATCAGGATTGAAAACAGACATCTTCTCTGTCCATTAGAACAGAGCAGTTTCAAACCTGCCCAGTAACCACAGAATGGACTCCTGCCCACTCACTGTCTTTACTTACTGAGTTAAAGAATAATGGTTGTAACGGGCTGATCTTTTCAGGTAATGATGCTTATAAATTGATCTTCTTTATTATGATCCATGAGCATTTTCTCATTTCTGACATGTTTTCCTGTTTCTGGAGAACCTTGAATAGACTGTTTTTATACTCCTCTTCTGAGGCATCAGGAAAGAATAAGGAATAGCTGGAGTTCACAGCTTTTTAAATTTTGAGTTAGGAAAATATGATCATAGAAGATATCCAGACTCGGTTTAAGGATAACTCCACTCTATAAGCAACACAAATGTAAACGTATACACCCACAAAAGGCCACACCAAATACTTCAAGGAGTTACTCATTCACTTTACAACTGTTCACAGTGACTATTTGCCAAAGAGCAGAAAACAATGAAGTATGATGTCTACCCTCAAAGAACTTACAATCTCAAAAGAGTGAATAGTAAGAAGTATTAAAAACTTACTATAAGGCCATAGTTAAGAGATAAACTGTATAGATGGGTAAGATTTAAATGGGAATACAGATTACTGCCTTAGTAAATGAATCTTTTTAGAGATGAAAATGGAAATAGACTTTGAATGATGGGTTATCCCAAGCTGAGAAAGAGAAGGGAAAAGAAATAGCATTAGGAGAAATTATCCATCTTTAAGTTCACAGTATGTCTGGAAATGATACATAATGTGCTACTGGGAGAATTTAGTGGTAGAATTTCTGAAGGTAAACCTGGAACAGAATACAGATAACTGTTTTTAAAGAATCACTTTTGTTCTACTAAGAAGTTTGAATTTACCCTGATGAAATAGCAGTCATCGAAGCGGGGTGATTTAGGACCGCTTGGGAAAAGATAACCGTGCCAACAGACACTTAGTATTTCACCTCATAAGTGCTAAGTTTCAGATTCTGTCTGAAATATTCCTAATAGTATTTTCTCACAGGCAAAGTTTATCAATCCACTCATCCATTCAATCACCTTTTTCCATATGTATTTATTGAATATACATCATGCTAGTCGTAGTTCTTGAGTGTGTGGATACAGGGATAGCCAATGTTTAGTCTCTGTGTTCACAGTAATTTAGTTTGTTGAGTGTGTATGAATTATCTCTTGCTATGTAACAAATCATGGCAGACACTAGAGTCTAAGGCAATAGCCGTTTTCCTTTGCAGTTTTGTAATTTGGCTAAACAATATTCTACTGGTCTAACCTGTGCTTTCTCGGTGACTGCATTCAGCTGGAAGCCAGGGGGACTTGGTGATCTATAGTCTCATTCATATTGTCATCCCAGATACAGAGGATGGTGGAACAGAATCCATCCTTTGAAGGGAAAAACTGAAAACTATCAGTATATGACTGTAAGGGGAGTTAAGAGTCAATTAATAAACTGATAAATATAAATATAAAAAAAATTGCTTTGAAGGACATAAACCCAGCCATGAGGTGGATGAGTTTAGCAGACCATTTTAGAAGGATCAGGTAAAGCCTTTCCAAGAGTGACATTAAATCTGCAACTGGGAAGACAAAATGAACCAATAAGTACAATGGCTCATCTTAAGATGCAGGAAAGAAAGGGTGGTTGAGAAAGGGAGATAAGAGCAGAGTGTCTGAGGAATAGCGAGCTAAGGGGCAGTGGCATGAAATGAAGTTGAATTTGTTAGAAACCATCCAGACTAGTGGGTTTGTAGATTATAGCAAGAAGTTTTGAATTTCTATTTCAGCACTTCTCATATTCTATGTCTTTTCTGTGACTTTACAATTTTTTTTAAGAATGTGATGATATTCCATCATATGACATAATACTTCCTAATTTTTGCACATGAATGATGATCCATAAATTTGATATGAGTTAAAAAGATAGGGAGAGAGATAATAATAAACATTTGGAAATTTTAAGATTTAAATCAGTCATTTAAAGATGTCCATATTTTATACAGGTCTTTAACTTTATGATCTTTTAGATATTAACATAAGATTTGATCGATATTGTACAACCCCTTTTACAAACAGCTGGAAAATGAAGTTTAAATAAATCAAGGCACTTGCTCAAATTCACCCAGAAATTGTTAGTGACAATCTTAATCCACATCTCCTATAGTACATGTTTCATTATAAAAGGAAAAAAAAAAAAAAACAGAAAAAGGGAGAATACATCAGTAAAAGGAAAGAAAAGTACACATTAGTATTATCTTAAAATAATATATTTTAAGTATCGTTTAGATCTACCATAGAAAGTCATCTTATATGTATGGTAAAATGCACATTCTCACTAAATTTGGGGACTGTTGAAATGATGTATTTTTCACCTCCTCCCCTGTAATACTGATACGTGTCTACTAAATTTGGAAAACAAAACAGTGCTGCTTCAGAGGGTAGAGACATTTATTCTGAAAACTTTAATAAATGAGTAATTCTACTGCTTAAGAATTATGTTTTATGGAAGATTAAGCATGCATTTATGAAGATAAATTAACAATATGATTCAATGCAATTCCAAATTGTAGATAATAAGCATCTTTGTGGAGGAATTGATTGGTTCTTAGGTTCTTAAGGGAACATTTTACAGTGGGGTTTTTACTTTACCAATATTCCAGCAAATTGCCTTGAAATTCTTTTTCTGCTTTTCTTCTTGTTGCAGTGGTGGTGGTAACATTGGTTTATACCTTGTTTATACTTTAGAAATATAGTATCTCACCCTTCAGGTCAACACTACACACACCAGTAAAACACCCAGTTGTCCTCCACCTTAGTCCTTTGTGCCCCCTCCTCTCTTACCCTCCCCTCTCAGGTAACTTCAGTTCTACCATCAGATTTCTAGGGTTTGTTTGACTTTATCTCACCTTTTTTTTTTTTTTTTTGGTTGCTGTTGTTTGTTTCTCTATATTTCACATGTAAGTGACACCACCTGTTTGTTTGTTTGTTTGTTTTTTTTCTGGCTTATTTGGCTTAGCATAATCCTCTCCAGTTCCATCGAAGCTATTGCAAATGGCAAGAGTTTATCTGATAACCGAGTAGCATTCCATTGTGCATATATAACACATCTTTCTGACCTATTCACTCATCTGCTTTGGAATTAGGTAGTTTCCATAGTTTGGTTATTGTAAATAGTGCTGCACAGACATTCAGAGTGTCTGGTTCCACTTGCATTCTTCAGTGTATTCTTCAGGTGGTTATATAGGAGTAGAATTACTGGATCATGTAGAAGATCCATTTTCAATCTTTTGAGAAATGCCATATTGCTTGCCATAGAGTCTCAACCAGTGTATATTCTCACCAACAGTATAAGAGGACTCCTTTTTCTCCACATTCTTACCCACACTTGTTGGTTTTGGTCTTTTTGTGGTCCATTCTCACAGTTGTGAGATGTTATATCTTTGTGGTTTTAATTTGTATTTCGCTGATGACAAGAGATGATGTGCCTTTTAGCCATTGTTTGTCTTTTGTTGGAGAAATGCCTATTTAGCTCTTCTGCCTGTTTTTTTTTTATTATTATTATTATTATTATTTATGTGAGTTCTTTTTAGAGCTTGGACATTAGTCCCTTGTCATTTGTATGGTGTGCGAGTAATTTCTCCCATTCAGTAGGGTGTCTGTTTTAGTGGCAGTTTCTTTCACAGCACAGAAGCTTTTTAATTTGGTGTAGTCCCACTCATTTATATTTGGGGGCTTCATTGCTGTTGGCAATGAATTCACAAAGACATCCCCGAAATCTGTTTCATGGAGTATTTTGCTTGTGTTGTCCTCTATGTATTTCATGGTTTCAAGTCTCACATCGAAGTCTTTTATTTATTTTGAGTTGATCTGTGTGTATGGTACTAGATAGTGGTCCTGTTTCATTCTGATATCTATGGAGCATCTGCAACGGCAGGTCCTGTCTCTGATCCCATTAACAAATTTATTTATTTATTTATTTAAGATTTATTTGTTTATGCATGCAAGCTGGGGTACAGGCCAGAGGCGTAGGGCGGCGAGAGGGTTCACCAGAGACAGAGTGGGGAGCAGCACAGGCAGATCAACAGAAATACACTGCTGAGGGGAGCTGCGTGCAAGGCAGGAGAGGTCTGCCGCACCATGTGGGAATCTCCCTGGCGGGGCATTGAACTTGCTTCGCCGCTGCCAACAGCTGACAGCTCCACAGTGCAGCACTTAACTGCTGCGCCACCAGGGAAGCCCCTATTAAGGAACTTATTGAAGCTAAGCTGGTATCAGTGGCGTTTCGCTTCTAGATTATGTTGTGGAATGCTCCTATATCTAGAAGGGTTGCTGTGTGAGGACCTTGCTACTTCCATTGCTTTGGGGCCCATCAGGTCATCAGGTCTCACCCCACTAACCTGGATATGTTGCTTGTATAGCCTATTCTGCTGCTTCTGAGGACCCTCCCTCTGGATATCACTCCTAACATGTGCTGAAATTGTTCGTTTCTCCTGCGGGAGCTTTAGACTTTGTTCAGCTGCAGTATAGTTGTGAGTGTGCAGAGATGAGCCCCCCATCTTCCATCTGCTGCCACCTTGCTCTGTCCCCATTTACTCCTATTTTACAAAAGATTTATTTTTTACTAAATTAACTCCTCTCTAGATATGTAGACATTCCTCATAACTATGTACTTCCATATTCTATTCTTCACCTCCCTTTACAATACAGGAGAGAGAGTACTTAAAAGTTTTAGATAAAATTGTTAACTTCAAGAGCTCATTATTTGTTCTTATTTTTTTTATACTTTTACTTTATATAAAAAGACCAAATCACTTGTGTGTTTTTTAAAATATAATAATAAACTTTAAAAAATATTTTGGTCATAAAAATAGACCGTAATTTTATATGTAGTCTATTGATAGTGCAACACTGTCCAATATGAGGCAAATGTGAGTCATATATTGAAATTAAAAACTTTCTAGTTACTATGTTCTTAAAAAGGTAAAAAGAAAATGTGCTTTACAATAATAATGCCTTCAGAAGCATGACAGATAACTTGAAAAGAAGTTTTACTAAAACAGTAATCTATTTAATAGAAAAATATTTGACTGTACTTGTTTTAGGATTTAAATTTAAATTAATTAAAATTGAGCCCCAAGAAACATTTGAAACACTCAAGTCACATTATATATTGGATCATGTAAAGAAAGAATATCAAGTTGGTCATTGACAAAATTTTCAAAAACTCATGTTTTTCATCCATATATGAATTAAACCTTCATATCATCTTCTGGGTGCCTACCACACAACTGGAGACCCTGGTACTGACAGGCTTCCAGATCTCATGACTTCTTTTATATCCCTGGACTTCTTTTCTGTTTGGTGACAGCATTTTTTCAGAAAGTCACTTGACTCTATTTTCTTACCCTCCCCAAAGGTTTTAATGTCTACGTTTAAGTAAAATGCACACATCTCTTTAAAAAGTCCTCCAAATTGTGCTATTGACTGGTGGAGGGTAGGTTTTTTGGAACAGTTTGATTTTTCAGTTCATTAAGATTCATATCTCGGGTCTCCCTGGTGGCGTAGCGGTTAAGCACTGCGCTGTGGAGCTGTCGGCAGCGGCGACGCGAGTTGGACGCCCGGCCAGGGAGAATCCCACATGGCGCAGCAGACCTCTCCTGCCTTGCCCGCTGCTCCCCTCAGCAGTGTATTTCTGATCTGCCTGTTCTGCTACCCTCTCTGTCTCTGATGAACCCTCTTGCCGCCCCATGCCTCTGGCCTGTACCCCAGCTTGTATGTATAAATAAAAAATAAATCTTTAAAAACAAAAAGATTCATATCTCTATAATAGTGAATATTTCTTTTAATTTATCATTTATCATTTTTCTTTTTCATTTATCTTAACTATTTAATAAGCCTGCATTTTTGAAATTTTAGAATTTACTTGTATGATTATTGCTGCTGACTATTGAGAAAGTGATATTTTTTTTTACTTTGTAAATTTTACTTAAAAGATAAGCAGCAATTGGGATAGAAGAATTTAGATTAAAAAAAAAGAGATCATTATAGTTGCTGGGGAAAAAAATGAGATGGGAGAGAAACAATAAAACTCATAATGAATAGAGAGGAAAGTTTCCTGAAATATTTTTTTTCTTTTCCTTATGCTGTTAAATGAAATTCTTTATGACACAGGAGAGTATATTTGACATTTGAGTCAGCAACATGTCTAATGATTCAACATGTCATGAAATAGTTTAGAATCAAAGACTGTTTTATCCCTAATGGAGATGGAGATGGAGAAATGTCCAACAAGACACTGGGGTTCTTAAGTCTCTCAGTCAAGGAGGAAGTGTTGCTCTCGGGAAAGCTGAGCACACACTTGACAAGGAACAAAAGTATTAGTTTCAAACTTCCTTGGGTAGAATACTCTTAAGAATGTGCATTTTATACTTTAAATTAAAGAGATTTTATTTATTGCAGTTAAGTTTGTTCCTCGTGTAGTTGAGATTTTTTTCCAGGTTTATTGAGATATAATTGACATATAGCATTCTATAACCTTATGGTGTACAACATAGTGATAGTATATATAGGCACAACTCCTAGATATTGTTGAATTGCAATAAAGTGAGTGACAATTTTTTTTGTTTCCTGTTCTTATAAAAGTTATGTTTTTACTATCTTGCAGTCTACTAAATGTACATTAGCAGTATGTTTCAAAAATCAGTATAAATACTTAAATTGTTTTTTTTTGAGTTTCTAAATATATATTTTTATTGTTATTTATGTCTTTAACATTTTGTATTCCCCTTGGATAGCCCACCACCAATTCACCCGTGATCCATCTCTGTGGTCCTTTGTGTTCTTTTCTATTCCTTTTTGTGTCCTTATCCACCCCTCCCCCGCCCCCCCCCACCTGCTGAGTGTCTCTCTCCTATTTGGTTTCCTTATAGTCCTGTTATAAGTGAAATCATTCAATATTTTTTTTTTCTTTCTGGCTTATTTCACTGAGTATGATCCCCTCTGATTCCATCCATGTTGCTGCAAATTGCATGTGTTTATCTTTTTTGAATGCTGAATAGTATTCCATTGTGTATATGTACCACATTTTCTTGATCCAGTCATCTATTTTTGGACATCTGGGTTGCTTCCATACCTTTGCTGTTGTGAACGGTGCCGCAATGAACATACGGGTGCACGTATCCTTTTGGATTAGTGTTTTTGTGTCCTTTGGGTAGATTCCCAAAAGTGCTATTGCTGTGTCGTATGGAAGCTCCATGTGGAGCAGTTTGAGGAATCGCCATACAGCTTTCCATAATGGTTGGACGAGTTCGCATTCCCACCAGCAGTGCAGAAGAGTTCCTTTTTCTCCACATCCTTTCCAGCTGATATTCCCTGATATTCCAATAGCATTTGTGTGTGTGTATGCATATGTATATAGAAAGTTTTTTTATACATTCATCCATCAATAGACACTTAGATTGTTCCCATAGCTTGGCTATTATTAAAAAAGGCTGCAATTAACATTTTTTAATTTCCATTTGTTGTTGTCTGTATTTTTAATGTGTGCCATCCTCACAGGTGGTGAGGTGGTATCTCATAGTGGTTTTGATTTGCATTTCCTTAAAAAAAAATCAGTATAAATACCTAAATTAATGTGACACAGAGACATGAAGTGAGCACTAAGTTGGAAAAATGTTACCTATGACTTGTTCAATTCAGGTTTCATCAAATCTCAATTTATAAACAATGCAATACCTGTAATGTGCAATTAGACAAAACACAATAAAATTAGGCATTCATGTATGCATGGAGTACATGATGGTTGCCACAATAAGCTTAGTAAGTACATTCATCACCTTACATAGCTACATTTCTTTTTTCGATAACAACTTTCAAAATCTACTCTCAGCAACTTTCAAGAACACAACACAGTGTTGTTAGCTTATAGTCATTTTGTGACTGAAGTTTGAACCGTTTGGCCACTTTCAGCCATTTACCCTAGCTCCCTACCCACATGCCTAACAACCACCAATCTGTTCTCTCTTTCTATGAGTTTGCTTTTTTGGATTCCACATATAAGCAAAGTAATACAGCATTTGTCTTTTCCTTCAGACTTGTTTCACTTACCTAGTGCTTTCAAGGTCTATCCATGTTGTCACAAATGGCAAGATTTTCCTCTTTTTATGACTCAGTAATATTCCCTGATATTCCAATAATATTTGTGTGTGTGTATGCATATGTATATAGAAAGTTTTTTATACATTCATCATGCATCAATAGACACTTAGATTGTTCCCATAGCTTGGCTATTATTAAAAAAGGCTGCAATTAACATAGGCCTGAATTTATCTCTTTGTTATAGTGACTTTATCTTCCTCATATATATATTCACATGTAGAGTTACTGGATTTTCATAGTAGCTCTATCAATGCAATTCCCCCTGGTCACAAGAAATATCCTATGTTTTGCATTAAATTAAAAAGTTTCTGGTTCAAAAAATCACTAATAGAAAGGAAACCCACAATCACTTTTTTTTTTCCTATGAATAGTTTCTGTTGCAACTTAGCAATTAAAATGTTATGTGAAAAGAAGAGATAGGAACAAATAATTGCTCTGTCACACAAGGCATGTATCTCATTTGTGTCTTAGATATCAATATTAGAACATTAATTTAGGTGTTAATGGAAATATATGCTACATAAATGAAAGGGTATGAAGCATATAGAAAACCTAAATACCGAGAACATAATGATGTAGTTTGCATTTTAAGAGAAACAGTCCTTAGTTAGAAACAAAATATATTAATGTTGAAATTTTCATGATGTAAAAACCTTGACTTTGAATAGTAACAATAAAAATAAAAGTGACCAGCATTTTTGAGTTCTTCCTAAAAGCCAATTACTCTGCTATGTTTTTATATATTATATTAAGAAAATGCCATGTTAGAAAACGTTATTTTTCCTTTCACATATATTCATATATCTTTGAATATATATTCACATATATATGAATACACATTTTTTGTTCTTCCACATATATGCATAATAAACACCTACGATTTCTACAATAATTACAAGCCAGAATAACAGCGATTATAACAATGCAATTGCTCTCTTTTATGTGCATACATTTAATAAAATATTAAATGTAGATTAGAATTAGAAAGGAGATAATCTTAGTGAGTTGCCTACTTTTCATCAGTCACTATGGCATTTACATAGTTAACAAATTTCTATCAGAACTATGTCACTCAATAAGTTTCAAAGGTAATTATTAATAACTTTTCTGACTCACCACCCACCCCCATAAGCTACGTGGCTTGAACTTGCCTTCATGAGATTTTGATAAACACCTCCAACATCATTGCCTCCATCGCCACGGAGTTAAGAGTCATGACTCCTAGCTGACACAGAGGTGTTCAGATCACATAGCTAGTTAATTGGAACAACAGTGTTCTTCATCCACCATACTGTTTCAGACATACTTTAAAATATGGCTAATGTGTACTGTATTATTTCATCATTATTCAAATTGATTTTATCACATATGGGCATTTTGAAATTAAAAAAAGACTCAAAGTCTTAAGAAAGTATAAAGAAAAGAAATTAAAATATTTCCTGTCTTTTTATTTCAAGTTGAAGTAGCATTATATATAAATATAATAATAGTATAAAACACATATAGTGTAAAATATAGTACAATGGTTTCTCTAGCCCCTGTAACTATCGGTTTTTATTTTTGTCTCTCTTTTACATTTGTTTTTCGGTATTCAGGTCTGACATATCTATCAGAAAATAAGTAAACAATAATGAAAAGTAAAATGGTTCTTAACACTCCATTCGGTGTGTTGTTTTTTAAGTGAACTATTGCCATGTGGCATTTGAGAATGACATTGTATATGTTTAAATATAACATTTCTCTGGTCTTGTTTTTTGATTCTGTTGATGGAAAGTAACTTTTTGTGGAGCTGCCAACCGATCTAGGAGCCAACACAAGGCTGCACCATAAGAAATAATTTTCCAAAGGCAAGATGAAAATTCCTACAATTGGAATAAGATATCAACATGCCATTTCACTCTTTTTTTTTTATGTTTTCAGGATCTTTTTATTAGAATATTTATTAATGTCATGGAGATATTTATTTGATTGAACTATGGCATTTTATATATGGGAACTGAAATATTGTGGGGATTTGGTTGAGATTTGAGATTACAATATTATATGTAGAGGACAAAATCCAAAGCCAGTTACTTTTCAGATCAGAGGGATGTTGCGAAATGGAGAAGGTTGGTAGTAGTCAGTGCAATCTTTCCTACCAACACTTGCCATCTAAGTTCTTTCATCTTGGGAAAGAAGACATTAGATTGGGAATGCTAGTTTGCAATTTAGGGAGAGCTGAGTATCAAAAACAGTAAAGTCCATAGTAGTGTTTCCCCACTCTGCACACTTTCTTAGCCTTGGCCCATCATGGCGAACAATCAGTGCTATATAAAGAACACCCACTTCTAAAGCTGTGAGTGTGCAGAATCAACCTCTCTTCCAACCACCATGTAACACTAGAAATATCTCCTAACTTCTTTTTGTCTCAAATTTTAAGATTTTTATTATGTGGCAGTTGAAAAGTGATTCAAATATCTCTCTCAGCTATGCACATGGCAGCTTGAAAAAGAAGACCGTTGATTTTTGTGCATAAATTCAGATTTATATTGACTATTGGACGTTAGGGAAAATGAAGAATTCAGTTGAAATCATATGAAACCAAATGTTTTAAGATTAGTCAGAATGTGAAAGAAAGCATAATTTATTAAATAGAGATGGTTCATGAGTGCTACTCATGATAAGATTCTAATATATTTATTGAAAACAAGCCATTTTTTTAAAAAATTGCAAACACATAAATGTTGAAACAAAAGGCCAATTTGTGGTTTTCAGGTGTCAAGAGGAAGAAATTTAAAGATTAAAACATGAATTATGTGGCATTGGGAAAGCAGATAACTAATCACAGCCAGTAATGCAATGGATATAGGAGTCTTAGAAGACTATCACAGATAAATTATCCTATGCTGCCATGGGATTTTAATTTTAAAAAAGGAAACTTCTTTTTCTTTTTGCTTGCATTTGTTCTTGCCACTAATTGCACTATTAGGAACTTAATTGCTTGTGGTATGAGGCCATGCTCACTATTAAATGAGACAAGTAGCTAATTGTTGGTACAAGTATGCTATTGCACCTCACTGAGGAATTATTGACATTAGGTTCCCTGTTATTTGCAAATTACCCACTTGCATAAACCTGTGTAGGCCATCTCAAGACAGATGTTTACAATAGGTGGTTGACAGAAAACATTTATCAATTGAACTTGTATGTATACATATATACACCTATATATAAATAAATGTGTATACATGTTGAATGAATGTTCATATGTATTGTCCTTAGCACTGAGAGAGGTATGATGCATGTCACATTGTAAGTAAAAGTTTGTAATGGGGGCTTCGTGCTAGCAACAAAAGAAAGAAATTAATGTACCAGTGCAAGAAACATTCAAAGAATGAAACTTTACAATTATTAGCTAGAAGTAAAAGTACTTGGAGATTTGGGGACCAGAAATTGAAAAATGACAAGATACATAATACAGAAAATACAAAGGTAGCTTGGATATAGTGGATATAGTGGATAAAGATTGAAATCTGTTATCGGGCACCCCATTTCTGTTTAATTTGTTGGACAGACATTGATCATTTAAAAATGTGATCTAGTTTGAGTAGCAGAAGAAGTGCATTATTTTGCATCTGGGCAAACACGTTAATTCAACCAACTATCTGAAGAAAAGCTATTGTTTATTTTTTTCTAACTAAGTATCAAACAAAATTGAGACATTGCCTTTAACTGTTATACATGTTTATTATTATGAATAATAAATTCTCTCACCATATTTGTTTATTTACTTCATAGAATAGATATGCTAAAGAAACCCATTGATTTCTACTATGTCTTCCGTAATTTGAATATAATTCAAACTTTTACTTTGAAATATATGTCTTAATATATACATATATATGTATATTATACACCTTAAAGATTACATATACGCCTTATAGATCTCAAGTTTACATTTTCTGGTTTAATTGCTGCCAAGAATTAGAGAACAAAGGGAAGTTGTTGTTTATACATAGAGAATAGATTGGTAAGTAGGTCGATGGATTGAGAGAGAGACATAGTTGAATTAAGTAACTCTTATGTACAGTCAAGTAGATTGGTATCTCCTCAAAGTCATAACAAATTCAGGACAGCTATTTCAATTATTTAATTGATTTACTTGAAAAATAGATTACTGTCGCAGCTAGATTAGCATTTCATTGCTTGTCAGGCTTGGGAGTTTGTTGTCCATGTCAGCATCATCTATTCCTAGTATTTTATGCTGTGATACAATCTTGCAATATCTTGACAATTACTATGAGTTAGTACAATTGAATGTCCTAAAAACTGAGTGCTCACTGTTTTCTGACATTCAGCTGTCTCAATAGAGCACAAGTCTTGAATAGAAAATTCCTTGTATAAGCAGTTCTGTTGACCTTGCTCTTTAGCCAACCAGATTCATTTTCCAGTAATGTTCCACATCTCTGCACTCTCATCAACAGAATATTTATCTTCAATTTCCTTTCATTTGTTACAATTTCTTCCTTCCTGGATAAATTAACATAAATTATTTTTAACTCATAGGTCTTACCAATGAAACTCAGCCAGTTATTCTAAGTGATCATGGTCATAGTTCTACTGCTATTTATCAATAGCATAGCATGTCACCTAACTACTGTTATTTTGAAAAATATTATTAAGCCTTTTAAACATTGCAGTTATCATAAAAGATTATAAATTGATGATGTAGTATACCATAATGTGGATATATATGAGAAGCACATGTATTGACAATATGAACTATCTATTTTTATAGATCAGTTTTTTCAAACTGTATCTGTGACTAGCACAGAATTGGAAATTAATATGTTTCCAATGAATGAATGAGGTGAATGAATGAGTGCATAATATTTATGATTAAACAGTGTTATAAATATATATATAATCCTTGGTAATGACATTTCCTTAGTACTGGATTATTCATTAGATTTTTTGCATTTGAGATATCTGGTTTGTGACATGCTTTTTGATTATTCAAATTAGTTTGAAAATATTTTATGTTAATCCATTAAATTATCAAGTTTGCATGAAACATAAGTGGAAAATTTTGCTTATTTAAAAATTAAACATTTGGGACTCCCTGGTGGCGCAGCAGTTGAGTGCTGCGCTGTGGAGCTGTCAGCGGCAGCGCGCAATGCAAGTTCGATGCCCAGCCGGGGAGAATCCCACATGGTGCGGCAGACCTCTCCTGCCTCGCCCGCTGCTCCCTTCAGCAGTGTATTTCTGATCTGCCTGTTCTGCTCCCGACTCTGTCTCTGGTGAACCCTCTCACCGCCCTGTGCCTCTGGCCTGTACCCCAGCTTGTATGTATAAATAAATAAATCTTTAAAAAAAATAAATAAAAATTAAACATTTGAATTATCTTCTTTTGCTCAGTATATCAAGTAATGTATAGATCTTCTAAATGTACTAACTACTAATGCTATTGTTGTTAATAGAATATTTGATTATTATCTAATATTTCAGATTAGTATAAAATGCAATCACATATTTCTTCTAAATATCAAAAAAAAAAAGGGATTTACTTCAGATCTGTAAAAAAACATAAATGTAAGAATTCCTATATATATATCCCTCTGGATATTTCAGTTTTCTCTTGGAAACTCTAATAAGTTGATAATCACTTAACAAATATGTCTATTTCAATTTACTTAAGTATTGCAGTCTTGAGGGTTTAGGGTCAGCCTGTAGGTGATTAGAACTCACTCTTAGAATATATGTGATTAGGCAGGGTTTTCACGTCATCCATAAAACATTCACTAGACCTGAGTTCCAGAATCACACTCAGCTTTAAGCTTGCTCACCTCTTCTTTGCAATAACATTTCTAATTTGTTGTATTAATTTGTATATATTTCATGCATTCAGCAGAGAATTTCATTTAATTTGATCATGACCTTATTATTCAGAACATAAATGTGAAATGTAACCTTTTCTCCTTAAATGATGTCACAAAAGGTTGCATCTTAGTCGTGCTGCAGATCAATGTCTGTCATACAGAATGAGGCTTCCATCAGCTCTGAGTGGCACCTGGTAGTTATTTATAGCATGACCAGCAAAGTCATCTATCTTTTCTGACAGCATGCAAGGTTACTAACTCAGCATCATGTTTTCTTCAAATGCTACTTGCAAAACATCAACCTATGTATTCTTTATTAATTTTCTCAACCCAACTTTAAAACAAACATATATTGAAGACCTATTTGATACTGATCAACAAGATAACTGTCTACCTTCAGGAAACTTTAGTATGTTCTCTTCTCTTTATTGGTTGGAGAAAATTTGAATGGCATAAAGACGTGTGACTATAGAAGACAAGACCCCTAGATTTAAGGACCTTGCTCTCCTATAAGGGACTATAACCATGAAATCAAACGAGTGCAAATCAAAAAAGTTAATAATAAACACCATGAAAAAGTGGAATCACAGTACAGAGGACAGAGAATAAGTCTCTTCTTCTATAACTCTCTCTGGATATTTCTTTAATGGAATTAACTCTCTCCATAGCCCTCAAATGAGTCTTCTCTTTCATTTTATTGATCCAAGTTAAGTACCATATGCCAGTTTGAAAACCAAACTTTGTGACCAGGAGAATGTTATGCGTCTGTGGTCAGGGTTACTGCATCACTTTGACACAAGATATATAGAATAGGAGGTGAAATTTATCAGTATAGACTCCCATGATGTAAAATCACTTTAACTCAAAGCATATGAGGTATAGAGGGAAGGCATGGGCATATATATCTTATGTATATAGGAGATGGGGAAAGGGCAAGGACACTGATAAGGAATCAATAGTCTATTTTGTGACTATAATAAACATTTACCTTATGAGGAAAAATTCCATTATAAACTAAACATTATGTAAACATTATCTAAAAAATGATACTGTGAAAAAAAAGTGTATTTATGTTACAGTATATGAGCTAAATCCAGAAATATCAAAGTGTCAAACTGAATAATTCAAACTAATGTTTTTTCTTCAAGAAAAAACAAGATTGCTTCTGGTATTTTACTTTATTGAAAGGGTAGGAACTAAAGAGGACATAATTAATTAGCTTTCCAAGTATTGAATTTGGAAACTGACATGTCTCTTGACTCAAAATGTGGCACATTTGGAAGAACTTAACTGATACTAGATCAGAAATATTTTTATTTTCTATGGGATTATAGTATGCCCTCACTAAATATTTGCTGACTGAACTCTCTCTCTCTGTCTCTCTCCTCCTTACACACACACACACACACACACACACACACACACACAATTCTTGTAGCTAACTATTAAATCTAGGAAGTAAAATTTACTTGAAGATCTCAGTAAAAGCCATTTTTTCTCATTAAATTTCCTTATTGTGTTTTCAGCCAAAGGATCCTTAGTCACCATCTCAAAAGAAACACTATGGACTAGTCAAAGTCAATCCATATTGCTGAATCCTATCCGAGTTTGCTTTTGTTAAATAAAGAAGTAAACAAAAAGGCAAAGGAACTGTCCATTTTGGTTGGGGCTGTAAAAATGCTTAGTGAGGTTTAGTATCAGTTTAAAATAAATGTTGGGGAGAAATTGAGAAGCCTATAAATCTAATAAACCAAAGAGAGGAATATCTCATTTCTAAAAACGGAGGGCTTAATTAGCAAAGAAAAGGTAGTCTCACTTTCAGACAAACTTATTCTCTACAGGGCAGCCTGAAGCAGGCACAGACATGCTGGGCAAAGAGAAGTCATGGAAGGTTCCGAAGAAAGAAAGAAATTTTGTTCGGATTTGACTTTTATCCATGAGAGAAAAGCTTATTTGGATCACGTGCTGGAAAGAAAATTGCTCTAGCTTTGCTTAGAGTTTTTTTGTATCAAAATATTTTTTATTTTGAGTTTTATGTTCTTTGGATAATTAAGAAATGGTTAAGCAATATATAGATTGCACAGTTGAAAACTTTCTTCCTTGAAACACCTGTTGAGTCACCAACTCAGTCATTAAAATGGTTTAAAAATGTCACAAGCTGACAAAGAAAATCCCCATAAAACAATAACAAAAACATAAAAAACAGAACCAGATATGATAGATGTTTTTCAAAAGCCCTAGTAAACCTATGCTAAATAAGTCTCATTAACTATACCCACAAAAGTTTATCTCAGCAACTACACCCACGAAAGAGCCTATCATATTCTTGCCAGTATAGTTACTGGCAAGTAACTGATTAACGAAGAAATGATTAAAGAAGAAATGATTAAAGAAGAAATTAGGTGGAGAAATGAATAGCTATAGGCTGTGACATTGAGAGTGGCACCTAATAAGGCCACCTGCAAGACTGTGTTACTGACCTGCACATCTGAAAGCATTCACAGAAGCTTAAAACACTGTACAGGATTTTTTGTACAAAGGCAAAATCCCCTAAAAAATTCAGGAACTTTGATGACATTGATGTCCTTCAGTAAAGGACCGGAATTACCTATCCTTAATGATGATACTGGTTAACTATTTTATCCAACATAGTCTCCTTAAGAAGTCAGAAAAGCGAATACAACATTTACAGTTATTTCCACCTAGTGCTTGTGTTTTGTACTTAGAAAGGAAATAGGTGATCTCTAGCTTATTCAGTTACCGAGAGCCCTGGAACTGAAATGGCCTTCCTGTTTGAGGAGAATAAACATTGAACATTTTTGACTGTAGTTTTCTTAGTTCTGATCTTAACAACTGATAATTTTTATTTATTATTATTATTATTATTATTATTATTATTATTATTATTATTATTATATTTTACATTATTGTGTATTCCCCATAGGTTATCCACTACCAATTCCCCCGTGAACCATCATCATAGTCCCTTGTGCTCTTTTCTCCCCTGTTTTGAGCCCTTATCCTCCCCCTTCCTCTCTGAATGTCTCTCTTTTATTTGGTTCCCCTATATTCCTGCTATAAGTGAAACCATTCGATATTTTTCTCTTTCCTCTGGCTTATTTCATTGAGCATGATCCTTTCTAGCTCCATCCATGTTGCTGTGAATTGCATGTGTCTATCTTTTTTGACTGCTGAGTAGTATTCCATTGTGTATATGGATTGCATCTTCTTGATCCAGTCATCTATTTTTGGAGATCTGGGTTGTTTCCATATCTTAGCTATAAGATAAACAATGCTGCAATAATCATAGGGGTGCATGTATCCTTTTGGATTAATGTTTTTGTGTCCTTTGGGAATGTAAACCGGTCCAACCACTATGGAAAGCTGTACGGTGGTTCTTCAAACTGCTAAAAATGGAGTTTCCATACAATCCAGTAATACAACTGGTAATTCTTTAAGCACATGAACATTTGTGTGTAATTCATGAGTATGCTTCACTAATTTTCTCTCCATGTATTTAGTGAGAAACAAGAAAATTTCACGAAACATTATAAATATAGAGATATAATTATCCTCAAGGGAATTGCAGTGGAGTAGCTAGGAACATAAAAATGGGAATATAATTGTATATTAATAAAAAATACATATTTGGGGAATTTTGAATTCAGAAGAGAGTCAAAAATCCCAATCTTGGTAGGATTGGTTTGGGAAGTAGACGGATTAAATTGGTTTTTCAATGCAATCATACAGTGAAACATGATATACAATATCAGCTCTCAGTCATGTCACAATTGGGAAGAAGTATTATGCCTATCTCAAATGCAAAAAAAATAAACAAATGATAAAAACAAAGAAAATTTAGTCTGGCAATTACCTATATGATGACTCTAAACTGTGATGGTATGTTTTTATATGGGCTTGCTTTACTTTTCTGTATTACTCATTTTATTTACTCTTGTACATTCACCTGTAGGAACTAATTAATAAACTATTTAATAAACTATTTTATTGGTTGGTTTGTTTTAGTTAAGTGTTTTGTCCACTTAAGGAATATTTTAATGTAATGCAATATGGGGATTCAATTATATTTTCCTCTAAATGGGTTACAAGTACTTTATATGCCAGCAAACTTTATTAAATAATTGATTCTTCTCACACAAAGTTGAATTATCATACCAATATTATATGTTAAATCCTTATGTGTATAGAAATCCTCATATATATATATATGATATACATACTCTATTTTATTTCTATAAATTATACCTTAACTAATACACCATTCATTTTATTAAAGTGAGTATAGAATTTTATGTTTGTTAAAGCAAATCCATTCTTATTTTCTATTATTTGACTATTTGTGGGTATTTTTCCATGTAAACATCTGCGTTTTTCTCTTTGTGTCTCACAATTACTCCTAAAAATTTCCTATCATTTCCTCATGACTTACTTTTTTCTTTAATCATTTTATTTTCTTTATTATATACCTTGCACTTAATTTTCTAGGACATTCATTTGGTCCTCACTAATGACCTCCCCTTTTTCAATTTGTAAACCCAGTTGTTAATTAGGAAATTGAATTTGTTTACACTAGAATTCTAGGTATTGTATTTAAATCTCTATGTTTCTTGTCTCCTGAGTGATTTTATCTCATTGGATCTGTTTACTGTTTCTCTGGACTATTCACCCTCTAGATAGTCTGCTATATTACCTTGATTTTTATTACTCAGTGTTTGCTTCTTAGAGTTCAGAAGTGGTTCCTGGAGTTTTCTAGTGTCAGCAAGTTGGTTGCAATTATGAAATATCACTAAAACATCAATGATTTTAAAACAAATGTCAGTTCTCTGTTCTGAACCCAGTTGGCTACAGTAGTTCTCCTACAGACTCATTGTGACTCTACTCAACAATCTTCCTCATGTGAGGACCAAACTCTGACACCAAACTTTCTGCCACACAGATTTTGCCAGCCAACAACTTTGCAGAATGTGGCACTATCTGGTCCCCACCAGAGCTTCCGAATTCTACCCTAGAAGCTTACCCAGTCAAGTTAAACCCATAGGTCATTAGACCTCATTCAGTCTAGCTATCAGTTTGATTCAGGAGAAGCAAAAACTGAAGTTGACAGTAGAGGGGAAGGGTGACATGTTTAGGTACATTCAATAAATTACCCAATAAAACTGTCCTTGACCTAGATTTAAAATTGTAGTTCATTTTTCATAGAGATTGATTAGATCCTATTATTCATACAACAAACTATTTCAATATCTATGTATATATCACTAAACTGTCTATGATATGAACACTGACAAAATAAGTTTGGTAGAAGAAGGAGAAGCATGTTAGTATGTCCATACTCTAAATACGTGGGCTATATTGAGTTTATAGGCACAGTTAGTATAAAAAGGAATGTACCCATAGTAGGAATTTTTTGGGAAACATGTATTTTTAGTAACTCAATAACTATAATCTAAGTCTTCCCATACAAGTAGGATTTGTTCTTTCTTTCTAGATAATACACAACTATATATATATACAGAATTAGACAATGCTTTGAGGAATCATTACATGTCACAAATGCATCTCTGAACACTATACTTTATACAGTGAAAACAATCATGTACTTAGTTCATATACTGAGAGCCTAGAATTATTCACTAAACAGTCAAAAAAAAAAAAAAAACTTGATCAACAAAGGAAATTTCTGGCACCATATCCTGACAAAATAAGAGAATAATTGTGAGAATCTTTGCAAAGCATATATTTAGTGTTAACTTGATATGTTGTTATTTAAAAATATGGCAATATTTTCAAAGATTCCTAAAAATATATAACAGATAATTTGTTTATTTTCCAATTGTGTTGCTTGAGGTAAAACACAATTGAGTTTTTTGAGTTGATGTATTTGTATTTGTTTTAGGGGTTATACATCTAAACCTTCTAAATATATATTTTTACACCAAGCTTATTACCAGAACCCCCATAATTCTCCATCATGCTTAAATGGGCTTAATTAATAATAAAATCCACTAGTCTTGTGAAAAAATGTATATGCACTCCATTAATGATTACACAGATATTTTTAAAAAGATGAAGTTCAATTAATGGCATGTATGTACTTTCTTGATTACTTCGAAAGTACCCTGATAGGTAATGGTCCAGAGGTCTACTATAAACTGAACACTTTGTATCTCATCTGTAACTCTATCCAGATTGCTTGATTAAGATATGTATGTGTTAATACACACACATATGAATGTACACATTTATCCATCTATATTCATGTGTACATAGGTATCATAAAAAGATAAACATGCATACACTGCTTACCTCTATCATTTGTCTCTTGAATGTCTGAGCTACTGAGAGTGAAGACTAAGTTTACTTTATGTTGTTAAATCTGCATTCAGGCACACCTCACTGGTTGATATATACATACAGTAGATATACAGGAAATGTGTGCTGAATGAAATGTGATCATTCACTTTAAACCATCTACCATATCATTTTGTAAATTCATTGATTCTCAAGCTCAAAAAATATTGCATAAGAATCATAAACTTCAATATGTAATGCATAAACCTTTAATTGTAAGTTTTAGAATAAATTGTGCTTGAAGAAATTACGCTTGATGAGGTTATTCTATCAGTTTTAGACATGTTTCATGGCATAACTTTTTACTTTTAAGAGAAAAAAGTAGAAAAGAAAAGGTGTTTTAAATTTTTTCCAAGCTGTGCTTCATGTTTTCAAGAATACTATTTAACTGTCAAGGCTGAACACCTTAGAATTTATCATCCACCCTTCTATATCACTTTCTTGCAGAATGGGATAAAAAAAGTGACAGATATCAGTGTTACACAATTGATTTTGTGAATGCATAAATAACCCAAATTGCAGATACATTTTATTTTTAATATTGGAGTAGAACTTTAAAGGATACATGTGTATATCTATACATCCTTTATCCAATACCTAGCAGATATTTTTAGAACTTGTCTCATCTTACAAAGTACTAATGCATGTTTCATTCCACTTGATTTTTACAAAAACAAATGGTTGAAATATTCACAAAATTATCCTCATTTTACGGATAAGGAAACAGAGTTTCAGAATAGTTAAGTTATATTTCCATGGACAGAAATTGAAACCAAAGTCACATGTATATTCAGATCCTATATGGAAATGCTCCCTCACTCTACCCAAGTTTGTGGGGTTAAAAATTGTTCCTGGTAAAAATACCAGTCCTATGTATGCATCTACATAGGGAATAATATTGTAAGTTAATCATTAAACCTGTTTAAATTACATGGGTGGTGACAGGACTACCCAGAAATACATGCCTCTAGAATTTGTACTTTTTCCTCCTACTTATGGTACATTTTATGGAATTCCCTGGTTAAAAATAACCTTGTTTTCCTTTCCTGATAGAACTATGTATACCAAAGTCCTGTCTAGCAAAGAGGAGTTTTTTCTTCTTTATTGAGTTATAGTTGATATGACATTATCTAAGTTTAAGGTAAACAATGTGGTGATTTGAAATACATTTATATTATGAAATAATGACCAGTCTGTCAAACCACATAGATACTTTTCTGTGCATGTGTAGTGACAACATTTAAGATTCATTCTCTTAGCAACTTAGCAAGTCTAAAATATAGTATTCTTATCTATAGTCGATTTACCATACATTAGATCCCCAAAACTTATTCATCTTATAACTGAATGTTTCTACAATTTAACCAATATCACCCGATTTCCTCCAGGTTGGTCCCTGACAACCACCAATCCATCATCTATTTCTTAGGCTCAACATTTTTGATTCCACATACGAGTGAGATCATACATTATCTTCATCTATCTGTCTTATTTCAATTAATATAATACCTTCAAATTTCATATGTTGTTATGATTATGAGGCTCTCATTCTTTTATATGGTTATGTAGTATTCCAGTGTGTGTCTATGACAACTTTAATCATAAATTCATTGATAGATACTTGGGTTATTTCCTTGTTTTGGCTATAAAAAATAATGCAGTAATGCACATGAGAGGGAAGATATCTTTTCAAGATATTGATTTCATTTCTTTCACATAAAAACCTAGAAATAGGATTGCTGGTTCATTATGGTAGTACTATTTCTAAATTGAATTTTTTTAATATGATGAGCTTTTCTAGATTGTGTATGTGTGCATGAATAGATTTATATGCTAGTGATGACAGTTTCCCTGTAGTGGTAGAGTCATAGCAGGAATTTGTTTCACTACCGATTTAAGAGATTCTTATCTTGCTAAGGGTATGGTAATGATGAATTTGATCCACTGGTCTTCCTAGTTCAGTTATTCCTTTAAATAAAGGTATTGAAACAACTGTTCCCTTCTCTGGATCTCATGTGTTTGAATCTATAATTTCCATGGGGTGTATATTTATTTTTTATAAAACAAATGTACCAATAAGGCAGAAAGAGACAGTGCTGTGTAGTTTTGAGCATGTCCCCTAAGCAGAGAAGTTCAAATCTGCTTTTAAGCAAATAATTCAAAAACATTGGAAGGCTAACTTTCTGATAGAACTGCACATCTCTTCTGTTCATTTCGGATGAATTAACAATTTCCAAAACAGATTGTATACACTTTAGAACACGAGTCACAAAGAACAGTTTTTCTATCATCAATCATCAGGTTGACATTCTTTGATACAGCAAAATTTCTCTGCAGTGCCCGTGCAATACAGATGAAACACAACAGGTCTTAGTATAAATGGGAGGAAGTGGGCACCACTGGGTTGGGGGAAGTGAACACGCCAGAAAGACCTCACAGTGTCATCACAGAATCATTCATTCTGTTAACCTGATGAAAAGGTGTTTCAAAATTATTTCATGTTTTTTTGTGCTGTTTTATTTTGTTTTACTCAGTGATGCAGGTTAAATATTTAGATTGACTTTGTCATAGCTAAGATATTTTTACATAGAATTATTGGAGACTTCTCAGGATTAATCTATTATCTGGGGAGTTTATTTTTTAAGTGAGGAAATAGTGAATCATGTCATAAAAATTAAAATGTTGCAGCTGCTGCTGCTTCTAAAATAATTATCATAATAGACCAGTATACATCCTGCAAGGTACTTCCCTTCCCAGTTTTTGGGCTTTTCTTGCTGATATAGATAAATATTATATATCTATATACCTATTATATAGATATATATTTGGAGTGGTATTGTGCTCATCATCTTGTAATAGATGGTGCTTAAACCTGTCGTGAAAATTTGATTTCATTTTGTCAGGCATTTTCAGCTTTCCTGTAGCGAGGGGTAATAGAGTGACCCACTTCTAGTTAGTATGAAATGAGAAAAGTTGACTAGAAATAAGGATTATCTGTCTGGGATGGAATACAAACTGAAAACTGTAACTGAGGTTGCATTCAGATATTATTTCTGAACTTTTTTCAGATGTTTGGCTGGGGATACAGTAGCCATAATGAGAGACTGGAATGACAACCATTAGATCAAAAGACCAACTGCCAAAGATGGCAGAGGAAAAGTAGCAAGAGTCTGGCTCTTGGAAACATTGCTGGTCTGCAACTCCATCATCTATCTTCCTAGCACCAGCCATCTTGCTTTGTGGCATGCCATTGTCTTGATCACTTAGGCCATGGAAATGTTACTATTGCTTGAAGTTGAAAATATTCCAAGTTAATAAACTCCCCCTACTATTTGCAAGTTTTTGAAAGGGTTGCAAAAATAGAGTTAATGGATTTTGGTTGACACAATATGTTGATTCACTTATGAATCATTTATAAATTTGTAGTTTTATCTTATTTTGCATTAGTGTGTGTGTGTGTGTGTGTGTGTGTGTGTGTTTGTGTTCCTCTGAATGACTTGTAATGTTTTTCACATATCCTGTAGTGTCTTTACTAATGATTTTGTGTTGGTTATCCTTCAAACATCTTCAAAATTGGAGATTTTAGGTTTTCCTTAATTTAAGAGATTGGGTAGGAGGAGGTAGATTATGACTGTCAATTATTTGTTCAGAGAGAGAACATTTGTAATTAGATGTACAATTAACTTTGGCTAATTCAGCATTGTGTTGTGCTGTTTAAACTGAACTAACAAAACAGATGTTTTCAATGACAATATATAGTTTCTCATAATAACCCCATTGCAGTTCCATGGTCATGTAAGGTCATGCTAGAGAAAATTACAAGTTTATGCAAAATAAGCCATGTTTTTGCAATTTAAAAATGTGATTTTTTTATTACTTTATCTTTTCTTGCTGGTTGATATATATTTGCCTAGTGGAATGTAGACTCAAATATGGTTTGCATACTCTTTGTATTAATAATAAGAACATTCTATTTTTATGGAAAACATATGCCATGTGCTATAATGTGTTTTACATAGTAATTCTTTTAATCTTTACAAACAGCCTTAGTGATACATACTATTATTATCTTTTTTTTTCAAAAGATAGAACTAAAACACGAGAGATAAAGCAATTTGTCAAAGGCCACACACCCAAGAGCAGGAGAGACAATTCAAATTCAAGATGTCTGTTGAATAGCTATGCTTTGGTATCTGTAACCTGCCCACAATCCAATTTAAATCTCATATAATTTAGGTAAAATTGAATTTCCATAAATCAGATCATAATCATATCTGATCATTGAGGATACACAAAATACACACTGTTAAGTGTCTATATGTGTAAAGAGTACATTTTATCCCACACTAACCAACTTAATTGTGTATTATACTAAACCAGGTAAAGAATCACACCTCCTATGATGCCTGTCACCACACCACACCGCCCTGTTTTTCTTTTCTCTCAGGATTACCTTTGTTATTCAGGGTCTTTTGTGATTTCATATAAATTTTATAATTGTTTGTTTTAGTTACTAGAAAAAAGTAATCAGGATTTTGATAGTTATTATGTTGAGTCTATAAATTGCCTAGGAAATATGGTCATTTTCACAATATTTATTCTTCCAGTCTGTGAATGCATGACATCTTTCAATTTCATTGTGTCTTTTATTGCCTTTGACAATTTCTTACAGTTTTTGATGCATAGTCCATTCACCTCTTTCATTAAGTTTACTGCCAGGCATTTCATTCTTTTTGGTGCATTGTAAATGGGATTTTTTTTTTAAATTTCTCTTTCTTCTAATTTATTGCTGTACATAGAAAAGACAACTGATTTTTGTGCATTGATTTTGTATACTGCCAGTTTACTGTATTCATTTTATTATTTCTAGTAGTTTTTAGTAGAGTCTGTTAGATTTTCAATGTATGTTATCATGTCACATGATGATAGTTTCACTTCTGCTTTACCATTTTTATTTATGTTTTTTTCTTGCATGATTATTCCAGCTAGGGCTTCCAAAACTATGTTGAACAGCATGATGATAGTAAATATTCTTTTCTTACTCCTGGTTGTAGGGTAAAGGCTATCATTTCCCCATGATTATGGGTTTGTCATAAATGGTCTTTATTATGTTGACATAATACTTTATGCTTTAAGCAGACTTATTTATTTGACAATTAGGGTTGACATAATATTGGTATCATCAAGTTAATGGCATACCTTCCTTCCTGATAATGATTTGGGGTATTAATCTCCAAAGAACACTCTGGTTTTGTGATAATAAAACAATACCCTAAACTCCTAAGAAGACATTTACCTCTTTACATGATATGATAGAGATGCAAGCATCCATTTGTTGAACTCTAAAGCTTTGACAAAAAGAAATAGATATTAAATCTACTTTACGCCAGTGAGGTTGATATAGAAATCTTTTAAAATATTAAAAATTTAACTCATTTCTGTTCTTAAGAATTTATACTTAATCACTCTTTTATTTTTATTTATAATGTTTTTACTTTTTTTTTTTATTTTTTACATACAAGCTGGGGTACAGGCCAGAGGCATGGGGCGGCGAGAGGGTTCACCAGAGACAGAGTGGGGAGCAGAACAGGCAGATCAGAAGTACACTGCTGAGGGGAGCAGCGGGTGAGGCAGGGGAGGTCTGCCCCACCATGTGGGATTCTCCCCGGCCGGGCGTCGAACTCGCGTCACCGCTGCCGACAGCTCCACAGCGCAGCTCTCAACCGCTGCGCCACCGGGGAGGCCCTATAATGTTTTTACTTAAACTGATAATAGTTTATTAAAGTTCAAGTTAAATAGAATTACATGTCATCAAACATAATAAAATTGGAACACATCAAATGCTTATAATAGTAATTTTATTGATGATTCTATTCATAAGACAATGAAGTTTTTGATCTATTTCTATGTAACAAAGTAAGAGTTTGTGTAACACTGGTGTTATATTTTAGTGGGTCTTTTTAATATCTAAAACTATTTCATTAAGGGAAACAGGGTTCAAGTAAATGTTGAGTACTTGTATTTTACACCTGATAGTCAGTACCAATACGACAAACTCTAGACCACATCTGGAAAACATGAGCAATGAACCAACTTTTTTGCTGTATAAAGGTATATGGGTGTTATAAGTGAGGTCAGGGTAAAATTTTAGGTTAACTGACTTAGGAAAATGTTTTGAGGAGATCTTAAGGGAAACCATTTTTCATAAAATAGGGGTGCAGTGAAGAGGATGGAAGCTGAAAGAGAAAATAACCACAGTACGTCTAAAAGGGTGGAGGACTTGACTCATTGAATAGTACATGATGAAGGATAAGGGAAGAGTCAGGGGTTCCATTAGGGAAGAGACCTGGTGGTGAAGTGAAGTGTTCAAGTTCAGAGGGAGAAAAAAAGAGACAATGAAAAGCCATCTGATCCTAATGCTTTGTAGTAATAGCCAAGTTAAATAAATGTTTGCAATTCATTGCCGCAAAGTAAGTCTTAAGCCTCCCGTTCTGGAACACACACTGTACATGTTCCGTGGTGATCTGAATAACATTCTCTCCTGACAGAACACTATTCTAAGGAAATGCTACTAAGTTAAATGCATATCAAATAAATGTTTATTACTTTCTCTTCATCTCTTTGGACATAGGAAGAATATAGATGAGAAAATACAGTGAATGGGAGAAGGAATTAAGACAACTGAGAAAAGGCATAGATTCATTCAGGAAAAATTGAAAAGCTGCCAGAAAAAACAGTGTGCTAGTTTCAAATACTTGGTCTCAGAATAGATGAATTTAGCTACCTTACATAGGAGAATGTGGACTTTTTAGAAGTTATTGTTTATATATTGCTCAATATATATATTGAGCAGTATGTATTAAAATACCATGATAAAAACCCTTATAAGGAAACTTTTTTTTTTCTGCAAAGCTACTTTCAAGTCACAGTGACAGCAGGGTGGTACAAAGGTGATTAACATAATTTGTACATCTATTGTGTGCCAACAAATGTGCTTTATACCTATGGTATCTCTTAGCAAAACTGGCAGATATTTGCTAAGCTTGTATCTAGATGGTCTCCACAACTAACAGCAAATGCTTTTCTTTATGCTGTAAGCATTTAATGCTCGTATAAAAAAAAAAGTGTCTTGTTATTTTCAGTGATTATTTTTCCTTAGAAATTTGATAGAATTCACATCTTCCACCAGTCTAAAGTCTTTATACATTACCTAAATTTGTTCACTCTGAATTTCACCTATCTATTGTGACATGTCCTAAGATGACATTTACTCATAGAAGAAATTTGTGGATATAGGCACAATCTCAATTATTCTCACTTGGGATGACAACAAAACTCATTCAAGGAAATGCTAAGTAATTTCCACTGTTCCACCTCAGAATTTATTAGTATAAAAATAGGGCAAAATATTAGGACTAGAATTTTAACTCTGAATTTAATTGTTAGAGAGTTGATTGTGGTGAGTTCCAGTCTCAGAAGCAAATTGAATTCAGGGATACACAGTGATAAGAGTCAAGGACTTCCAATCCCATTTACCTTTCAACTTCCATCATTTAAACACTTTTATTAAAATATAGTTTTTGCATATTAAACAGTAAACTCAAGTTATGTCCTTTGGAGTAAACTCTGGAGATAGGAATCTTACTCAGTGATCACTACTGATGTTTGTATTTTTGTATGTTCTACCATAATTTTCATGAATTTTAAGATTTATTTAATATTTTCTTATGTGAATAAAGACACTTACACCAAAATATTAACTGCATGTATATTTCAAAATTTCAGCTTGATAAATATTTATTAGGTGCTTTATATATCTTATAGTATTAGATACTGTATAGTCAGGTTTATATACCTTCAGATCAGGACATTAGATGGTAGAAGTGAATTTCTGTTTTCCTGTGGTATTGTCGTTTTATTTATTGAAACAATGTCTTCAGAATAGCTACCTTTTGTGTGAACTCAGAGAAAAGAGCCATCTTATTCATTAGTGACCATTTTATGTGCTAGGTCCCATGGGGTTATGTCTCCAGATTCACACTGTGATGTTCATATGCAGATAAATAAATCAAAAATGAGAAATGAACATAAACTTGCGGGTAGACTAATTTGAGTATGATCATAAAAACATTCATAGGCTATCTAGGACTAAGTATATACCAGTATAGTGAATACATTTGATGTCATCTTCAATTTCCTGAAATGATGTTAAATGAAGTTAAATAAATGGTAATTTTTTGTCTGAATATTTTGATGGACATTAAAAATTATTATGGTGTGTACATATTGAGATTGAGTTAAAGATTTTTATAACTTTTACTGAGAAACAGTTATTAACAGTAATGTTTGTTAATGTCAAACTTATATAAATATATAGAAACCTAGCATAGGAGATAAGAAGTCAAATATATTTCTTTTGTGGATATTATGTGAATGAATATTTGCTTTCTTCTGCAGCATTATGGAAGTAGCTTTAGCAGTCCCCAAGGAATTGTCAAAATCTATACTTAAATAAAAATATTAATAATTTGAGCTAAGGTTCTCTTTATAAAACTGTTAAGTGTTTTAAAGATATATTTTGTAAAGGTAGGAATGTGAGGTGAATTGCTAATGACACATACAACATGATTTTGAAGGGCTCATGTGTTGTCATTTATTACATTGTATGCAGTAAATTACAAGTTGCATAGTAATATGGATTCTAATAAATGTATTATTCAGGAGTTATTGATAAAATTTTAATAGAGATACTAGTTTAGATATATTTTATAGTTAGAGTCATTGCAATAATTCTGGCTTTTCATATAGAAAATAAACATGGAATGTAAAATTTATTCTGAGCATCTCTGTTAAGTCCCAAACAAATAAAAATAATCACCATGGCTTAATATCTTAGATTATGTATGAAACTATAATTGCTAGTTGGAAGCTCCTCAGATACCTATTGCAAGTAAAAAGAACAAAATGTGTATAACATATTTTTTAAAAAATTAAGTTCATGGTCATATATTAGTATTCAAATAAGATAAATGCAACTAGAAATCAAAAAGTTTCAAGTATAATAGATAATGCACTGTCTTTAAATAGTTCAGAAAAATGTTTTTGTATTTCACTGAATTATCAATCCTACGGTACTCTTAAAAACATAATGTTTGACACTGAAATTGTCTTCTCCCTTTCAGTGCTTTCTGAATTTGAAAAAAATTCACCTTTAAGAGAGTATTGGATTCTTAAACCATGAAATTAAATTAGAAATTTCTTAACTAGAAATTAATCCAAAGATGAGAGTTCTGGAGTCATTTTCCATGTTGAATTGTGACCATGGATATCCGTATTTGGTAACTTCAAGTAGGAAAATCAGTTAACCAAAATCATATATGTAAATTTTGCCTTCTGAAAAAGATGAACTGCATTTTTTGTTTTAAATGAGTAAAACATTATATGAAGAAATATAATTAAAAAAACACAAAAATAACCCAACACATTTGCTTTTTGTTATTTTACATATTCCTGTGATAGTAGTGCATAGTTATGGGTATGTACTTTAGAGCTAGGCTCCCAGACGTCAAATTCTGTCATTTTGTTGCTATGCAAATTTGACCAATCAACTTAATTACTGTTGCTCAGTTTTCTCATCTGTGAAAAGGGTTGATAATAATAGGATCTTCGTCTTCATAGAGCCATGATAATGATTAAATGTGTTATTCATAAATGATGAACTCTTTTGCATAGTTTCTGGGAAATAGAATATGATATATACGTTAGCTACTAAAGTATTTAAAGTGTCTTGGTTTTAGTCAAAGCAAAGAATTCCTCATCTACAAGCTCATCAAATTGGGATTCATTACAATGAAATTAAACTTAATGCCGAATTTTATATTTCCATATTCCTTTAGTAAATCTCTGCAGCATGATCTTTTCGTAAAAAAAAAAAAAAAAAGCAGCTATGTAAGATCAATTAAATGGAATTGACTGTTTTACTAGACTTGTAGGGACTGAGTAACTGCTAAGAATGTTTCTTTTGCTACTTCACAATTGGTTTTCTTTGTTATCTTGGTAATGATTTAACAATCACCTTTACTCACTTACTCCCTCCTCCCTAAAAAAGGCATGTGCAAACTGATGTGGCTTTTTTTTAATTGTAACTAAAAAATATGAAGTAGAAAATACAGATTTTGTGTCTAAGTAGCACTTTTGGTTTTGTGTCTGCTTTTTTAAAGCTCTAGGCAAGGGTCTTATGGTGGTCTAATGTACAGAATAAGGATTCATTTGCCCCAGGTGCTAGTAGAAATAGCTTCTTCACCCAGATATTTATAGTTGAACATATACAAAGTTTGTCTTTTATTGAGTAGTTACTATTTACCATCCAGTGTGCTTTATGTACTTCTTGTGCATTTATTTTAAAATTTGTTTAAACCAACTTAGGCCAATTATATGTCTCCATTTTATAGTTGTGAAAGTTTAGACTCAGAGAGACTAAATACTTTTCCAAGATTGCTTTGAGATAAGTCAAAACTGTAGAATTTGAACCTACCTGTTCGTCAACATAGTCTTTAAAGTTAATTCCTATATGAACTTCCAAAGTCTTTTTTGGATTTCAAGGCTACTGCCTGTGCAAAGCCACATATATCATCCTCTCCCCCTTGGTTTTTTCCTAGAGCTATTATAAGCTTTCATATTTTTAGTATTTTGTACCTCATCATAAAGAATAGAGCTCTGTTTGTACATGCTATTGAGTGAGGCCCTGCATAGGTGAGTTTTACTTCACAGTTAAACTGACCCAGATTCTTGTAAGTTACCAAATACTCTTCAGGAATATTGCACTTTTCAAAAATGCATTAACACTTTCAGATTTGCAGAGTATTTCAGTGACTAGTGGAAATGTACTTAGGGAATTGAGTTAATGCATCTTATATAAGTAACTACATTTTAAGGAGCAGCACTGGATAAAAATGGCAAGCCATGTGTTGGCTATGCATGCATACTGAAATCCAACAGAAGGTTACATATTATTCTAAGTATAAAAGTGCTTTAAGTCATTGTGTTTCATTTTGAATTTTATGTTCTTGTTATTTTCTCCTACTCATCTATGTGTGTGTATCTATGTGTATGTGTGTGTGTATGTGTGTGTGTGGTGTGTGTGTATGCAGATGTCACAACTCAAACTGTAAAGGGAAGTTCTGTAACATTCTTTTAGTTGTGGGAGCAATCACACTAATATAAAAGTGCCACTAATCAGTAGTTCTCAAAAATGGAAACATTTCTATGAAGAAAAAAAAAAGCATAAAGAGGGAGAGAAAGCTAGAACCAGTATTTTTCAGAGTGTTTTTCAGGAATTCACCAGAGACCACTGGAGAAAGTGGACAAAGTTGAGAAAGACAGGCAGGCAGTGTAATCCCAGTATCACCCCTTTGCTATTAGCTTTGAAGGACGATTAAAGTGCCCCTTTTCATGAAATGCTGTGGCTTCCTTTATCAGTTACAGACAAAGCAGATAAAATGTCCATGATAGAAAGATAAAAGAGAGAAGGGGTGAAACTAAAAAGAGAGCATGAAAAAAAGCAAACTATTAGGGAAGGAGAAGCCGCAGAAAGTGGCCATGTAGAGCTCTGCGTACAACTCAGAGGCGATTGGAGCAACTACATTTTCCATGATATCAGTGCACTAGCATCAAAACTGGAAGGGATATTTTATAATTTTTAAAGTAAATTACAATAAAATAGTATAAAGGAATTATATCAATATGTACTGGTCACAGTGCACTTGGAAAATAACAGAGAAAATAGTTACCCTTTGAAGTTATTGTTTCCAATTTGAGCCATGCTTCTCTCTTCTTTTTTCTTCCTTTCTGCCCCTCCTTGCTCCATCTCTTCACCCTTCCCTCCCTCCCTCCTTCCTTCCTTCCTTCCTTCCTTCCTTCCTTCCTTCCTTCCTTCCTTCCTTCCTTCCTCCCTCCCTCCCTCCCTCCTTCCCTCCCTCCCTCCCTCCCTCTCTCTCTCTCTCTCTTTCTCTTTCTTTCTCTTTCTTTCTTTCCTTTTTCTTCTCTTCCTGTCTCCCTCTCTCCTTTATTCCTAACTTTCTACAATTATTTCCTTTTGTAAGTCATTATTAAAAAACTATATATACTTAAGAGGGCATCTGATAATTCAACATAATGTGATTTTGTCATATCTAAATGTTTCTTTTTGTGTAAACAGGTATGTTCTTATTTTAATTGAAACAAATTAAATTGTCAGTGTTAACTGGTTATCTGATTATTAAATTTGTAAAAGCTTTGAAACAATATGAAAAGAAATTATAGCTGGTTTTAAATAAAATGGGTACAGTGTAATCTCAAAATGATAATGGGAATGAGGAAGATGTTAACCAGCCTGGTAATGAGGATATTTTTTTACCCAATTTCTTTCTACGCCAAATAAACATATATACCACACACACACACACACACACACACACACACACACATGTGTATGCATGCAATGCCTGAATGAGTCCTTCAGAAAGCATTCCTACTTATGTTTTCAGAAAAATGCATTTGCTTTTATATTTGCCCAAATTTATTCCTTAACCCTTTTTCCCTGGATGTCAAATGAGCAGATCTAGATGGGTATATTTCTAACTTTATGTATTGAGCCTTCCTAGTAAGTAAAAAGAATTTTTAGAAAATTTCTCTGTAGAAGGGGTATATTCACAGCTTTATACGACCTACTGCCAATGTGAGATACTTGTAGATGTGGAAGCAAGATTTGTAACCTCATTATTCACACAAACAAATTTTGGTCACAGAAGTCATTCAGCAGAGAATTATTTTATCATCCATACTTTGTTCTTAAAAAAAATAAAAGCAAAACTAGGGCACTAGTCAAAATATACATAACTAGTAATATGCCTGCATTTGACTATTTTTTAACTCCTCACATGAGGCTTTCTAGTAGGCTTTCTTATAATACTTACATTTCATGAGGAGGCAAAGAAAGCTCAAGATATTTCCCTGTCATACAGCAAATATGTCAAAGGGATTCAGCCCTTAAATCTAGAATCCATTAAGATAACACTTTACAATAAAAAAAACAACTATATAATATTTTAAAAATGGACCAAACCACCCTGCCTGCTTCCCAAAGCCTTTCTATCTCCATTTGGCTGGTCACATACTATGATTCCCTTTTTTTCCTAGAGATATTAAATAGGTCATCATAGCACTGTCATGGTACTACAAACAGAGTATGTATCATCATGAAGTGTAAGGAAAGATAAATCTTATTTTCAGGAGATTATATTCTGAAAACAGTTTATAAAAATAGCCAATGGTAGGAGATCCATTGCTAGATTAATCACAGAAATGCCAGTTATCTAATTTTTTCAAAAGGTTCATCCTGGCTTCTGAGTGAAAACACAGAAGGTTTCTAGAGAAGGGTTTGAGATAATGGTGGTGTTGACTAGGGTGAGGGCAATGGGAAACCAGACCAATTCTTAATTGAGTTTTGTGGTAGAGAATTTGTTGACAGATTGAGGGCTATGTGTGAGACAAATAAGCCAAGAGTGATCTGAAGTATTTTGGACTTTGTTTCTGAAGAGAACATGGTGTTTCATTTCCCTGGCATAAGAGAGTATAAGGTTGGACAAAGTGACAAGTTGATGCTTGAAAAAAAAAAATAAAAGACCAGTTTCACCCATATTAAGTTTAAGAAACCTATTAGCCATCCAATTCCAGATGTGGAAGAAGCAGCTGGATAAACAAATCTGGAAAGGACAGACAGTAAGAGATACAAGTTTAGACTTCAAATAAAAGAGGCAGAGGAGAAAGTGTGAGTAGGACTAAGAATTGACTACAGGATTTAGTAACAGAAAGATCATTGTTGACAGAGATAAGAGGTTGGCAGCAAAGAGGAGAGGAAGAAGCCTTATTGGAATGCTTTCGTGAGGGAATAGCAAAAGATAAATTGGAGAAACAAGTGTAATCAACTTTTGAGAACTATTTTACCATAAGTGAGAGCAGAGAAATGCAATCACCAAACGGGATGAGGGGTCAAATGAGATTTTTGCTTTGTTTTCTTTTCCTTTTACTGATTGATACGCTGCATTCAGAACATAGATTGTGCTGGACAGAGTATAATTGCTGGAACATGTTTTTGAGTTAGTGATGGGGGTATTTATTTAGAACACAGGGCATGGTATTGAAAACTTATTCTTAGGAGAATAGGCAGTGAAGAGAAAGGATTGGGGAGATGGGAACAGATGCAAGTTGACATTTAGATGGAGGTATTTTTGCTTTCTTGGTGAAATAGCAGAGTCACTACTCAAAAAATGAAACTGTGAAAGATGGTATAGAAGTTGTAGAAGAGAGAAGATAAATAATTCCTGATAAGCAGACTTGAATACTAAGTATGTGTGTGGGGGGAATCTTTACAAGAATTCAAAAGAAACCAGGAACACTGATTGTAGAGGAATTTAAGAGATAGCAAATTTTCTTGCTGTTAAATTTAGTCTTTGTGATAAGTAAAATTTTAGTTATTTATATGCAAAATATTTTTAATTAATAAAATGAATAAACACGTGGAAATATGAGCAAAGAGTCTTATTAGAAATTTAGTCTTTATATGTTGTTTGAATTTCTTTTTACATGTGTACATATTAAAATAGATGTAGTCATATAAAATTTTAAAATGAACCTCGTCATTATGTCTCTTACAGGAATTTTTGGTCTATAGACAGTCCCCAGTTTAAGATGGTTAGACATGATTTTTCAGCTTTATGATGGTGCAGAAGTAGTACAGATTCAGTAGAAATCATATTTTGAATTTTCAGTTTTGATCTTTTGGGCCAGTATACCAGTATACTTTGTCCTGAACTTGAACAGAGACAGCATGGTTGAGCTCACAATCAGTTTTGTGAACATGACATAAATAACTGATTTGTTATGCTTTTTTCCACTATCAATACAGAATTGAAAATTATCCAAGACATTTAACACTTTATATAAAGCAGGCTTTGTTTTTGATGAGTTTGCTCTATTGTAGACTAATGTAAGTATTCTGCGAATGCTTAAGGTAGGTTAGGCTCGGATGTGATGTTTCTGAGGCTAAGTATATTAAATGATTTTCCACCTTCAATAAGTGTCAACTTAGGATGAGGTTTATCAAGATGTAACAGATCATAAGTTAAGGAAAATCTGTATTTCCTAGGTGTTAATAATGACTTGATGCTTCCTTAGATAATCATGTCTTATACTATTTTATAAACAAATATTCATTTCCCCATCACATTGGGAATTCTTCCATATTAAGTATCATTTTTTCTTGATTTTTTTTTTTTTTACATCAACCCCTCTGCAATTCTTGAAACAGAGTCAGTAACAAATGGTAAGTAAATGGGAGAGAGCCTTTGTGGAATTTGGTGCTTAAAGCATTGGAAGGACATTCAGCTATAAATAAATTGTGAAAAAATTCAAGCACTCTTAACCATATATTTTACCTCTAGGTTTAAAGCAGTTTTTCTAAAGTGTGTTTTCCAAACACTTATATTAGAATCACCTGAGATATGTGTTAAAACACAGTTTTCTATCACTCCAAATATACTAAATCATTATCTCCTCAAATGCAAAAGTTGAAAAACCACATTTTTACTTAACTGGAAGCCACTAAAGAAAAAGTAAGGGTAACTGATATCTTTTGAGAGAGATTACCCTTGAAATAATATGGAATAAACTCACTCTATAAAAATAGGACTCACAAATACCACACAAGATTAACAGCTGAAATGTAAAAGTGAAGTCTTGAAAATGTTAACCCCAAGTGACATAAATCATGTTGGGTTTTTTTTTTAAGATTTATTTATTCATGCATACAAGCTGGGGTACAGACCAGAGGTGTGGGGGGGCGAGAGGGTTCAACAGAGACAGCGGGGAGCAGAACAGGCAGATTGACAAAAATACACTACTGAGGGGAGCAGCGGGCGAGGCAGGAGAGGTCTGCCACGCCAAGTGGGAATCTCCCCAGCCAGGCGTAGAACTCGCATCACCACTGCCAACAGCTCCACAGCGCAGCACTTAACTGCTGTGCCACCAGGGAGGCCCATAAATCATGTTTTTTTTTAAAGGAAGAATGAATACTTTTCAGAACCTACATTACCTGTCTGCATGTAGAATCCTCAAACAAGGCAGTGGGATTAGAAAGTGCAGGAAACATCCGAGAAACCCTAGTTTTCATATAATTCTTCTTTCTCTTCTGTTTATGATGAGAGAAGAAGTGGAGAGGTAGGAAAGAAGGAAGGGGAGTAGTGGAAACTATAGAAACGATCTGAATTGAAATTTGTACCAATATCTAGAGTTGTAATTTTGAGTTTAAAAAAGAATCCAACAATATTTAAAAAGAGTATTTCCAGGGTTTAGGTTTTATATTTTCTCTTGTGAGAGTTTTTCATTTTTCTTAGTGAATTTTTGGTGTTTCTTGGAACATATTAAGAACATTAACATTTAATTGAAAGCAAAATTTTCCTACCAAATTGTAAGGAGTTTGCAAAAGAGTTTAGTATTCTTTCGTTCCTTTGATAGTTGATGGAATTTATGACATTAATATATTTTAGTAAATCATTTTGCTGACTTAAACAGAGCTTTTATTTAAAAATACATGTATATACTTTATTAAAGTAAATGTATAAGCTTTATGGGCTTATTTGGCCAATAATAAGAAATGTACTATTAATTTTCCAAACAAGAAAACTGAGATATAATTAAAGTAAATAGTATTTATAACATTAAAGTTAGTGGAACAGCCTAGTTCAGTGTTCATTCTTCCATGCTTTGGTTAGTTCAAGATAACTAAAGCATAAAAATGATTTTTGATGTGAATCAAACTAGAGGGTGTACTGCCTACCCTAATAATATAATTATTTTGAAGTATATAAATCATACTAATTGAGCTGTCACACATACTTAGATTTTACTAAAATTAATTTTATATGTGTTTAACTGGCAATTTAGTTGTAATCCAAAGTCAATTGCTTAGCCTGAGTCATTATAAGTACTGCTAGGTTCAGGTTATAAAAAAAGAGTAAGTGACTTCTAATGCATTTTTATTTTCAAAATGTATTTATTTGAATTTTTAGATTTATTGGAACATTTTTTGTTTCCCTACAAACTGATTTTCATAATTTGAATTCTGGTATTGTCAAGATTTTATTAAGATCATCCAAGGTTACACTTCCAATACTTTTGCATTTACAGGGTGTTGTTCTGTTGATGCTGCAGTGCAAATCAGTGCTCCTTCTTGCTATTAAATCACTCGTCACATTTTCCCCAAGATGGTACAGATGTAAAAATTGCGACTGCTGAAACTTCACTTTCTGCCAGATGTTCAAGAAAGGCTAATATGCTCTCACCCTAAATATGGCTTAGTTGCTGTCTTTCTGTAGAAAATATGTCACGTATAGTAAAACGGCATCCTTAATGAAGGTGAAGTTTGACGTAGCTACGTTAGAAAAGGAAGGAAAAAACTAACTGCGAAAATTAAATGTATCCTTTGTAACTGTTTCACTTAAATAGAACTTAGAATATCTGAATATAAGAATCACACCAACATTAAGATACTTAGCCTTGTGCCTTTCTAAATCCTCCCTTTCTCAGAGTGCCACCCGAGCATTTTCCTTCAAATAGTCCACTTTCAGGCCCCTATGCGGAGTAAACAGAAAAGTAACAGATTTGTTCCTTTAGGCATGTCCAGGCCTTTGATTACTTCTATTACTGCGCAGTCCCTATATCTGGCTATTAAATTGTGCAATTTTCCTTCATCATAGAGTAGGCTGCTTCAGGTTGAGCACACTGTACTCTGTCTTCTAATTCCAGTAAGTCAATTATATAAACTCCTTTGCTTTTACAAAATGCTCTTTAGCACACTGGTTCCCTCATAGCAGGCAGAGCCAAGCAAAAGAGAATTGTGGAACCTTTTCAGGTATAACTGTGTTCTGCTCAGCAGGTACATTTATTACTAATGGGTAAAATAGTCTCCTTTTTTAGCTACATAATGCTTCTGAAGCCTTCCGTTTTCTGGTTTTGATAGTCATTCCGGTTACACTGGGAGGGAAAGGTGAATACCATTGATCTCACTATGAAGCGACTGCGGGAGGACTTTTTTTTATCCTTTGCTTTACTTCATAAGTCACTGAGTGCTCTTGTCTTAATGGGCTAGTTTGCGTTGTATATTGGGGTTCTCCCCAGCTTGAACACTGGATCTGCTTACCGATCCGCACAAATGCTTTTAATCAGTGGAGACTCCAATATTTTGGCTCCATATTTACAAAACAAATGTTTGAGCAGAAAGGATACCATAGATCACTTTGTTGTATATAGTGTTAAGACTGACAGGCACTATAATTCTATCAGTTAAATTTAATTCTAAATGCTGATGGATTGTTTTGCTTATTTTTCTCCCTAGATATCTACATATGAATAAATAATACAGAATCGCATGTAGATTCATGGCAAGCACAAACAATAACTGATAAAACATTCTTTGCTAACAATAGCTGGTATTTTTAAGGAAAATATGGTGATTTATAGTGAGGAGTAGAAAATACTCTCTTTTGCTGTGTATAAGATAATCTTGCATCTGCACACAGTATCTTCACAACCTCTATATAAAGATGTGAGAGTGAATCCAATAGAGTCAACACACTTTTTATTCTGGGCATTTACCATCTTGCTATCCAAAATGAGGTACATAAATTAATAGACTTCAACGGCATCAGCTTCCCCTTGGAACTTGGGGTAATGCAGAATCCCCAGCCTCATCCCAGACTTACTGAATCAGAATCTGTGTTTCAAAAACACAGTGAATGCTGGAAAATCCTATTTGGCAGACCAGGTTCTGCTTTCTCATTCATATTCTCTCTCTTACCCTCTCTCACTTTTTTATTTAGAATGCAGCTTACATGCATGTGACAAAGTATGACTGGGAATAGAAAAGACATCCATCAAATATTATATTGCTTTCTGTTTTCTTAAACTATATGGAATTACCCACCATTCAGAAGAAAGGGTGCCCTTTGTTTCCTGAAATTAGGCATTCTTCTACCCTCTTGAATGCAAAGTATAGAATCAAACCAATTGTTTATAATATTTATAAATTCTCTCTGTGGGACAGCATTTATCTAAGGAGGTAATTCTCTTCCTTACACAGTACCACTTAAGCGGTTATGGAGCTATTTCTCCTGCCACTGTCATAAACATTATATATCTGATATCTTATATGTGAATATATATATATATATACATATATATATTTAATGGACTAGAAGGTGTATATATTAAAATGTTACTTAAACTAAAACAATTATTTTAATAATCTATTTTTCACATCAATATTGTTTCTAAACATTTTCCTATAATCAACATAAAACACCAAGGTTAAATTGGTAAAGTTTCAGAAGAACAGAAATGTGGTTTCCAGCTGGGAAAAAAAGAAATGTACAGTATCCAGATTAGATCTTTGATCTTTATCTATGGCATTATATTCGGTGAGTCAGACAAATATCATCCAGCATCTAAGGCATTGTATTTTGGATAGCTTGTGTAAGTGGTGACATCACTTCTCAGTTCATGCCAAGAATAACTACTTTTTTCTCACAACTCCCCTGACTACCAATTGTTAAAATTTGGGCCGGGGGAGGGGGGCGGGAGGGTAAGTGGAAAGTGACTGAATTCATTTTACTGAGTTCTTCTTATGTAGTAAAAATAGCAGTGCCTCTCTCTTCCTCAGCTCTGAGTAATGGCAGTAACTAGCATACTTTGAAGGATTGTCCTGCAAGGCCCTAAAGCTTGTGATGTCTCGATTTCTTTCTGTGACTCAGAAATCTAAGGCATAGAAAGATTTTAAATAATTTCAGTCATAGACCAGTGTTTCTCAGATTTGTCTGCACATTAAATCACTTGGAGTCCTTAAAATAGTCCTGTGCTCATATTATATTCTAGACCATTAAACTGCAATCTCTGGGGTTGGCACATGTCTATCAGTTTTTGAAGTTCAACAGTTGATTCCAATATGTGGACAATTTGGGGAACTCTTGTCACAGACAAAGATGAAAAACGGATGGTTTGAACTCCCCTGTGCAACTCCTGTGAACTTTCCATTCAGTTTCATCCTTAGGTGAACAACTCATACCTTAACCACACTTCATAAATGAATATCCTTCCTGACTTCTGTGTTTCTGATAATGTCACTTTCATTTTTCTAAGCCATAAAGATTTAAACTTCAAAATTAGATTTGCTCTTCTTTTTTTTTTTTTGAAAAATAATTATTTTTATTTATGCATGAAAGAACTAGGGTGTAGGCCAGAGGTACGAGTGATGAGAGGGTTCACCAGAGATAGAGTGGGGAGCAGAACAGGCAAATCTATTGAAATACACTGCTGAGGGGAGCAGTGGGCAAGACAGGAGAGGTCCTTCCCGCCAGTGGGTCAGCTTCCTGGACAGGGATAGAACTCATGCTGCAGTGGCTGCCAATAGCTTGATTGTACTGATTTTTAACTCCTGAGCCACCAGGAAGGCCCTGCTCTTCTTCTTTTCTAATTTAAGCTTCATCTCTCCAATCCAATCCCTTCATATATTAAGAACTAAGACTGGGTTTGACTGATTTTATTTCTTCCCATTACACTGCATAGAATTTTTTTAAAGATTTATTTATTTATGCATACAAGCTGGGGTACAGGCCAGAGGCGTGGGGCGGTGAGAGGGTTCACCAGAGACAGAGTGGGGAGTAGAATAGGCAGATGGACAGAAATACACTGCTGAGGGTAACAGCGGGTGAGGCAGGAGCAGTCTGCTGCGCCATGTGGGAATCTCCCCAGCCGGGCGTTGAACTCACGTCGCTGCTGCTGACAGCTCCACAGCACAGCACTTAACTGCTGCGCCACCAGGGAGGCCCTGCATAGAATTTCTAGATAATTGCAGGAGTGTATTAGTAAAGGGACCGAGGAGAGGCATGTCTTGTACCTTTTGACAATATCCATAGTGTAAATGCTCACATCATGACCTATTTCATGTTACTGATGATTTGCAACAGTCATGCTATTTGTCTGGTACAAACTGGTTCCAGAGCACCACTGTACTCAAAACATACAGGTTCTTGAATAGGATCACTGAGTAAGATATAGGAATACTAAGATCAGGGCTGTGATTTTACATGAATTTTGATGTTAACATCTGTTCACTTGTATGTTAAGTTGCTTAATTTTATAATCCAATTTAGGCACTTATTTAATAACCAAAGAAAATCTAGCAGTCAGTACAGTTGTTTTTCTTCTCAATTTACCTGGAAAATCACAGATTGCTTAAAGTAATACTGTGTCTAAAGTAGCTTTTAATCCTCAAGGCACTATATGATATTTCTCTGAAAAACAGGAGAACTATAATACATATAAAACAATACACTTTAAAGTTATTGGCCTCACTTTTTGTGCCTATTGCTTTAATATTATGATGTCTCCTTCAAGTAAAGTGAAATCACAATCTATGTTAAGCATATTAATCTTGTGTGTATATATGGATATTCAGGATTTTTTTATGGTTTAGAAGTTGTGTGAACTTAATTAAACTAAAAATATTATTTTGTTGACCTAGTTATTTTCAGACTAATAATTCTTCCAAATATTTTTCTACAAAACCCACTAAATTTAATTCAGTGAAGTCTGAGAAAAAAGCAAATATATAGTATATCCCAGAGGAACTTAATGATTAAAAAGTATTTTTATTAAAAATGATTTATTTTTATATTATTGAAATTATGAAAAAGGGTTTATCTAAAATATGACAAATGTGATTTATAGTTTTAAAGTCACATGAATGAATAATCAAGGGAGTATATGAGTCAGGCATAATATTTTAGTAAGGTTTAATGTGGTAATGGTATCTTAGGAACTAACTTCATGTTAATTTATTTTGGCATTTGGGAGTAATCTCTGGGTATTTCCTTAGTGATTAGGCAGGTGGAGTTTGAGACAGTCTAAATGGATGAGCAACATTTCCTTGTTTTTAGCATCAAATAATTTGAACAGACATGGAAACTCCTTGCCCAATTTCTATTCTATTTTTTCCATAAATTCAGTAATCTGTGTTATATTTTTTTAAATGAGGAAACAATGAGTATTTTCACCTCTGATGAGATTCTGTAATAAATAGGATGGTGTCACCAGTGAAGGGCTTGGCTGTTGGAGTAGGTGAGGCAATTCTGCAGACATTGAGTGAGAGTAGAGTCTATTGCTCCTGCTGTTTCTGTCACTCAGGAGCTATACCTGTCTTTCCTAGTGAATCATCTATGTGAGCTTGGGAAAAAAAATCTCTGAAAACTCCAGGTATCTTTATTCCAATACCTTTGAAACAGGAAGACATTTAAATTTAACCATGTCATGTCAACATTGGTACAATATCCATTAAACCCTTTGCTTTCCCTGTGAGAGAAAGGCTGAGACTTTTAACAGGTCTTTTTTTGTTGTTGTTAGTTATCTTCCTGCATTTGAAATTTGAATTCCCCCTCAATTGACAGAGTTTTATGAATAACCACCATTTCTTTCCACAATTATTGACATACTATTGTCACCACGTGGAAAGTTCTTATTACATAAGCCATAGTGGGCAGGCATAGATTTCATTTTCCCAAGATTTCCTACTTCTTTTTAAAGCATCTTCAGGAGGATAAACCTTCTGAACTTAGAATAGGTAACTGTCCTCAGTTTAGATATTTGCATTCTATTGTGTTTTATATACACACACACACACACACACACACACACACACACACACACACGTATTTGTTAGAAATTGTTTAACTCCACTCCTCTGTCTTATCACTCTCACCTATTATTTAAGTATAATTCAGAATATTTTTACTTGATAATACCATGGATTTTCTGTCATACTAATTTCAATTGTGTGTTTTAAACAGTATAAACAATATTTGTATTTTTATGTCTCTAGCTGGAAGTAAATAACTGTCACAAAAGCTGCAAAAATTAAATAGCATAGGATAAAAACATTAAAATAGAACATCTGAAGGAGAGATCCTATACTTCTAAAACACAAATAACTTTGTAAGTCAGTCTACATCAATAAAAAAGTGAAATGAAATAAAGTAGCACTATTGATTTTACAGCACAAGTTTTATGTTCATTTTCTTGTGATTGTTCCTTATTTCTATGACCTTGAATACTAAGACTTTTTTTTAAAGATTCATTTATTTTTGCATACAAGCTGGGGTGCAGGCCAGAGGTGTGGGTGGCAAGAGGATTCACTGGAGACATAGTGGGGAGCAGAACAGGCAGACAGATGCAAATACACTGCTGAGGGGAGCAGTGGGAGAGTCAGGAGAAGTCTGCTGCACCATGTGGGAATCTCCCCAGTCAGGCATCAAACTCGAGCTACAGCTGCCCACAGCTCCACAGCGCTGCGCTTAACCCGTTGTGCTAGCAGGGAGGCCCTTGAATACTAAGACTATTAACCACATTATAGCTGTACACTGGAGGTGGGGTCTAGGTAATGATATTCTAGAAGAGCAAGCATAGTTGCATACCTCTTCACTACAGTTTCCTGTACTGAATATGAGATACATGAACTCTGTAAATGTTAAAGGATTCAAAAGCAAGCCCAGAGCTAACTCTGAATTGAGAATACAGTTTCAAATGCAGATATTTATTAGATGCTATAGCATTAAACATTAATGGATAGCTTTAAGCTTGAAAATGCATTTTGTCTTCAAGTTCATTAAAAATGTGAGGTAAACTGGCAGCAAAGCAGTGGGATGTTGAATTGGTAATCTTCTAGCTGCCTTACTCATACTCAAGTAAGAACAAACTATTTTCTGGCCTTTTTTTTTCCATACTTGCTCTCTCTTTTATAGTACTACAATTTAAACCCTCCAGAAATTTACATCAAAGAATACACCTTCAATATATTAACTTAAACAGAATGTTATTCAACTCCAAAAATACTTTTTTATCTCAAAAATAAAACTCCCTGTCTTTTCAATCGTTTCCACTTGGAAGGCAGAAATTAGTATCTTTCTAGTTTTCACCCAGAGGTGATACCCAATGTCGTGAGGCTGTCATTTCCCCATCCCTCCACACTATTGCACTAGGTGACATTCTTGGTTACAAACTGGACCCACCAACTGTAAACAGCCCTGAAGCACAATCCCATAAATATACTTGCGCCTGCAACTCGGCTGGCTGGATTCCTGTCCTCTGGTCATCCTCTCCCCAGGCAACAACTTACCACATGCTTAATATCATCCACCTGAAACATCAGGCCCTTGAAAGTAGTTTTCCCTGCAGTTTCAACTGTAAACAGACAACACTGAATTACAAGTTATTATTTTCAAGAGCCAGAAGCAGCATATTTTGACCCTCTTATAATTAAAGTACTTGTGCCTCTACCCTCCAAAAAGCACTCTGCTTTGATTTCTTTTAATCGCCATGGTATATTTGTCACTTATTTTGTATTTTTCTGCTACATAAACCTCACTATCTCCTGGAGAATGTCAGCCTAGGGGACATAATTTGAATTATATTTAAGTTTTAAACTAAAGGGCTTTATTGCACTTTATTACAATCATCCTCTAAAAATGTTTTTAATTTTTGTGTCTCCCTGGTGACACAAGGGGTTAAGTGTCAGCACTATGAAACTATCCACAGCCACTGCAGCACAAGTTCGATCCCCGGCCAAGAAGCTTCCCACATGGCACAGCGGACCTCTCCTGCCTCGCTGGCTGCTCCTCTCAGCAGTGTACTTCAATGCATCCCCCAGTTCTGCTCCCCAATCTGGTGAATCCTCTCACCACCCCAGCACCTCTGTCCTACACCCCAGCTCTCATATGCATAAATAAATAAATCTTTAAAAAAAATAAGGTTTTTATTTTTTAATCAAGATAATTGATATAAGATTTGGGTAAGGGTTAGGGTTAGGGCTAGGATATAGGGTCAGGATTAGGGTTTGGTTATATTAGTTTCAGTTGTACAACCTGAAGGTTTAACATTTGTGCATATTGTGAAATGCTCACAAGTCCAGTTAATATCTGCCACTGACATAGTCACAATTTTTTTCTTACAATTATCCCATGGTAGATTTTATCATGGGGAAGAAAGTCACAATTACCGTAGTGTACAGCAAATTTGTATTCTTTGACTGTCACCATTTCTCTTCTCAGTAGCAATGCATGTTTCTTATAAATGATTTTAGATATTCTCAAGGTCCTTTTCCTGTTGTATTGGTGATATACAGAACTGGATTCTGTAACAGTTCCAATTAAGTTAAGCATAGATAAATTAAGCAGTTTATGTTACTTTTGGAGGTGAAGGAGAAAGTCAGATAGAGAGATTGAGAAAGTGAATAAAGCAGTAAAAATTAACAAAATGTAAACAATGAAAAAAACATCTATTCTCTTTGGACTTTTACTTCAGCTGAAGATGTTAATGGCTTCCTAAAGTTTAATTCAATACATGGATTTCTTTGTGCTGGAGATGATTCTCTGTTAAGGAAATAAGATATTCTTTGGATCATAGGTTTTTGGTTCTAAGTCTAAATACTGTTTAGTTTCTATTTAATTTTGGTATGAATTATATTTAAGAAAATATGATAAAATTATGCACTGAAATAATTTAAGCAGAAAATTATTTAAATAGTTGAATATAACACAGAAAGTTGAATAAAAACAAAGTCTAGATGAAAACATCCCAGGTACTATGCATTATTTAAGAAACTCAGTATTATATTTAAGGGAGTTATAATTTTTATTACCCGAAAGATACCATTCTGAAGGAAAGGCATGATTTATCTCTCTGCATGTAGCACTTTGTTATGTACTGTCTAGCATAATTAACTGACCTGTTTCCAAATCCTCAGTCATGAAATTTACAATTGATAGCCATGTAAATATATACATACATACATATATATAATATATATAACAAATACAACACACACATATGTGTATGTATAAAGCTTATATAAAGAACCTAAAGACAACAGAAAAACACCTGATAGCAGGATGAGGTTAACAATTTCAGTTACATCATTCAGGGACAAGAGCAATTAGTTTTAGGTATAGCATGCATAAAGAAATTGAACCCCAAAATGTTCAACACTTGTCAGGGAAAACGTCCTAGAGGAAGGTGAAAGGAGTGAGTCGGTGTGCTTATGACTACAAGGAGTTGTTGAAATCTCAATATTTTAAAAAAAAAAATGGAAATGGGTTAAGGTAACAGTGGTTGTAAATTTTGTTGTACTTTGCAATTACCTGGGAAACTGAAAAAAAAAAAATGAATGCCTGGTCCTCACTGCCAACATTTTGGTTAGTTACTAAGAGCATTGAAAAGTTACAAAGTTAACACACAGCAATGTTTCAGGATCATGGACATGAATGCTACTCTTTTAAAATTACATATATTTTTTATTTTGAAACTGGAAATACTCTTTAACTGCTTCAATTTAAAAAGTAAATTTGGTTATTCAAGTTGTCAGCAGCTGGTAGACACATTCAATGAATTTCTGTATAGCACAGAAGTGTACATATTGAAGACTTTCATACTAATGAGAACAAATATCAAAATAATAAACTTTATTGGGAAAACTTCAAAAAGCATTAATACAGTAGGACACCACTCACCACTCATATAAAGTATAGGAAGATGTAAAATAATTGTTTTCACTTACAATATATAATTAACAAAAGCACAGCAATATGCATAACATTCCATAAATTCAGGATAATAAATACTGCTGGGAAATATGGGAAAAAATAGGATTAGGAGGAAGTAAACATTTAATATATTTCTTTATATAATGCCCCAATCAAATACTGCAAAATAAGATCTGATAAAGCTAATGGTAGTATACATGTTTGCTACAGTATTATTTATATTTTCAATATGCTTAGCATATTTCATAGCTTCAAGAAATGTTGTTGAGAAAACAGGGTATCTATATACAAAAGACTCAAGTTTGAACTTTATCTTACACTATACCCAAAAAAAACAAATCGATATGAGTTAAAGATTTAAATGTAAGACTTGAAACAAACAAACAAAAATCCTAAAAGAAAACATAGAGGAAAAGCACAAGTTTGGTCTCGGCGATGACTTTTTGGGAATTGACACCAAACTCACAAGCGACAAAAACAAAGATAAATAAGTGGAATTAAATGAAAGTGAAATTTTTCTGCACAATGAAACTATCAATAAAATTTTTAAAAATGATATTGCATAGATGAAATATATGCAAATCCTAACCCTTTGTTCAATTTCTCTACTCCACATGTTAGTGATACCATCTGGTACTTATCTATTCCTTCTGCCTTGTTTCACTTAGCAGAATCCCCTCCAGCTCCATCCATAGATCTGAGGCATGTAGTAGGAGAGGGGAAGAGAGAGGGGTCAAAACAGAGAAGGGCAGATCAGAAGGGACTGGGGGAGATGGATCATAGGCTGCAGTGATGGGAGAACTACAGGGACTACACCTGAGGGAAGAAATCAAATGCTACCCCAAAATTAACAATAATGTAAGAAAATAAACAATCTTTAAAAAAATAAAAATATATTTGGAAATCATATCTTTGATTACTTAATATCCATAATATGTAAGGAGAACTCAATAGCAAAAGATCCCAAATAACCCAATTAAAAATGAGCAAGGGACCTAAACAGATATTTTTTACAAGGAAAACATATACATTGCCAACATGTAAATAAAAATACATTATACCTAAAAAATATTATTAAATCATAATAACATTATTCAATCATTATAAAACATTCAACATTATTAAACATTATTCAAAATTCAACATTATTAAATCATAAAAGAAATGTAAATTAAAACTATGAGATACCACCTTACTTGTAAAATTGGTTACTATGAAAAAACAAGATAAATTTTATGACAATGTAGGGGAAAAGGAAGCCCAGTGCTTTGTTGGTGAGAATGTAAATTGGCTCAATCACTATGGAAAACAGTATGGAAGTTCCACAAAAAATTAAAAATAGAACTTCCATACCATCCGGTGATCCCACTAATGAGTATATATCCAGAAAATATATACCAGAAAAGATAGCTGCACCCCAGTGTTCACTGGAATATCATTAACAGTGGCCAACACATAGAACCAAAATGTCCACAGATGAATGTATAAAGAAAATGTGATATGTGTTTATGTGCATACACACACATATATGCAATGGAATATTATTTATATTAAATCAAAAGGAAATCCTTCCATTTGAGAGCAGGATAAACCAGGAAAATATTATGCTAAATGAAATAAAACACATGCAGAGAAAGATAAATATCACCTGATCCATTTATATGTAAAATCATAAAAAAAAGTAAGATACTAATAATACAGAGTAGAATGGAAGCAGAGGATGTGGGAAGAGAGGAGGAGGTAAAATAAAAGGGTCCAAACTTTCAGTTATAGGTTGAATAAGCTCTAAAGAACTAATGTACAGCATGTTAGCTATAGCTAATAATATAGCTAAGAACTATAGCTAATAATATAGCTAACTGTAACTATAACTATAACTAATAAGTAATAACTAGCTATAACTAGTAATATAGCTAATAACTATAGCTAATAATACATTATATATATAATTTTTAATTTGTCAAAAATAAATTAGTAATAGTATTCCATAACAAAAATGAAAAATTCTTTTAAATCTCACTGTTATTAAAACTACATAAGGAGGAATTAGGTCTGATAGTTGGAAGAATAGCTTGTGGCATGTTTTTAACAGTTCAGTAAATTGTGAGAGTAAGATGATGCTTATAAGGGAAATGAGACCCCAACTGTCTTAGTACAGGAAAACTGAATCAAGAGGAAACTCAATATAGACAATATAGATTAAAATTTAAGTTCTATATTAGAATGTGTGTTTCCTTTCATTTTGGTCCCAAGTTGTCCAAATAATGTCATTAAATATTTATTATTACTACAGTATTCAACCATCATATAAAGGCATGCTATTTCTATTTTTTCAGGTCATTCGAATATATTGAAATATATTCATTAAGAAACTTCCCCTCGTATTTTTAATAGGAGTTCTAGATTCTCTTTGCTAAGAAATCTCTGAAATATTTGAAGATCAATGGGCCCTCAACACAGAAAACTGAATATATATAGCCATGCTACATTACTCATTGGAATAGCATAACCTACAAAATTCTCCTAAATTTCTCCATGAGGTCTACATTGAATCTATTATCGTTTGACTAAAATAGCACTGAAAATAAGAAAATTTACCTTATTGACTAATTCTTTTCATTTAAAATGAATAATGAAAGGTCAAATATTACTTTCCAAATCTGTGCCCTCCTTTCAAGGGAAAACAATGTATGAAATATCACTAAATATTAAATACTGTAAGTGAAAAAAAAACTATCTTTTAACATCACACTCTTAGTTTTGCTCTAAAAATAGAGGCCTGGAAAATATGGTTGAACACACAGAGCGATACCCCAAGCGTATTTACACATTTCAGTAATAATTCAAAATAAATAATTCAGGAATATTCAGGAATACAATTTTCAGGAGTGTGATTTAGTCCAACTTGGGTCCTAGACCACTGCAGAAACATGGCTGCTGGGAGCGCCAAAATGACATTTCACAGATGTTCCTGTGGGTGTCCACAATGGCTGGAGGGCTACTGGGAAGAAAAGCTGATTTAATTAACTTAAAGAGTGTTTATGTTAGCACAGTTAAAAAAGTAATTCATCATTATAATAGGCACTGGAGGAACAAAGGGAAATCTGCCTTGGAAGAAGCCAGTGATTTCCTGTGGATAGATTATAGTTCCTGGATCTTGCAAGAAGAAATATTAGAGAACAATATGAAATAGACCGTCAAGATGTTGCAAGTACTTTGGAAAGCAAGTCGGAAGTGTAGCCCTCTAAGTCAGTTCACCTTGCTGAGGACAGCTTTTTGTAGGAAGTTAGACTTCAGATTTTCTTTGAAAGAAGCAGTCATTTCTTCTTTTTTAAAGGCAGGATTTTTAGATGAGCGGAGATAAGAGGAAAGAAAATTCTAAGATTTGGTGACGGTGTCACCTCCTTTTCCTGTCTCCTACATGCTGCGTTAAAAGTCCTTTCATTTTCTCCCATAATATATCTTAGCTGTAGCATAGGCTGCCATGTAATTAGGTAAGTTTTGTTTCTCACCTTGACTGATTCCATTGAGGACAGGGCAAGTTTCTAGCTCCTAGTAACAGAGAGCAGAATGGAAGAAGGGGATGGGGAAAGAGAGGAGGAAGAATCAAAGGGTCTGGATAATCAAAGGGTGTGGGTGTAGTGAAATAACATGCAATCGTAGGTGTGTAAACCTGTATCACTAAGGCATATACTGTGATGTAAATCAACATTACCTCAATAAATATAAGTTTAAAAAAAGAGAATCATGTAATTATTCATTATAATCATGTTTGCGGAAGCAATAGTGTAGGTAATATGCCTAAACTAAAAGCAAGGCATGGAAGTTTGATAAAGTTTTGCAAAGTTATTATGTATTAGTTTAAATACATGTTTTGATTATTTCTCTTATTTCAAAAACCCTGCCATACAACCCTTGAGCTTCTCTCTCCTTTCTTTTCTTTTTAAAATTTCTCTTCAACCTTACATTTTACCCGTAAGAAAATGATTTTCTTCGGACTTACATGAGGCTACCGCGGCAGCAATGAAGTATCGGCTATATACAACAGAGAGCGGAAGATAGTAAAGGTCAGGTGACGAAACCATAATCCTAAAGCCAACAGAATAGCAAGTCCATATTATCGCTTTCTCTCATAAAGACTCCGCATTCTTACCTAAATACCGCAAAAGAGAAAAAGAAGGAGAAAGGTGAATAGGAAGACAGATAAAGAGAAATAAAATTAAGATCAAGTAATTGCTTTAAAGTTGTATTTTGTCATTTCATGGAAAATTTAATTATGAAATAATATTCAACTTTGCTTTCATTAATTTTCCTGAAACTTTCTTAAGTCCTTCTTCTGGTTACAGGTTCAAATACAAGTGGTTAATTGAAAATTTATATTGAGAACCCTTAAGATATAAATTTTTTGTTGTTATTTCAGTGAGTTCTTCATGGAAGATTAAAAAAATCACTAGAAGGAACAGATGATTTTATCCCTTTGTCTCTTACACAGCTGCATTAAGAGGGCTATCTGGACTATTAAATTTCTTTAAATTCAAGATTTTTCACCTCTTTTGGGGGTTGAAGAGTTATTGAAACAAAGAAGCAGTGGATAACTAAGAATACCAAAAGCACAAATATGTAGTTGATAAGTTTGGTAATATGTATTCAGCTAGAATTATTTTATGCTTTCAAAGGAGATCTTGCAGCATAGCATAGATTGATTAGTTCCTGAAATAAGTCTACTAACTTGATAATACAGCTGCAAAAAAATTATTTGAAGGTCAAAACTAGTAGGTAGCAAATGTCTTCATTCTTTCTGTCAATATTTTCTTCTCAGTTGTAATTCCATGTATTTTCCTTTCATCAAGATGGTACTTATCATGTATGGTTTAATTTACCTTTGTTAACCCACAATTAAATATCCGCCCTAGTTTCTTTGATGTAGTATTATCAAAACTGCATGTGCGTTTACATATATCACAAGATAGGTCAGTACATGAAATTTCAAAGATTCTCTTTTTACACTAAGATTTTTAACCTGTCCTCATAACTCAGTCTCTTTAATCCTAGGATTAACCTAGCTACAATTCCATGAATCTTTAAAGCATTACAGTATCTTTTTGCTATGTAGCAAAAAAAGAACTAAGGCAGGGCTCCAATTAGGGCCTGACCCTTACAATGTGAAATTCAGCGTTTAGCTCGTTTATCTCACCCCTGCACATGGGCTATGCATAGACATTCACTGTGTAGGGCTGTGTCTCTGGGGGGTATAGATGGAGTTCTGTGAATCTAAGCCATCAAAAATATATTTCCATAGCTGCTTCTCACAAAACTATATGAGTTTCCAGTATTGGGTCATCCATAAATACTACATGATTTAGACTTTCACATCTCAAATCCACCATTTTCATGAACTTGAGTGTGTGTCTATTTTGGCCTGGAAAATGCCCTGCTAAAAAGCCAATAACTAAATTTCACACTACCTTTTTCTTTATTTTTTTAATTGGCCAACACAAAAAAAGAAACCCATGAGACCAAATATTATTCAATTAGGACCTACTTACATTGTGATAGTTAAATGATTTAGGCATAAATGACTAAAGTGAGCTTTACATAAATAGAAAGATGTAGCATTTTTGTAGTTCTCCAAACTGTTAGATAAGACTTAGCCACAGTGTCAGTACTTGATATTTTTTCAGCATTTTAAAATATGTGAGATGAATTAGTGATTTGTAAAATGCACATTCATAATCAGTATCTAGTCATGTTTTATTTTTAACTTGCAATATTAAAATTAATTTGTTAAATACTCAAATTTTATAAATTATAAGAAAATTGTTATCATATTTCAATTATTTCTTTTTCAAGTAGTTCAAATAACAAATTAGCTTTATCTTAGATAACCATGCTGTTTTTGTTTTTATTAAATGTTGTAACATTACGTACCTGGCATTTTTAAAGAACTAAAGTAAGTGGCAAACTGATTAATATGCACACAGTCCTGATCACTGATAGAGTTATTGGATACAAAATATAAAAAAGTAAGTAGAAAGAAACATAAAATTAATTATTTTGCAAAAAAAAGTCACGAGTAAATTTCTTGAGAAAAGTTGCATTAGTATGGGCAGATTCCTCTGACATAGGCTCATAATTATTCCCACTTATATTTCTTAAAGCATTAGCAGTTTATTATGAAAACAGTGCAATTTATAAGCCTAATATTTTACTAAAATCTCCCAGGCTATTAGTTAACTCTGAATACCCATGTTCAAGCAGAGTTGTGTTGCAAATATAAAAAAAATAGATAAATAGAAGCTCAATTGATAAATCCATTTTGCAATTTCAAAACTATACAAGAAAAATAATATATTAAATACTTTTCAACAATTTTATGGAGAACAGAAAAATATCACTTCAGAATATTCATTAAATACTTATGATTGTAAATAGTGAATATAAACACTACATCCGTAATTTTTGTTTAAAAACCTTGCTATCAGGTGAAGAAAAATGCCTTAATTATGTCATTTTTGTCATGTTCTTAAATTTGTGAAAAGGATAAAATATTTAGAAAGATAAAGTTAACTATAATTTTAGAGCCCAAGCCATGAGTTACTTCTTAAAGCATCATTTGTTTTGTTTTTCTCCCAACTTTATTTATTTATAGTATATGCTATTGATTTAGAAATCCTTTTTAATCTGTTCATTTTAAAAATAATTATATTTAAGAAAGTCACAATAAAAATTTATGAATTTTGTTTTTAGAATCCCCATTTATACTAGATAAAAATGATCTAGGTCTTAACTCTTTCTACAGTTTTAAGATTTCCAATTATGATAGAGAACATTAATATCCTTTCATTCAATCTGGTTATATTATCACTTGATCTTCAGTCACTGCCCAAGGGAATCAAAACGACCTTTGTGCATTCACTCACTTCACATTTAGCATAAATGTGCTTTATAAAGCTAGTAACATTCTTTTATTTGTAACTTGTAAATATCCATATAAATCATTCTGATTATTCCAATTCCAGGTATACCTCATTTTGCTACCTCTTTTTTCTTTTCTATCCTTCAGGAATTCCAATAACTTTTTTTTTAAGATTTATTTATTTATACATATAAGCTGGAGTGTAGGCCAGAGGTGTGGGGTGGTGAGAGGATTCACCAGAGACAGACTGAGGAGCAGAACAGGCAGATCAACTGACTGTGCACTGCTGAGGGGAACAGCGGGCGAGACAGGAGACTTCTGCTGCACCACGTGGGAATCTCCCTGATTGGGTATCAGACTCGTGCTGCAGTGGCTCTGGATAGCTTCATAGTGCTGTGCTTAACCCATTGTGCCACCAGGGAGGCCCTCCAGTAACATTTTAAACTGAATCAATATACACTGGAATAAACTGAAAAATCCTTATTATTTATTTTATATCATAATTTCCAACCATATTCTTTTCCTTTTGTTTTTATCTCCAAGTGTAGGCTTTGCGTTTATAGAAGGATTAAGTGCTGAGCTGGCAAGCTTATCAAATGCTGGCTACTCATTTCTAGGTTTATGCTAGACACTGGAATAAAACTTTGCTAATAGACATCCTGTTTCAAAAATTAGAAGATGCGGATGTCACCTCCAGCATATAGAGAGATACATATTTACACAACACACACACACACACATAAACTCTGAGCATCTCTTTTTGAAAACCTAATAGTTCTCTGTGTTATAATTCTAATATGCTAATATTTTCCAAAATTTAAGCTCTCTAGGATTACAATTTATTTTTTCTGTTAGCGCAACAAACTCTCAGTGCAATTCTCATTATAGCTATGCCACTCTTGGCTCCAATTCCTGAAAAATCCTTGTGAAAATATTCTCTCTTTAATGCATACCATTCTTGGCAAGGGAATAAAGGTCTTATTAGGAGAAAGCATAATAATTTCTTTCCTCATGGAAGCTCTTGAACAGTTAAAACTCATAACTTCATTTCCTGTGCCTCTGAGCTACACTATGTAGAAGTCAGTCCTGGTAAGTTATAATTAGACATGTAGGATAATTCTAATGATGTCTTACAACTGATGAAATCAGTCTCAGCCCTGTCTACCACCTGATTACCATGGAAACCATTGCTGGCCAACTGAGTAATTCTGATCAAAAGGAATTATTATTAATCCTCCTAGTATATGTTGGATAGAGATTTGCACAGCTTTTGTTAAAGTTTCTTGTGGAGGCTGAAAGGTCCAGTAAGGGTAAATATTAATTCGTAATGTGCTGGAGAGCAAGAATGGCTTAGTCTCTGTGGGGCACAACTGGCTCTTGGTAAATCAGATATTAACAGATTATAGGATCAGCCTTGCACTGCCCAGGGATTAGAGATAAACAGGTGAATTTGTAGAGGAGGAAAATAATTTCTACAGCTGACTTAACCAAGTCATTGCCTTGTCAAGACAGAAAGTGCAGAAATTTGATTTTGTTGAATAACATGTATAATTTACAAGAAATAAAATGATGGAATTGAACAATTATTTACCTCCTTTGCATCATATTTATGACTGTGAGATGTGAAAGTTGATGTGAGGAGACACATTACATTGTTTAGGGATCTTTTCTGTATTTACATATGTACCTAGATGTTGAGTGTACATCTCATATTAAATGTGCTGAACCCATTTAAAGGGCAGCACTTCCCCAGATAAAGATGTGAAATTCTAAAATCAAATTTGAGATAATTAATATTGCCAAAAACTGAAAACAAGTTCTTAAAGAATGATCATGCAACCCATGTATGTAAAGATGAGGCAAAAGTCTTCAGTGTTTTATAAGCTTTCAGTGTATATTTCAGGACTTGAAAAAATACATAGAAATCATGTCTATTATATTAGCCTTTTGTCCCTATCAATCATGAGCATTTCTTTGTTTTGTTAGTTGGTTACGATGGATAGGAAGGAACTCAACATTAATTGTTATATAGAAACTAATTCTTTCAGACCAATGGAAATGAAACCTTGAAAAATGTCTTGTTTTATAAAACATTTGGTCAGGATATAAAAGCTACATGCACCCTCTTTGACCAAATAAAAGATTTTCAGTGCTGACTAAAAAATGTTTAAGAGGACCTCCCCGGTGGCGCAGCGGTTAAGCGCTGCGTTGTGGAGCTGTGGGCAGCGGCAACGTGAGTTCGACACCTGACCAGGGAGAATCCCACATGGTGTGGCAGACCTCTCCTGCCTGGCCCGCTGCTCCCCTCAGCAGTGTATTTCTGATCTGCCTGTTCTGCTCCCAACTCTGTCTCTGGTGAACCCTCTTGCCACCCCATGCCTCTGGCCTGTGCCCAGCTTGTATGTATAAATAAAAAATAAATCTTAAAAAAAAAAAAAGAATTTCATTTAAAAAAAAATGTTTTAGCCTGTTGGTCAAGAGGTGAATGAGCTTGTTTTGAAGTACTCATTGAGTAATTGACTTTTTCTTACATCTATTTAGTTTTTGAAAGATCCAATAAAACCAAATCAATATTTTTAAATTATCTTGGTAATTCTGACCTTACCTGTTACCTAAAACACATCATATCTGTTTTAATTTATTGATATGGGTAGTTAGCCCCTTGCTTTGCTCTTCTTTTGGCATTCAGAAAGAGTCAGAGGGTTGAATTGGCACTTTTGCCATGTATTTTTGGCTTGCCCTGATGAAATGTGTTAATTTCTGCAGCTGTGTAAACTGAAAAAGGAAATATCATGTAGATATGCCTGGAATTAGAAACTACCATTTACACGTTTTGCTAACTTAATAAAGTTAATCATGAAGGCAAATTGTATATATTTAACATGTATTTTTTTGTGTATTTTTGTCAGTGGGTTATACCTTAAAAACCTAAAAATAAATGATATTATGATGAGCAAATAGATGTCACTATGTGATATGAGAGCCCAAATAGTTCAAAATGGAATCAATCATTTACTACTAAATTATTATTTTACACATATCTTAAAGCTTATACCAAGACGATATAGCTAACTAAAAACAACAATAACAACAACAACAATAAACAAAGATACATTTATTGGTTTAGGTAAATAGAATAATTATTAGTCTGGAATCTAAAGTTTATTTATTTGAATTGTTAAGGTATTTTACACGTATTAATTATTTGTCACACTCTTTGGAAGAGATCATCCATTCACTTACCATCATAGATTTATTTCATTAAATCATTTTTCAGTGAAGAGAATGCTGATCCATGATCTAATGAAAAAGGGAAAAGTCATTTTGGAACATTTCTCCAACTAATTAATTAAAGACCTGACTTACAATAACCTTTGTCAAGAAACCTCTGTGGTTTTATATAAACAGGAAAAATATGTATCCACTTTGAAAGACCAGTCTGTATTATTTTATGCTTATTCTTCTCCCATTCCTTTTTAGAGTACATTTATGTACTCTGAATATTCACCAGGGAACTATTAGTGATTTCTAACCTTGTATTTATTTATTTTTCATGGAACTATTGCAAGGTACACACAATATAGTCAACTGCTGTATGTAAAACCCCTTCTGATTCAGTCATGCTTTGTCACTAGGTAAGCCTTGTAGAAGCAGGAGATAGAATCCTCTCCATTCCTTTATGTGGTTGGAAAACATAGCATGTAAACTCATGATGTGAATACAACCAGCTCATGTTGTCCAACATTCTGTTTATATTAAGAACATAAATAGATAATTATTTTTTGGGGGGAGCAATAGTATGCAAATTTGCTATTAGCATAGCTAAACTGGCAATCTTAGGGCATACTAAGAAATGGTTTTAAGAGTTATAATGTAGAAACCGAGAAATTCTGTAGTAGAGAAGAATTGTCGCACTAAGTCATAAACCATGCAAAGTTTCTACTCTTTTTAAGATAAATTTAGTGCTTTTCATTATTCACCAACCATTACTCTCTTCCTTCTTAATTCATTAAATGAAAGCCCTAATGAATTTAATAAAATATAAAGTAGTAAAGCATAAATATAAAATATCCAGTTTAATGATGGTATTTTATTCTGAAGATTCTTATTAGAAAGATAGTTTATTAGGTTTGGAAGCTCTCTCGGCATATAGGAAGAGCCAATGAAATTAAAATACTATGTATGTATTCTTTGAAATATCTTTTTAAAAATATTTAAGAAAAAACAATTCTGTTAAGCCAGGATAATTTATTTAATACCTATCTTATCTGTCAAGCTTATATTCTGAAATTTAAAGTAATTTTTTGCTTAAATGTATTTTCAAGTGGTTTTCCCAATAATTTTCCTTCCCTCTTTCATAGGAAACTTAAAAACAAACAAACAAACAAAAAACCAACCCCAGGCTCTTAAATGTTCATTGATTTGAAAATACAAAATTTATCTCTAGTGTTGGTAGATAATTTGTGAAAACACTGGCAATATTCAGACTGGTTAATGTAATTTGTCTGCCCATGCCTGTAGAGAAAGTGTTTTGTACGCCAGGACTCTTACAGATAACACACTTCACTTGCTGGTGAAGTCGCATCAACGAGTGGTTTTAATGTTCTAGAGATGTAAATGGAGTGCACGGTAGAATGGCAATAAAAAAGCAATTTAGTTTAGGAAAACTCATTTCTTAGTGTATATCCTGTGAAGGGATATTGTTTGATTAAAATAAAAGACATTAAAATTCAATAAAGACAGAATGATCATGGTTGAAGGAAGTTGAGCCTTTTTAAAGTTAATTATGCTTGTGGTTAATCTTGTGACTATATAGCTGGTATATGTGATAGAAAATCTGTATGTTTCCATGAAATCATATCTTGAAAACATGATGAGTAAAATCTGTGCTGGGTTCATGTAG